>OZ026811.1:2453504-3028541 GCA_964023185.1 Macaria liturata | reverse complement strand
TCCCGAGCCCGTTTCTCACTCGACGATCGACAGCCTCGTGCCTCTACTTTTCCTCGTTTTGTTTTGATGTTTTTTATTACATTTTGTTTACTTTCAATCAAATGTCAGCTCGGCCTGTTTATTGCTTAACGATGATACCAAAATAACGAGTCGGTTCGAATACTTAGACACTTACCTACTAAATTGAAACTCTATCCCTTAAGGGTTGGGCAAAATGGTGTTCATTATTACAGGCGTAAACATTGTTAATTATTTTATTTATTCGAAAACCTATTTGAAGCTTTGTAATTAAATTGAGGCTTAGTTACATATATTATACTCGTTGTTTATCCATTGGCTATAATCATGTAATTGTACTTTGCTAATGAAAAAACTTGTAAGCAAATAAGTCAGTTATATATAGTAATTATTAATACATAAAATACTGTTACTTTATTACTCAATTACTTTTTGATGACAGTCATTCATGTCACATGCAAAGTTTTATTTTTGGATATCCATAACAATGTATAATAAATTCTATATCTCATATCAAAGAGATAACTCGTTTGCTAAAGCTTTGATCGGCGTAGCGAGTCCGTCTACGCGTAGCACCGCTACGAAACAAGCTACGCGAGTCTACGCACGTAGCTTGGTT
Source organism: Macaria liturata (assembly GCA_964023185.1). Lineage (NCBI taxonomy): Eukaryota > Metazoa > Arthropoda > Insecta > Lepidoptera > Geometridae > Macaria > Macaria liturata. Next base: position 3,027,904 of record OZ026811.1, on the reverse strand, counting down.
ACGCAAATCAGCCACATTCCGTTGACTAGATAAATGAATGCCTTGCTTTCCGCCATCGCCTATTACATACATTTAGATTAGCATATTAAGTATATTGCCTTTGTACGAATGTCGCCAGCCATTTATACCTAGTTTATGTAGTTTTGTGTATTTGGCTGGGCTTTGCCTATTGTCTAGCTTTTACGTAAGTACTAGTTGTGTCCAAATCACGTAACGCATATAGAAATACATATGTTACGATGTGGTTTATATACAAAAATGACCAGCTCTTTTGAAATACGACTCAGGCGGTGTTTGCAGGGAGCTCTATATTTGATATATCCATAAACTTAAACCACTAAAATTTATATTTAATTGTATGATGACTTCAAATTCTTCACTTATTATCTTCGCTAAGAGCAGAGGTAAACTTTAATTGACATCAATATGTTAACTAAACGGTTTTCACTCACGTGTAATTCGCGTACCTATGTTGTTTACGGGTTTCGGATGTTATGACATCCATCTTCAGAACGTATGCTCTGGGAACGCGGCAGCACGCAGACACATAATGTTAATTGACATGATGAAATGATATCTCGTTTTAGAGCAAAATAACGATGATGATATTATAGACATTAATATCCTTTATGACATCAAACTTACAATAGGAAATGTTGCAAATTCCTCCAAGTAAATACACATTGGAGCCGCACTCAAACAACTTTGTTGAGTTAGTGTATTGACAGTGCGCAATGTAATCTTGCTGAGCCAGCAACCGACTTTAATTCAGTCGGATCGCCTGCCAGCGAGTAATTAGCTTTGGACAAAGTTCCTGAAAGTGACACTTGGGAAATTTTGATGACATTTCCTCGGTGGATCAACCGGCTGATGTAATACGACTAGACATCAGGAAGGGTTGCCTACTTGTGTACAGTATTTACTAGATGAGGTTTGTATATCTTATCGACTTTTTGACTATTTCTCTATTAGATATAGAAGACGGGTATTGTGATGAAAAGGCACGGGCAATGTCTTTTTTTTTTAACTTGGGCGGGTTTGCTCTTGGCCATAGTTTACCTGATAGCAAGCAAAGGCTATGGCCTAAGATGGAACGTGCTTACCCGTCTTTGATGTTGCTCTGCCTTGTTGCTAAATACAGGGGACATTGCGTACATAATGTAAATAAAAATATATAAATAAATATTTCAGTACATATCACGCAGCGCTGCGTAGCCCTATACAAAGCTAACGCTTGTATCATGAGTACTAGAAAACGGATATAATACGAGTACATACATATATACTTTTCTTTTGTAAATACATACTCATAATACATAGAAACGACCAGACTCATCACAAGTAATTACAAATTTAAATATTCATAATAACTAATGTATGTCAAATATATGCTAGTGCTTTTTCTCTTCACATTCAAACCATTTAACGTATTTAAAAATAATACGGATGGAAGTTTTATCACTTAAGTGCATGCACGTGCTTATTTAAAAACGTTTTAGTTACGTTTGACTTTACTTCTTAAATGTGTTTTGATTATTGTTAAATGTAACTTGTCATTTCCAGTGTCTTAATTCTTTGTCTGGTGCGTACTATAGATTCTCTAAACGCTATATCTATCTATAGTGCCTATATTTAGACCCTGAAGTAAAGGTTATTAGTTCAACTGACGGTTCCTCGCCTTTAGAGGGTTCAATAAAACGTGCGTGAATCAAAATGTCTCTATGTTGTATTGAACGAAATCTCTAAATAGATAATTTATATTTCTTCTTGTGGGGTTTCGTGTTATGTAGTTATAATAGCAGCCTACGTAATATCTAGATCTATGCAATATAAATATTACGCTCATGAATTAGTTATGTTTTGAGACGAGTGATGTGCAAGTAGTGAAATTTGTATATTGTGCTGTGGTGGTTTTTCCCGAAATCTTGCTTCACAGGACCTTTTCGGTACCTAGTGCAAGTTTTCGGGGCTACCTCACGTACCTGATACTTGACTGCACCTAGCAAACTGTGTTCCCATTACGTGTAGACCCAGTACGTGTTAAACTAAGTATATTTTTTGTCAATAAAAAAAAATTTGATTTGATTTGATTTGATTTGATTTGATTTGATTTGATTTGATTTGATTTGATTTGATTTGATTTGATTTGATTTGATTTGATTTGATTTGATTTGATTTGATTTGATTTGATTTGATTTGATTTGATTTGATTTGATTTGATTTGATTTGATTTGATTTGATATGATGATTCCTCGCTAAGTTTTCGCGTAAAGGAGAAACCAAAAAAAGAAAAAAAAGGACTTAGTAGGACTTATAACATTATGATTCAAATTAAACTAACCAACCTCCTAGGTAGCCTCCAACGATAATGCTTCCAAAAATAGCACCATAATCAAAACAATAATGTTTTCATATGTATAGTTTATTGTTAAAGTACACATAAGTAAGCATGTAAGCTTAGTCGATATACATAACATCTACCTTACATGTTATAACAAAAACATTTACATATGTAAAATTAAAAGTTTTAATTTTTTTTAATTTTTTTTTACATTAAATAGGCTTACGTTTGACTATAGCCTGCCTGATGTTAAGCACCACTATAGTCTAAGATGTAACACGCTTTATTTGAACAGGTATATTATTTGAAATATTGTGATGTACATATACGAGTACAATAAGCATGTACTTTTGAGGAGAAACAGCACTTATGAAGTCTTGTTACTCCTCAGCTCTCAGTTCACCACTGTCTTTGATATACTGCTGCAATAAAAGTAACTTCTAAAAAGTATCAAACTACTATTTATTCTGTAATAATACTAGAAAAGATGTTGTTATCTACAAAATTAAAGGCACCTGTGTTTAATGTTGAGATAATATGAATTAATATCCCTGTCATTACAAGGTTTAATGAATTTCATAACGTCACCCAATAAGTGGATTTCGAAAAAACTACATTACATATTACATTATTATTTCGGAGACATATTTTATTTCTCATTTTCGTCTTAACATTTTTTGTGAAACAAAATAAGATGAACAAGAAACATGTTTTTTCAACTTTTCATGGATATTATAAAATATTTTCTTTTACAAAAACCCCTCAAACCACTTTTATGTGTATTTCGTTTATCTTTATTTTAGTTGCCAGTACAGGGGAAAGTTATCATTCGAAAACGAAGGGGCTAATTAATATGTGTTGCCTGAACCGAAAATGTGTAAAAAATACTATAAGTGAAGGCGGCGTTTATCTATCTTATACATAAAATAAAGCTGAAGAGGGTCGAAAGATTTTTTTATCATAGAAAATATTAAAAAAAAAAGTTTGTAGATACTTCGAATTGATAGCAGAATACGCTCCAACAATACCTACAAATTTTGTCTGTTCATCTGTTTTCCTGTTTATCTGTTTATTTTAACGCTCATCACGCAAAAGCGGCTGTACGGATCATCATGATTTTTGGTTGTAGGTAGTATGAGGTCTTAGGAGACTCATAGGCTACTTTTTATCCTAAAATAATGCGAGCTAAGCCGCAGGCGTCCACTAGCACAGGAATAAAACTATCTCGACCGATCACACGGATATGGATAAAGTTATCAAAATACATCCTAAAAATAAGCTGATAAGACTAGAAACTTGTGTCACGTGTTTGATAAAAACCTATTTCAGTACTGGTTTGCAATAATCTAATGTAGATACAATTGGTGATAATTTATATTATAATATGAATGTATTTGAAAACTTTCATTACTGATAGTGATTAAAATACAATTTCATAGATTATAAAAAATTTATACAATATAAATATATATTGTGTATATTTTTAATTTACAACGAAAATGAGTTGAAACAAGAACGCTATTTTATGCAAAAAACGAAAACAAAAAATAAACCTTCCCAATTTTTTATTTAAAACTAGTGGATGCCCGCAGCATTGCTCGCATTATTTAGGGATAAAAAGTAGCCTATGACACTCTTAAGACTTCAGACTACCTGAAAATCATGATGATCCGCTCAGCATTTTAGCGTGATGAGCGTTTAAATAAACAAACAGACACACAGATAAATAATCCAAAATTATAAAAACTGCTGAAACGTTTTTTATTATTATTGATTTAAAGTTTACACAAACATTTTTTTAGGTATAGATAAATTAATAAAGACCCTTATCTATTTCAATACCTAAAATATATTTTAGGTACCCAAAATATAGGAATACATAAGTATGTATCTATAGATTTTTATTATGTAAATCGAAGGTAGGCCTGTTGAAGTTGTTTTTAACTTAAATGAAGTTTGTCGCAATTCAGATTGAAAGGGAGTGTTCAAAGATTGGACTTTTGGCTCAAACTTCAAAGCTTGCTCTTGTTATACTTACAGTAAGAAAGTGCCTAGAATATTAAACAGTATTAATACAGCCATTCAGAAATAAATTACCTGAAAATACGAATTAAAATCTAATTTACTAATTATCCGATGCTAATACTAATAACAGATACAAAAACGTACCGTACTAAATTGTGGAGTTACTACGTTGGTCGTGGACTTACGTTTTTATCGAAACAACATAAACGAAAAAATAAAATAAAACATGCTTATATATTATGTTAAACTAAATAACTACACACATATAATGTAAATGTTTAGAAAAACATACATATTATGCTACGAAAGTTAAATATCTCAATCTCGCTCTTAACTTAATTTTAAGAAGATACTCGTTCAATAACGTATCTCATAAAACCCTATTTCAAAATCCAGCAATAATTAAGAGTTCTTTCATTCCATCATAACAAAATAGACATAACCGATCTCCCTTCATAATGCCGATTTGCGCCAAAAGCCGAACAGCGTTATCCAATTACGAAACAAAATATAATTAGGAGAATTTTTATAATTTGCAATGCGAAATTGTATTTGATTTTAATTAATTTCGTGGAGGTTACTTTCCACCTTGGGTTGATAAAAGAGGAGGGTACGGGGGTTCGGAAGCGGGTGCTAACGTCACGGGCGTGACGTCAGAGCATGGGCGGGGCTCGGCGGGCGACGACCTAAGCACTTGGAGCGAGCACACACAAAGAAGTGGCAGATACTTAGTATGCGCATTGTGCATTGACTTAGTTTGCTGAACTACTGCTGTGAACGATGCGCCGATGATTAATGATAATATCTTTGTTCATGTTTGTAGGTAGGTAGTTAAGAACAATGTGAGAGCACAGTGATATTTAATAAAACGAACAAATAAAAATAAAGAAATCAATAAAACAAAGCATTGACCTATGATGGAGCATGCTTACCCAATAAAATCCGCTTCACTTTCACGTAGTATTATTATTTGTTCGGTGGTTTCGCTTTGAAGATCGCTATATTATAAATTAATAGATTTCGGTATCTGATTTGACTTAAATGGAAGTACAGTACAATTTATTGAATTTTACTAGCAATAAGAGATTAGATAAACATTACTAAAGGTTATGAAAAAACTAAGGAACCCTTGAAATTTTCTGCTCAACCAATTGTTTAACAGCGCCATCTAGTAACGTTTCCCAGAACTTGGATGTAAGCCAAAGTTCGCTGTTAGTCGTTGGCTTGGAAAACCTGAAAACAAGAAAACTACCACCCGCCAGCAAGTGAAAACTCCTTTGTGTATATTTGAGTCGTCGGCACAGATGGCGCTGTTATAAAAGCTGAAACTGAGATGTGCTTTTCAGTGTAAAATAGCTGCCATCTAGCGTTATATTTTTGGATCTCAAAATAGGACTGCGAAAACATTTTCCTGCTAGTTGTATGAATTTCTCAGAAATAGAATAGAAAGAGACTGTAAACAAATCCGCTAGATGTCTCTAAATCTAATCTAAAAGTAATTCCAAAAACAAAAAAAACGTTTTCGTCGCTTTCAATTAATTTTTACTGATTCATTGGGATAGGACATTTAAACCTATTTATTGATGAAATTATGAATTAGTTTATTTAACATAACATTAGATCTGTTCGTAACAACATCAGGTAAATTTCGGTAGTGGAGTCCCATTAGCTCCGAGCCCGACATACCTCGCTGCCCCCCCCGGGGAGAGTGCGGGGATGCGTAAATGCATTTCCTCCACTAAAAAAAAAAAAAAGTAAATTTCTTTATTTTATTCGAAGAATCGCATTTATTTCAACACGCCAGTTAAGTTTGCAATTTATAAAACTCTGATTATTTCTGGAAAACTCATGCTGAGGCAAGTGCATTGAACTAACAGCGGGGGAATTTCTGGATTTCTCCCGCGGAGCGACCAAAATACAAACAAGCAAATGCACTGCTGTCAACGCGGTCGTATTTCAAACGAATAATAATATCGAACCGTCCGCATTCTTCCACTTGATGGTTATAATTTATTTTCGTAACAGTCCGTTGGAACGTCGCATTCCTATATCTGTCAGTATGTCATAATGGCCTATATCTTAGACTAATTTTACAGTGGAAATTCCCTTCGTTTTAATGCAGTTCGTAACTAAGTAAATTACGGCTCTGGACGCAGTAGGTCGGGCTTAGTGCACAATTTATAGCGCACCCCTGCCACGAGGCAAAAATACGACTTCATAGGGAACCACACTATTAACGAAATGTATATCGGACAACTGCATCGCCGCTTAGGTGAAACGTGCGGACTAGGGGTTATGAAAGTTATTTTAAGGTATAAACTAAATTTTTAAACATTTTTAACTAATAATTTAATGATTAGCTACTGAATTAATATTACACAAAATAATTAGTTTAAATTTATACGTAAGCAATCGAATACTTGTGATAAATTAATACATATGTATACGTATGTAAGTAGTTGATTGTGTTTTGTTTGTGTATGTGGTTGTGTTTGAAATACTTCATACAAGTTTGTATTAACTTGATCAGTACAAGACATTCCGCTTAGTACTTCCGCATAATATATCCTAAACAAACACAAATATTCCCTTCAAAAGGGAAGTTCACAAACATCCGATTCTTTTTGAATAATTTAGAGGTCGTCAGTCAAAAGAGGATGTTTATTTTGAAACAAATCGACCTCACTCGAACAAATCGTTTGTTTACGGCAACATGGATAATGGGCAAGGTGCTTGTCCGTTTAAGCTATCAAAGTAGGTCACACGGTGCTTTCGGGTAAGTTGCTCGGGTCGCGTTACAATAGGCAGAAGCAACTAAAGGTCGTAACACTACCTACCTTCAGATATTACGAGCGCGCTTCGAGCTAGGCGGGTACCTACCCCCCTGCTAACATAATATCGACATTATTTGCATAATAAATCGTGCATAATGTTGATTCCTTCCTATAACTACGTTGAGTCAAGTTTTGTACCAATAACAAACTTGACTGCAATAATGAGATTGTCTAAATTGGAATTTCGGCGGAAATAAATTCGCAGGTAGAGGGAAGAATTTAATATGGCTTACTTTGGATTTACGTTTTGTTGGTTTTTGTCGCCATGTTTAGGTTTCCACTGTTCGTTTGCTTAACCTACCGACTCATTATACTTTTAAAACCTAAGCTAGGTTTGGCATCGTAGGGGAAAACCTGTCATGAATACAAATATGTTTAGGACTGTACTTAAAATTTTCTTTGCTTGTAATATTTTGTAAAGTTATTAAATTTTTTAACGAGAACAGATAAAAACGACCGAAGATATTTTTTTTTTTTGTATTTATTTGTTTCATCAGATTTGGTCCACCCGCCTTATCTATATCGATACATATAATAAAGCAGTAACCGGTCGGTGTATGTACATTGAAGATAATTAAAAAAAAAGAAAATGTTGAGGGATCTTCATTGATGCAATAGAACACAAAAACCAAGTTAAAAAAAAAACTGTTTGTCTGTAGGTATGTTGGTTCATATAGACCTCAAAAACGGCGGAACCGATTTGTCTACGGTTTTCACTAACATGTAGGTGCATTTTTAACTTAACATTTATTCCAAAATAATGCGAGCGAAGCCGCGGGCGTCTACTAGTATCTTATTAAGCTGGTAAGTAAGTTTGAAATTTGTACAAGATGTATCATACTACCAAATTTGTAAAATTCCACCAAATTATGTTTGTGAATGGAAAACGTTCTCCATTCCTATTCTAGACAGCTTAATATAAGAGTTCTGTAACAGTTCCCACAGAGATTGAAGTGGGTTAGTATTTTTAAGGGTGAAAAGGTAAGGGTAAATCACTGTTAACTGATATTTTTAATACGGAAGACTGGATTTAAAGTGTTAGCAGTTTTTTTTTGAAAAATTCAGGATATCTCTTATATTAGAAAAATATGTAGATACCTTTGATGGTTTGTTGTTATTTGTTTCTTTTACAAACAGCGACGCATCACTGTATCTTTTATGTGGAGGTAGAATAGGCGCATATTACTACAAATAGTAATACTTTAGTTCTAAAAACAGCACGACCGCTGGCGTGCGCTGCCTCTAGCAAATTTATAAAAAATTCAAGTAAAAACGGCACCTTAGAAAATTGTGCTGTACTCTCAATTAGTTTGAAGAGGCTCTTAGAAAATCCTTTGTTTTTATCACGTTGGAGGTTTCCGCGGCCAATTTGGAGGGAAACCTTTTTATTCAGCGAAGTCATGGAAAAGTAGCCTTTATTAGAAACTATAGCCTAATAGTTATGTGGGATGCTTATTAGAAAGAAGATACTCACAGACATATTAATAAAGCTTGTTCCTGGTTGTTACATATATGAAAGATTTACGCTTGACTGCTTGTTGTTAAATAACGCTGAGGTTTTGTAAGCTACAGAATAAAGTAGCAAATGTACATTGCTCTTAGAATTTCAAAATAACTTTTGAATGTATTGGGTACGATTTGTCAAAAAACTTTTGAGCTGTCGGGTATTGGGGCAAAGTTACCGCAATATTGTTTTTAGGCACAAAATATCGCCTAGGAGCAGAGAGATTTCTTCAATGTCAAAAGTCTAGGTACTAAGAAAAACCCTTTACAAATTGTTGTAGAAAATGCTTTTGTTTTCGTTCAGAAGCTCAAGAGACATGTCGACTGCTTGCATCTTATTATCTTACTATACCTAATCTACATAAGTGTTTATTCCAGATACGAGCTCTGTCAGTCTGGGAAATGTCTAAGGTCAATAGAACGGTTGAGATAAAAGAGTGTCTGAACGTGGTAGAAGGTTTCTTAGCGGTTATTTCGAATCATGACTCAGAGAAAAGACGTTACCGTTCTCAGTGGAACGCTGTCTCACCAACGATTTATTTGAGAGCATTCCCCTTACGCCACTCCGTAAATAGGAAAATTAATATTTGATTAAATGGACGAATTATCGTTTATTTTCGCATAATGCGTCCTCTCAGTAAAATAAACATTACTTTATTGCTTCGAAACGTGACTCTGAAAAATGTTTGTTGCGACAGTTTAGAGAAACTCACATTTGTATTTCAAGAAAAATAAACATTAACTATTTTTGAATAGTGTTGCGATTTTTGTATTCAAAGTAATTTGGGTAGAGAAGTCGCGTCAAATTGTATTCCCTGTAAAAGCTTTCTCCACGGTCTCAAAGGGGTAGGTGCATTTAAAAGAAGCCAATTTCTTAAAGAGCGAGTGAAGGCGAGCTAAGTAGCTATTTGAGCCGCACCCGGCGGACACAGCTTGTTATAACTCGCTTAACCTTACTTCTGTTAGCATTAGCAACAATAAGGCTTGTTGGTTGATAGCTGTATGTACCTACATTTTGTTTACTTGTATGGGTAAGATATCAGATCATTCAGTACAATTGAATGTATATAGGTACGCAATATAGGTGGCCAATTTTTACGTCGCATTGTTGGGGTACAATCAACGCAATAAATCAGCGTTGAATAATTGGCGAAGCTTTGTGCGGAATATATCAGTTGTGATAATTCGGCGGGTGAAGGCTACATAATTGTGTGGTCGGCACGTTTAGGCCTGGACAAAGGGTTCTGGTCAGCCGTGATCCCAGACATTTGTTAACATGTCAGTGCTCGGCGTGGGGAGGCACATGGAATATAGAATACCTGATTTTGTGGAATTACGAGGTTTTGTGTTTAATAAATCATAAAGCATTCTGTATCCTAGATAATACCGACAAGTGAAATTGCATAATTTATATTACGTAATGTAGTATAAATTAACATTTGGCAGTATTGTATTGATTCATATCAAACACAAATTTCTATTATCTCTAGAAATAAGTATAGTAAAGGCTCAATTATTCGTTTTTCGTTTTTAAATTATATTTAGAGTTCATTGCAACTTAGCAAAAGCTACACCTTTGAAGCTTCCAGCTAATTATGTTAATACTAGTAATCCTGTATATCTTAAATGCCTTAATTTATAGGTAGTTAAAGTAACTTTGAAAGTAAAATATATACATTCAATTAAAAGTAAAAATACAAAATCCAGCCAGATTCATGTATCTGTCTGTAATACCCCAGATTCAGCGGTCGGTATAGCAGCTGTGTCGAACTGCGAGCGAAATCACTTCGAATCAATAGCCCTTTGAACACGCCGCATGTGCCTGCTATTTCCCACGTTTTTCACTGCGGAATCATGGGCTTTACCGCATGTATCTGTACAAATTCTACAAATGCAAGAGGTGAAAAGCACTGCGAGATCTGAGCACCATTTTTATCTTTCACTAATTGATGTGGCAGAAACAAAGGAAAGCCTAGGAGCTTCAGGAGATTGATGTGGGCGTTGACGATAATATTTTCAACAATAGTTTAAGTTTTACATCGTAGCAAAAAAATTCTAAACTTACATTATTACTATCGAAATTAGCGAATAAAAACATTACGCAGCCAAATGGAAAATACATAATACATGTTGATAAATGTGTTTATATATAAAACCCTTCCAATTAAGTTATTATTCCGGATCAAAATTTAAATTTTATGGCACACTACGTTTGACAAGCAAATGTTGGGATTAGGAGTTCCGTTTTGATGTTTGAATAAGTTGTCGAGTTTGCTTGGTTGCTTGAACACCGCAGGATTGTGGTGATCTGCTTAAGTCATCTACAAAACAAGTTGTAACAAGACTAGGAACAGATAGACAAGACAATTATGGTTATAAAATCGGCCTCAGAATTATGTCTTAACATGTCCATTTTTTTACCGTTTACCACTTTAAATTAAAGCCTGATATCAGGCTTTACTTTAAACATATTATTTAAAGATTTAATATCATCTCAAATTTGTAAATCTTTTCAGTTAATCTTCAATATAATTATGCTTGTTATTGTTGAATCTCACTAAATCTATTATCTTGTTGGTTGATATTTGGGGAAAAAATTTAACCGAAAAAATTCTAACATTCACCGTTCAATCTTCTAGTCCCGTTGATCAATTTCGTGGAAGCCCGCGTTAATGCGAAGCCTCCATTGTTTTGATGGAATAATACGCTCGGTGAACTTTCACCAGTATTTTGCCTAATTCACTTTGCAAAATGTTTGTAGCTTCTGGCTTCGGTACATCGAAACCTTGCTTCAAGTTTTGATTTTCTTAAACTTATTTTCAAACTTATTCGGTACCTACAACGATATTTTACGAATAAATTGACTTTTTATTGAATTAATTACTATGAAGTATATACTATTACCGTTTAGTAATTAACACAAGATTAAAACTATGTGCTTTAATATGTAAGTATGTTTGAATCCTTTATTTTTACCGGCATTTTCAACATTTCTTTCCTATCATACGTTCTTTTAAGATTTCCGGACTGCAACTTACCTGAAATAAGAAAAAACAATATGTTAGTGAAATACAAAACATTACTAAGATGTACCTACTACTGTACCTACAAATAAGCGATTCTACTTAATTTTTTTATTTATAGCCAATAAAAATATAATAAGATATAAGTAAACTATAGCCAAGTAAGATTTACATGTAACTTCTGTATGCTACTATAATTGACGTATATTATAGAATTATTTTCATATTACCCACATAAATACAGAATTTTCATAATAGCCACATTAGAATTTCATTCCCATTTTTTCCAAATTGAATAATTTAGAGTGCTCAATATGTTCTATCTACAAATTGAATGTTGCGCTAATGACTCTTGAACCGATGGACGGCACTCACTTCAACTTTTATCGATAAATTCAATTTACGATGCTTTAGATTTTTCTTTACCTTTCATATTGATTTCTTTAACTCTCATATTTTATTTATTTGACGTTCGTATGAAACCGAGCACGTTTAATCAAATTGTAAAGCGCAACCGAGATCAGTAATCTTATTTAAAGTTTTTGGACTTTAGATAAGAAGAATTCAAAACTAAGTTTAAAAATTTGTTATTTTTAACAAAATTTTCATCATTTTTTAATCTTATTTGGAAGAATGAGATTGCTTTTTATGTTATTTGGAAGTGTATTAAAGTGTCTTTAAAATTAAGTTCTTAGTTGGGATGCTCTTGCCAGTCTTTTTGATCCTCTACAAGAATCATTCATTGCTAGGTTTTTAAGCTGGTATATCGTCGTGGGCACCCAGATCCTTCATGGATGGGTAATAAATACACATGTCTGAACTTGTGGTCTTCTTTCTTCATTGTTAAGTGAATGCAAAGTCAAACAAGACATTGGTGTAGTACAGGAATTGAACTAGGGACATCAAATCATAACTTTATAGTAACTAAAACAAAGAATTAAAGTTAAATTAACGACTACACTATCGGACATTTCTAGTAAACAACTAAGCATAAGTGAACTATTATGTTTTACAATTTTAAGATGATTAAACCAAAACATTGTTTCAAATACCTCAGCAAATAAAGACTAAAACGTAAGGTTCAAAGCCTGCAGGCATTTCCATATAGACAAGGTACGGCCGGGAAGGCTGTCACGGCACGGCCGCTACGTGACCGCAATTATACAACCTGCCTCAACTCCGACGGTTATAACTTGGTGCACGATAAAATATCGCTTGACCTGCGATGCCATTTAATCAATTTAGTCTTGGGAAATTTCAGTTTAATAGTGTAGTGAAATTTGTTTTACAAACTTTTTTGATGTGTATGCATTGGGTACCTGTTTTGAGTTGCTCATTGAAAAGTTTATGTCTGTATATTATGTAGTAGTGGCCGGACTATTCACAGGAAATAATCATAAAAAACACAGATTAAAAAAATATCATTCACAGACCAGTATATGTCTGTCAGTAATGTCTTAAGCGATAGCGTATTTAAAATTAAACTGAAGAAGTGGCTTGTTCAACAAACTTTTTATACTACTGACGAGTTTTTTTCTATTTACAAGAAGTCCTACCTAAATATAAATGGTAGGAATTATGTAAAATAATTATATAAGTTATATTTAAATGAATGACATGTAATTGTAAAACATTACCAATAAATTGTTTTATCTGTTTTTTTTATCTGTTTTATCTGTTTTTATGTTTTTTAGTGTCGTGTACTTTTTACCTGTTTATTACGTAAAATTGTCGCAAGGTATTAGAATATATCCACGCATTACATCCCACGGTACGAGTATTATGTTTGATAGCTTTTAAGTACTTATTTAGAGATTTTGTATTGTAGGTACCATACCTTTTATGTGTTAGGATTATGGTATAATGAGAGCATACGGATTAAAGCTGGTACTGCACAGAATAAAAATTCAAGATACAATATACTTGGTTAATAAAAACTACTAACAACACTATAAATTGGTATCAATATCCTTCGTGTGAGTGATAAAAGTTCAGTTTTGTAGTTTCTTTATTTGATTATGTATGTAGGTATTCAAGTACTCGTAAGTTCTTTAGGTCTTTGTTTAGTTTCGAAGGATGTTTTAGTATCATCTCCCTGAAAGCTAGATTATGAATACGAAGAAAAAATATTTTCTTAGCTTACTGTGTCGTGAAAAATGTCAAGAGCTATAAAATTCTTTCCTCCTATAAAACAAAATGTCCTATTAAATATTGAGATTTCAGCAGAGAACACTTTTTCATATAAATGGCACTTCAATGGCTATAACCTGAAATGCGGATGGTTTATATTAAATTTTACTGTTTGTAAAATGAAATAAGGAATCCAAAACAAGAAAAATCCTAACGAATTTAAGTACTTTTAGATAACTCTGTTTTCTATTTTAATTAATGGGTCAAAGATAATATTCCTCAGCACATACCTACACAATATAAGTATTTACCTATTTCCCTTCCTATTATCACCTATTATCGTAGTCCCTATTTATAAATAAATATGTTGTCAGTAGAAATCGTAATACATATTACTTACTTCGTACATAATAACAAAAATAAATCAAATATAGAGATCATAAAACAAAGTGAATTTAATGTATCAGAAAAAAAATGTTCATAACTTACTCCGTTTTCACAACTATGCAACAGCAATTACGCTTCATCGTATTGTGTCATTTTACAAATCATAACCGTAAAAACGAAGAGCTAACTTTTGCAGAGGTATTTTTCGTGCAAGTTTTTATGTGGTTGCCGTGACAGTTTTTAATGGCCGCGCTCTATCTGTTCTGTGTAAAGGTAAACGAGACATGGAATATAGAGCATGGCTTTGCTTGTATGAGTAGCCTCAAGGTATCTACGAGAGGTTCCCTACGTCAAGTTTTCTCGACGCAACGGAGCGAGTTAAAAATTCAAGGGTTGTTCCGGATATGAGATATATGCCTACAACTACCCTATCACTATACTCTACCTGTATGAAAAAATGTGCCTACATATCATGAGCTAGCTGTGCCAGCGACTTCGTCCGCGTGGCTGGTTATTTTGGGCATCATATTTATTTTTGCAAACAACCTCTTCAGTTTTTGTAAATTATAGCTGTTACCCACGACTTGAACCGTTTTAACAGCGCACGCAACGGAAGCCCTCAAAGATGCATAATTTTCCCCGTTTTTTTACATTTTCTATCGTGTCTTCGCTCCTATTAGTTGCAGGGTGATGTTATATAGCTTAAAGCCTTCCTCGATAGATGGTCTATTCAACACAAAAAGAATTTTTCAATTCGCACCAGTAGTTTCTGAGATAAGCGCGTTCAAACAAACCAACAAACAAACAAACAAACTCTTCAGCTTTATAATATTAGTATAGATAGATAGATAATATTTGCAAATGGAAGTAAAACATACACGCACAATTATTGTAGTAGAGTATTTTTATCAAATACATATTTCGTCTAGTACCTAACGTAACCATTTTATCTTTGCAAACCACCTCGTTTTTGGGTATACATAAAAATTATTAGGAGTTCATATACAAAGTTTCAGATATTGCCCTCACGTCATTTTTGTAGCTTATACAAGTACAACAATTTTGTTAGATCATTGCTATCATAGTAATGGTGGTGTTGTATCGTTTAATACCATATTAGAAACTTTGTTAAACGTTATTACGATTACTTAGTGTAAGTGCTCATGTAAAATGTAAACGCATTTACAAAATGGACTATTTGTCCAACAAATTACACGTTATTTCATTTCGTGTTTTTATTAGATCGAATTAAAAACTAGATTAAAGTAGGTTTATACAATGTTCACTAATTTAAATAAATATTCCCTGGCATATACAAATGATGGTTGCTAACATGTAATTTTATATGTGTTTAGTACACATATCATTAGATAGTGGTTGCTACCTATATTTAAAAAAAAACTTTTAAAATAATATAATATATAGTATTTCGTCAATTTATTTGTACAACGCTTCCTGCAAAAAAGATAAGTTAACAGTAAGTGTAACCTTTCGTGCTCAGAATTAAAAGTTATGACAACATTTTGAATCATATTATCCTGTCCTAATTAAATGTAGTTTATGGAGAGCAAATCGTACTTTAATCTAAATATAGAATCAAATTTAATCTAAATCCGCATCCACAGCTGCCGAGAGCCATCTCTCTGGTGAAACGTAGGGGTAAATGCTAAGATTATATAAATCTTAGATATCTAACCATTCTGTAAGTATATGTCTTGTATATAAAGCGTTTTATCATCTAATATGTTATGCAGATACTAATTTACATCTAGTACTATCACGATCACGTCTTTGTCTTTGCGATTTATAAAAATGTCCAAGAATGGAGACGGCGTCGGACCAATAAGCATGTTTAGTTTATGTATTACGTCATTTGCTTGAGTCTGCTGGTCGTTTCTATGTATTGTATTTACAAAAAAAAAGTATATATGTATTACATCCGTTATCTGGTACCCATGATACAAGCGTTAGCTCAGTATGGAGCTGGATGGCGCTGTGTGATATGTCTTGATATATTATTTTATTTATGTATCTGACCTATCACGGGAGTAGGTTTTTTTACCAGTGAGATGTCTGCTAGGTCTTTTGTTACTGGGTAATTATAACATTTAGGTGTCAGAGACAGCGCCGGCAGACAAAGGGAATATTTAGGACCCGACCAAGCGAGATCCTCTACCTTCAAGGAGGCAAACTATAGTGCTTGAATTTGGATATTAATATTCGTGCATGATCAGTATATTATATGTACTATTATACATGGTATGTGATTCAACATTATCATGTATAAATAAAGAAAAAAAACTACGTATAGTACACATCATTATACGTAAACGAAAGTTGAATATTATTGTTATTTTGGTATTTTGGATGTCCGTCTGTTTATGAGCTGACTATCCACGACACATTAATAGGTCGTTTTGATGTAGGTACATGCATGTAGAGTTCTTGAAATAAGAAACATCTGACTTGAAATATTTTTTTTTACTTGATAGCACTATATTTATAACTGTATACCTAACATTTCAGAGATTTTAGACACTTTTATTTCTACCTTGTCATTATTTCCGCCATATTTTGATACAATAGCAAGTAAACAAGATACAAAATAGCCCAAGCACTGCACAATGGGTAACGTAATTAATAGTAAGTGCAACGGAGCACAAAGGGGTAGGCTAGGGGAACTAATGGCTAGCTTTACTTCGAAACGAAGACCTTAACGTTATTGCAGCCATTTTTTTCATTTGTTAGTCTTTGTTAGCCACTAACTGCTATGAAACGTGTCCCCAATTTTCTTCTATAACTTTTGAACGCTATCACACAGATTGTTAAACAATTTTTTGGAACTGTGAGTAACTTTCATAGTTAGCAGGATGACACTGGGGGTCGAAGTTAGTAGGAAGAAATGAATACTCAGAGATTTTGATGGTAAATTCTACCACAAGGTTTTCTCGTTCGGACACTTTGATACTATATTATAATCGGGCTTAGATAAACCGTATTCGCCGTTCATCACGCAGGATGCCATCATAATCAAAATACTTGGTATCTCCATTTATACTAAGGGCTCTGAAATATTGGGAATCTTTATCAGGCTCTTTCTTTCTCAAAAATAAGTGGGTAAAAAAATATTTTTATAAATTCCTCTTAGCTACATTACAAACAAGGAAAATAACCAAAAACCCAAGTTAAGAGAAAATAAATTTAATAAAATATTAATCTTTAATTCAAAAATATATTAATATTCAAAACTTGTGACCTAAATAATGTCGATTATACAAATTCATATAAAGCTATCTTGATTAATCCACGCCTCTTCAATACGAACATTTGTACGCAAATACGGATTATTGGGTACATCTACAGCAGACCTTTAGGCCATCGACATAGAATTAGGAATGGATTGGTCTGAGCACACCATTTTGAAAGCGCTCAGAGCAGTCTCAGTTTCTGGCATTTGTCCAACAAGTCAACTGACGCACGCACAAGCAAATATTGTGAACCATGCAAAGCTTAGCTGTGAAATATTAGAATGGAGCTGGATTTTAATGGATGCGGCCGGAATAGAGCCGTTCATTTTTTTTTCCGCCAAAACACAAATGCACCACACTCACTCTATTCAGTATATTCTATAATATCTCATCTTAGTAAGGTAATGTATTAAAATTATTATCAAAATATTTTTGATTAAATTCTATTCTCTAAGCTGGTCTTTTACTATACTATGACGTAGTTTTAGGTGCCTGTGATACGCGCAGCTGTGTTTACTACTCATCTTTCCTTTGATGTTGCCGCTGCGAGATACCACCGACATTACCGTTACAGATAAACCAGGGTCTATGTACTTGTATGCGGAGAAATGACGCTGGGGATGAATGGAAAATGTCTCGGTTTGCTCAAGGGTCAAATAGATTTTAATGACTACTAATGTTGTTAATTTTGGACAAAAATATATGAATATAAAAAAATTAAGATACAAGTATTTCATATAAAGATATAGGATACTTTTTGTTTATTGTATTATTCTTTAATTATCTGTTTTCAAACAAAAAAAGCACCATTATCTATGTCTAATGATAAAAAAATCAATGACGAAGAAAATTAGACGCAGACCCTTTTGACGTATGTAGTCCTGGTAGTAATTTGCTAAAACCTAGTAAGCGAGTTCGTATAATCGCCCTAGAGGGCTCTGACGCAGTTTAAAAATAATTGTTGTACTATATAAACTAGATATATTTCATCACAACTTAACTAAATTCAAAAATCTACTTAATAAATGTAATATTACCGGTTATAATAGTGACGTTTTCTACAAACTTTAAGAGTATAACATTATATTGTAAAGAAAGTTGTACACAATAGTTAGACTTATAAATTTAAAAAAAAATCATATATAAGGTTAAGTTTGTATTTTATTATAAGTTTTAGTTTGTATGTTGTTTTTGTGTCTGTAAATAAATAAATAAATAAATATACTCAACTAAGCTGGTTACTGCTGTAAATTAGAGGCTGGTCGCAACTACGCTCTCCGTTTATGACCTCCATATAAAAATTGCGACGATTCATGGCGCTGTAGCGACGTAAAAGAGAAAGAAACATAAAGAAACCAAAAAAACTCGCTGTCGTTTTTATATATTGGTATGATTGAACATGTCGATAAAACTCGAGATAACCTTTTCTACGCCTTTCCATATATTTTGAGCGGTTTGTTTACGTCGTGTTTTCAAAAGTACCAGGTTCACATGAGTGAAGGACAGTATACTGTCGAACGTATTTGGTATCGCTATAGATAAAACGGACCCTAATAATTTGACCCACAAAGTCCCCGAAGGCCGTATCCGTGTAAATATGATATCGCCTCTATAAAGCCGGTCTTCTGTATAAAGAGTTAAACAGGGTTGCTCTGTCTTCGGGATCGATTTACACTCAAGAGATCAAAGAAATTAATTTTAATTTAGTAAAACTTACAAACGTGCTTAACGTTAGTAAGCAAAACTAAAATTAAAAGTAGGAATAACATTCGTGTTCCATTAGAGACATAGATATACATATGTACATAGGTACATATGTATAAGAAACTATAGTAGAGGGACAGTCATTTTGACTCAGGTGATACAATATTATTTTCCGAAACCTAAAAACACTTAGGGGTAACTGTCATAATATAGACAGGTACATAACTTTATTAATGAACCTACGAGTATTTACAGCAATTTAATTTAATTTAATCGTTAAAATAAGTATCATTGAAATATGCAATACTGTAGAACAATCACATCAATAACATGTTTGCATTTAAGCACTAAACTAACAACAATAAACAGCTACCTATTTAACAATCCAACAATTCCACAAACGCAAATATAATGTATAACAATCGCCCAGAAATGCAGCTCAAATTATTCTAGCACCTAAAATTGTGTTTAAAGAATGCCTGAAGCCGCTAATTGGTTGTCTGAAGATGGCGGGAACGTTTCCCTCATTAGTGGATGTGTATGAAGGAAGCACGCGGTGGATTAAATAGCTAAGAAACACGATTTTGTGCGCTTAATGTTTCTCTGAATCTTTGTTTGAGAAACTGGTGAGCTGGTTACTGCTTATGGTGGCTGGTTATGGTGGCTTTGAGATTTAAGTTTAGCATAAACATGGAAGAACAAGATTTAACGGCCACGGAAAAATGAAACTTATACTTGTTTTGAATATATGTATATGGTTTTGTTTTACGTGTAGCAAACTCGTAATATTTAAGACGTTTGGATATTCAAATTTGAAAGTTTTAGAGGATATAAAGAGGAGATTTATTTTCCCTCCAAGATCACTACAACTTACTTACGTGAGCTTTAATTAACTCCTTCTATGACCCTATTGAACATAAAGCTTATAATAATCCGTTAATATTACTACCACAAATTATACCTAAGAATAGGTTGATACACGGCATGCCTTTGACATTACGACATCATGTTTAGTGTTGTGGCCGAAACACCTGTGTTCTGGTCGCTCCTAGTAACCATCTGTATACACACACCTATACGTTACCTTGATGGAATAATGTGCAGCCATTTCGAAGCCAGTAATATGGAGACTGAAGTAATAAACAACTCGGATGAGTTCGTGGGTTCATTTTTGGTTAAATTCTTATGTTTTGTCGAGAACTATGGCACTCGTAGTAAAAATGGTTATTGCTAAATGTTAATAATACTTTATTGCAACTATTCTGACTAACCGTATTAAGTTTTTTTACAGAATTACTTAAATGTACCTATATCATCAATTTTGGCACAATTACATTACATTTTGAATCCTTACAAAAGGCAGAGAAAAACAACAATATTAATATAAAGATAAAGATAAAGAATCTTTATTGATAATGTAAAGTTGTAACATACATAGGTATAGGTATAAGTACTAATATCACAGAATATGCTACACAAATTACAATATCTCGTCAAATTGAATTTATAACATTTAGTTTTTATAAAATTTTAGAAGTTACATATGTCTAGTTTTATTAATAAAATAATGAAAATTTTTGTTATTAAAATCATGTCAAACAAAATAATAGGTATGTAATCATACAATATGTCAACTTAAATAAATCTTGGTACTGTCACTATAGCTGTATAGGGGCTAAAATGTCAATTTGGCATCACACTCCTTACCTAGTAGTTAATTACTTAATTTCTAAGCAAGATTAGAATCAATTGCTAGTTGACTGTAGTCATTTTCAAAGTATTCTTTAAAACTGTATAGTGTCTGATCTAACAATAATTGTTTGACGCTATTGCAAAATTGGTGATCATTATTCAAAGACTGAATGTGTGCGGGGAGTTTATTGAACAGTTTCTCTCCCATTATAGTGGGTAGTTTCTTCAGTTTATAACAGCTAAGGTATTTGTTTTTGATGACATAAATAGTGATTTAAAAAAAAACTTAATTCAGTGTGTACCTTGAGAGATGCATGTAATTGTTTACTTATACTTATCCTCATTTGTGTTCGATTACTCATTCGATTGATCAGGCAGACCAGCTACTCCTGAAATTAATCGTGCAACATTTTTCTGAAGTGTCATAACAGGCCGTTATCTAAAATGCTATAGATTATGTCTAACATTCACTTGGCTTATCACTTCGTTGATAAACAGATAATATGTTTTGGTAAAGTAACCCAGTATTACGCTACACGTTATAGTCACCTAACTCGGTAGTCAGAACATGTTATTCGCTTGATAACGCTCTTGTCATAATAATATCGTTACAATATCTATTACTCCGATAATATTTGTGCACAACCTGTTTATTTTGTAATGCTGATCATATTTTGCCGCTGGTATTGACTAGTAGCAATATACAAACGAGATTTGGGAATTAAAGACTTTATCAATGCTGTTTAATGTTCACAATTCAGAAGCTTAATTGAAAGCCAAATTGGGTCAAGAGATCTCTAAAGATACTTTAGCTTTCTATTTCATAGAAGGCACGCTAAGGACTGTCGTTGATTGAATAAAAAACTTGAAGAGTAACAGAATTGCCGAGAGCCAAGTTAAGACAGATTGTAGATAATTTTATGAAAGTTTCGCCTCGGCCGGCGTCTTAACCGATATTTCCAAGTTGGAAAAAGTTCGTGCATCGAAGTTAGGGCGCAGATATTTAGGAGTTGGATTCGAGTGTCACAAGTTTAGTTTCAAGATGAATGGTGTAGTTTCAGGTGAGGATATTTTAGTACGAAGTGTGAAGGTAGGTGTTTCGTAACATCGTTGAGGCAAATGGATAACCTCTTCAATTGTTAAAGCTGAAAGAAAATTTAAAAATCTTTTGTTGACTATTTTGATACATACTGAAGATTATTATTTGGCTTTAAAAGTTTGTACAAATGAGCCTAGAAAGAGATACATGTACTATAATATTCAAATGCTAAACACGTCTGAAGATTTCTCATTTTCTTTAGATTTCCCTTTGAAACCATTTCCCGTAGTCTTATTTAATTTCACTCTGTCTCGCTCTGTTAATTAGCGTTAATGAAATTCGAGTAGGTTAGTTACGCCAACAATTTCATATTTATTCTTTGTTACCATTTAGAATTTGGACCTAAAACGTTACTAGGTATATTAGTAGAAAGGACAGATATACGAAACTAGTAGTGTGTACTTTTCAGAGTAATTATTCATGTCTTTAAAAGATAAAGATAAAGAATCTTTATTGATAATGTAAAGTTGTAACATACATAGGTATAGGTATAAGTACTAATATCACAGAATATGCTACACAAATTACAATATCTCGTCAAATTAAATTTATGACATTTAGTTTTTATAAAATTTTAGAAGTTACAATGTCTAGTTTTATTAATAAAATAATGTAAATTTTTGTTATTAAAATCATGTCAAACATAATAATAGGTATGTAATCATACATTATGTCAACTTTAATAAATCTTGGTACTGTCACTACGACTGTGATTAATATATATGTTGATTTACTATGGCAGCAACATCTTTATTTATGTTCTATGATTTATAACTAGACGAAGGTTTGATTTATTTGTAAGAGAAACAATATTGTACACAGTTATTTAATTTTTTGTGAATTTTACAAACATATTTTTATTTCCCCCTGAATTTAATTGAACGTATTCAAGGTTCTTCTTCTCACCTAATTAAGAAGCAATATACGTAATCCTAAGAAAAACAGTCGGTACCTGTTTTTATTCTAAACGTTCTACGAGATTCTGTACAGTCCAAATTAAATGTGATTCAAGATGAATATGAAACACGGACAGTGTCTGCCTGAATCAGAAATTCAAATCATAAGACACGATAAATATTTTATGACGAGAGTGACGATAAAGCCGAGATATCGCTGATACCCGGGGTTAAAGGATCTAGGCTTGCTTCACTAGACTACTGCCATCTTGGAAGACTAAGCGATTTTATCCTTAAATTATCGACTGTAGCTCATACGTGGGACACTCAGAAAGTTTTGCGAAACAGAAAAAAAATGTTCTATGGGCAAATATATTTTTATTAAATCTTTTCAAAGTACTCTCCACTAGCATCTATACAAAGTTTCATGCGTCTGAACCAATTTTCGAAACACTTTTTCCAGTCCGCCGCAGACACCTCGTTTACGGCCTGCTCGAACGCTGACAGCGCATTTTCCGGTGACGAAAATTGTATCCCTTTGAGCAGATTTTTTATTTTTGGGTATAAAAAGAAGTCACACGGTGCTAGGTCCGGGCTGTAAGGAGGGTGACCCAGGAGTTTGACCGGCGTGCTGTCCAGGAAGTCCCTCGTTTTGAGCGCGGTGTGCGCGGGCGCGTTGTCATGATGGAGCAGTAGCCCACGGAGCCCTGTGTTTGGTCGCTTGTTGCTCACAACAGAGAAAACTTCTGACAAGCATTTATTAATATACCATTCGGCGTTGATGCTTCTTTGGTTTTGTAAAGGAATGGACACCAAGTAGCAAGTCAAATTGAAAAAGTTCGCGATCAAAATTTTCTCCCCGATTCTAGATCGCTTCACTTTGGTAGGCGTTGCTTCGTTTTGAAACACCCAAACTGTCGACTGGCGCTTCGTTTTTGGATCGTATTGATATATCCAGGACTCGTCGCCTGTAATGATGCATAAACACGCCGAGACGAACCTGCTTCAAATTTGTTAAGCATATCACGGCACCATTCCACCCGAGCCTGTTTCTAAACATCGGTGAGGTTGTGCGGCACCCAGCGTGAAACTATCCTCCTCACGCGAAGATGCACGTGCAGAATCTTGTCAAGGCTTCCCGATCCAATCTGCACAATGTGCTGAATCTCCTGGTATGTAACTCGCCTATTGTCTTGGATTAAATTTTTCACTGCTAGCACGTTTTCTTCCGTAACAGCCGTCGAAGGGCGACCACTTCTTTCTTCATCCCCCAAAGTTAGTCGACTGCGCCGAAATTCATTATACCAACGATACACGGTTGCCTTAGAAGGGCCTTCATCCATGAAAGCCATTTGAAGTCTTTCGTAAGATTCTTCCGGTTTCAGGCAGCACTTGAAATCGTATAAAATCATAGCGCGATAATGTTCCCGGTGCAGATCCATTTTTTACTGAGACACGATAATTTAAATTAGCTTGCAAAAAATGTGGAGGGAAAATTTGAAATTGGAATGTGCCTATTTTTACTTATAAATAATCATATTTTTAAAATAGTTTTAAACTGGCCAGTCTCTCATTCATAAAAACTTTTTTTCGCAAAATTTTCTGAGTGGCCTGGTATAATGAGGTATAACTGTATCATAATAAATAACTACTTAAAATAGTGTCACCTATGTATGGTGTTTTAAGCGTTGATTGGAAAAACAGCCAAATATCAGCTCACTTTATGATATTTGGTAACAGTATCTTTTATTTAATTATATGAATTGGAATTACGAGTACAGCAATTATTAAAGTGTCTAATACAAAAATGTAATTTCAACTTTTTTCATCAGAATATCTGATTCAAAAGCAAAAAGCTAATTCTAAAATACTGCGGTAAAACTGAATGATAGCGTGTAATGTTCTAATACTTTTAGTGGATAAAAGCCTACATAGAAAAGGGCGAGCTTGGGATCGGATTGCTGAAAGCCCGCAAGCCGGCCGAAGCCTGGTCACTCGACATCGGCCAAGCTTCTGTTATAGATCCTACTATTATCTGTGAGCAGGAAAACTTGATCGGTTTAACAAGCCTTTAATGGAATTATAGGAAAGCTCGAGAAGAAGCCAGATTTTATATCGGCAAACATTTTGAATTTAATGTTGGTTGAAAAGATTCAGCCACATTTTTTTCAAATATTTAGAAACTTACTGACAAATATTTGCTGATAACTAATGATATATATTTAATTAACTAGATAATTTATAAAATTTCAAAGAAGATTTCTATGGAAATAACGAGGAAAAATATAGTATTCAGTTCCAGATAATTTGTTTATGGCGCCATTAATTTCACGTGAAGTTTCATTACAAATGTAACATTTCAAAGAGAACGTAAACACGTGGCAGTTACTTTTACTTCGATGACGCACGCTGACTCACCAAGCAACGCATGAGAGAGTATTTCTTTTGGCACTTGGACTTGGCTCTAATGTATAGTTCCTCAAAATTGTTAATACAATTTTCTTTCTTCTGTAACGTTGATTGAAAGTTTATAAAAAGCTCAGCAAACCAATACGCTGAAAGAATTTAAATTGAAAAGTGCTAGAGCAAATTGAATTGTGTGTGCTTCGCAGACACATACGAGTATTGCGGAAAACAATTACTCTACTTCTAATTTACTTACGAACGTGAAAAATATTTTAAGAAAATAGAATAATAATATAATATGCACCTTTCGATAAACACCTCCGACGCCTCGGAGTCGCTGCGGGGCAGTATTAGTTTCGGCAGCACCATGCCCTTCTTTCGCCTCCCTCGAATGCCCGATGGCGTAGGCCATTGTAGTTCAGTTACCGCCATCGGACTGTGGGGACTCAGGATAGTGAGGCGGCGCTCCGGAGGGGGCAGACTCAGCTGCTGCAAGGCGCGTCGTTCAGTGGCGAAGAGCCCCCGCTTCTTCTCGGCGGAGGAGCCCATGTCCTCCCCCGAGAGCGCGCGGCGCGCCGGCAGTCCGCGCGATTCCCGCACGTCCCGCTCGCTGGCCGTAAGGAAGGAGCTCCGGTGCGAGCGCACCGTGGTGCACGAGCTGGAGGGACGCGCCGGGGACGTGTCCTTGCAGGGACGCAGACTCTCCATGGAGCGGGCGGTCTCCACGCGCGCCGCCGCCAGGTACTGCCCGCTCGTGATCGTCGTCTGCGCCACCTCGCATTCTTCCTGGCTCGAGCTAGACGTGCCGCTTCGAGAGAATGTGCTCGTCTTAGATACAAAACTTCTATCACTGTATTGGGCCGTTGAGATACTGGAGCACGTGTTATTGTCTGCGGACTCGGACGACGCCTGCTGCCGGATGCAGCTCTCCTCCAGAGAGGAGTGCACGACCCGCGACCCCAGGGTGCTAAACGCCTGCGCTATATGGGGTCTGCAGGTCTTCCTATCGTCGTCTTCCTCTTCCATTATTAACTATTTTTCTACAGCCTTAGTTTTATCACCTTTGGATCACTACACACTATTTAATACACCATTCTATTCTCGAATGAATTTATTGCATACTTATAAAACTTATACGAATATTAAACATAAACAATAAGGAACACTAAACACAGTCTTTATCACTTGTCACCACACGCGTGAGTTTGTTTAGGCACACCTGGAACAAAATATTTTCGTTAAAATATTTTTACATTTTCATATTATTATAAGGTGTGTTCGGGAGCTGGGAAAATGTTGTGGGAAAGGTTGAAAAGATAAAGAAAATGGAATAAGTTTGGAAAACTTCGTGCAGCTCGAACGTTAGTCGGATTAAGGTCGCGATTAGTTCCAAAGTACGCTGGCGGTGTTGTTTTTCACCAAAACGTTTTAATTAACAATTTGAAGTAGGTGCGCTCTTTTGTAAGGATAAACCCTTTCGAGTGAGTTAAATTTTGAAAGACTTAAATTGTAATTACATGGCTTAATTGGCAGCTTTGGAGTCGAGCGCGAGTTGTCCCGCCTGGTTGGCGCAGTCTGTGAGCGCCTTCACTTGCTGCGCATTGAGTCCCGAGGCCTTCACTTGCACGTCAGCACTCTTGGAGTGCTCCTTGCTCTCGCTGCTGGACTCCACTCGCTTCGTGGTCTCGTTCCCGAACTGGTCGATGTGCGTCTCCTCCTCGAACTCCTCCTCGTAGCTCTCCTGGTAGCTCTCGCGAAACTCCTGACGCGCCTGTATCGACACCTTCTCCGTGGTCTGTGTCTTCTGTTCCATCACCTCCTGCATGGTCTTCTTCACCAGCTGCTGGCCAGCCTCGAGTTGCGTGGATTGAGACATTGTTGTAAATCTAAAAAGTTTCAAATTTGTTACAAAAATTGCTGTAGCAACAGCATTCGCGTGTGATGGGTGATTAAAAGTTAACTCGCTCGCAAAAATACCTATATGACTCATAAATCTATAGTCAGAAACAAAAGAATATAACTTTGGCAATAAAAAAACAACAGAAAAATAAATTGTTCAACATGGCGCAAACGCAAAATCAAAATCCGAGTTTGATAGAAATTGATATCGGTGGCTGGCGTTATGCCAGGATAGAATGTTCGGTCCACGGATTTAGATTTACGCATCGAAATAATTCCTTGACGGTTCGATGTACTGCTGAGGTTCCTATTGTTTGTGGAGTTAGGGCATAATTTGTATAACTAGAAGTTACACGAAGCATGTGAGAAGGAATTGCATAGCAGTCGTACGGTGAGATTGTTACTTGCAATGAATATATAGAATATTGTAGGGAAGGAATGCGGCGACAATACCGCTCCATGCATGCGGACACGCCGGCGTGGGCACGCGGGCTTTAAATAACTGCATAAGCTCTGCTTTTGTTTATTAGCAGGCACGTGAATGCGACATTTATGTTTAGAAAACACATAAAATCAGCTGAAGGAAGTTCTAATATAAATTTATTTGTTTCGATTAATTCTTTTTAATTTTTATTGTATTTTGATTAAGTTACTCGTACTATAAGACTCGTTTGTGATGATGGAATAAATTTGTTAACACAGCTGTAGTCTTACTGTAGATAGAATTTTTATGAGTTTAATTTCAAAACAAACTAAAGCAAAAGTGGTGAAACTATGTTGAATACATTGGATTTATATTGCTCCGAAGACAAAGCCAAAGCGATAAAATTCAATTGCCAGTCATGCAAGTAAACATTTCAGCGGCTATTTTTTTTCTAGTCGACCTTCTTTGCCACCCTAGGAATGACAGGTCAAGACAACAATAGACATTCCTGTCTGCTAAAACGTATGAGTACCTGGGCCCGATTTGTGTGACCTATATTATGAGTTAGACGAAAGGTTTCACATTTCTTTGCCTCAGTTATATTTGTGAGCGCAATTTTCATGCTTTCTTTTATACAAGACTACGAAAAAATTATCTTTTTATGTTTGTACACAAGGATATAATAATGAAAGACTAAATATCTGCGGTCAGGGCTACCCTTTAACCACTGGGGCATTTTAAAAGGAAAAAGCTCTTCAGAATCATTTACGACATAGAAATAAATACAGCATGTTTAACATTTTCTAAGTATGGTCAAAATTTTTTGATAAAAGCTGTACAGGGATGATTAGCTTTAAGTAAATATGATACGAATGCTAAAAGTTTATAAAATATCGATGAGATACGAATAAACAAACACGAAACAACAGATTGATATGTACCTGAATAAGTCACGTAAACAAATCCGGTGCACAAGCACTTGTGTATGGAGATGTTGCCTTTAGCAAGCTCTGGACGAGACTGAGCGTGCGCTTCGCAAGCGCCGGGCTTTACTCAGAGCCGAGCTTTGCGTGGGCTCAGTGACGCTGCGTCTGCGCCGGTGACTCGGCCAAAACACGCGCCGGACTCTCACACACAAAAGTGCTATTAGCATACTAGGAATATTTAGCTAGGCACCTACAGTCATTAATGCTCGAGGGGATTGGTAAAGAATTTCATTTGTTTTAACGCTGGCATAGATGTATCGCTGTTGCTACTCGAGTGATGAGAGGTAGGTACAAATCTTTCCCACAACACATGAGAAAGTAATTTGCACTCGTTTGAAATGAGTTTCAGATTATTTGCGTGGATTGTTTGCCTACATATGTAGCTATTTTTTCTGTAATTTGTAATATCAAAAATGTATGTAAAGGTTTAATTAGAAACATAAAAAGTGGAAAAATTAAATCAGCCACTAGAGTAAATTGTACTTGAACAGATGATGTTGAAAATATTTACTTAGGAAAGTTTTGTTTAAATAGGATGAAAGTTAAGGATCAGTTCGTTACGACTATATAACATTTTTATTAATTCTCTGAAGATGTACAGATCAAAGTGAGATTTTATTCATGAGTTACTTCACATTTAGAATATAAACTTTTTGTAATTTTTCAGCACTTTTCATCGCGTCCATACGAATCACACTGCATCTGTCTTGGCAAATAGCAACCTTTGTTAATTTAGTCTGACATTAAATACAATATTAATTTAATAAACACAACATATGAGCGCTGCTGTTTCGGTTGCATACCGATATTATATTTTCATCGATATGCGCAGATAACATAATGTTCCGGGTTATAATTCGTGAGAGCATTCCTAATTACCGTCTGAGCGGCGATTAATTGCTGAATATGTCACCGCAAGGCGTTACTGAAGACAGATAGCCCGAATACAGACCACATGGAATACTAAAGCAAGCTG
Source organism: Macaria liturata (assembly GCA_964023185.1). Lineage (NCBI taxonomy): Eukaryota > Metazoa > Arthropoda > Insecta > Lepidoptera > Geometridae > Macaria > Macaria liturata. Next base: position 2,998,331 of record OZ026811.1, on the reverse strand, counting down.
TAAATAGAACAGACGCGTCATGGGACGTAAAACTTTAATGCGATGACTTGTCAGATGAGGGAGTCGATAAACATACGAACGTGAATAATTATTGGCAAACATCACGGTGACTAACGTTATCAACACGCTTGCAACTCAAATCTCTTTGCCCACGTTTTTCTCGGAACTGTATGAAAACATTGAACTGAAGTCATTGTTTATTCTGAACGGGAAAGTTTATCTTGAAAGATTCACGTGTTATTTCCGTAAAACTCTTCCTAAAAATATATTGAAGAGTTTATTGCTTTCGCGCTTTCACATAAAGCGCGAGTACTTCATACAAATCTTACTATTTTTCTTGACAACTTTTTATTCATAACTCAATGTTCCCACGGTCGGTTTACTAAAATATCTAAATTAAATAAACTAACCAAACATTGCACAATGGAAGGCGTCGCGTGAGTCAGTTAACTCATGAAGATTGACAGTATTATTTTCTTTTAGATTAGAGCTTTATAAAAGCAAAACCTGGATTTTCTACATTATTTGAATTCATAATTTTAAATTGTATTTATGAGTAATACGGGCGATGGTTCTGACTGTTTTAAAAACAAAAACAAAAATTCAAAAGAAAATATAAGAATACTTTGCGCACATAAAATTAACCCCTGTATGTAAAACACCACCAATCTCTTAAGTAAAAAATTGCATACAATCCTCTTAATACAGCATTTCTAAAAGAAAAGTCATGTATAAATTAAATCCGAGCTTCTATAACTTTAACCTGATGCAAATTAACTGGCAGGTATTTGCGGTTGACCTTTCGCTACAGAACCTTTAGACCGCCAGTTTACTTAGCCAAGGTGCATGCATTGTAATGCAGGGCAATAATGTAGGCACGCGACTGTAGACGATAAACTAGAGACCCATCATTTAATATATTCTGTGTTTAACTTTTTAAACAAAAGTATATTTGTTACTTAGATCTGTTACGCTTTTACTCCTTAAGATATTAGAACAGTATTATTTGTTGGTACAGCTTAGATGTTGCTTATCTAAAGTTACGCTTGTAGTTACAATATCAATACAATTCCATAATGTTGACTATAGTGTTTAATTCATTTTGATGAGTTGTCATTAAATTGAATTAAACACATCATAGTTCTAATTAAATTTACCATGGTTACGTGTCCAGTATTTTAATCAAAATTATGTCAAGTTTTATTATGATATTGATATTAAGGTATTTCAGTATGAGGAATCTAATAGAAGTAACGTCGGTACACTCCAACGTACCTTCCGTCGCGTTGTTATCTATAATGTACTATATAAAGACACCCCCGACATGACGTGAGTGATGTACCGAATCAGTCTTGGAAATTGTTGCGGACTACTTTTTCGCCAGAATGTGGATAAGAAAATGAATGTCACGGAATTTATCAGCAGTTTAATAAGCGGGAATAATTGAGGCGCGGAAAATTGGCACTAAATGTTTATAAATGGCTTCCGTTAATAGCTAAAGCAGTTTTTCAAGAGATTTTTATTTTGATTTTTACTGAAATAAAATTGATTGAACAAATGTAACAAATTGTTGTATCACGAAACGTATTGCTGGATATAAAATCAAACTTTCATATTAAATAAAATAACAAAAAAAAACAAAAAATCCCTTGCCGCATTTGACATGATACAATATACCTATTCGGCATGAGCTGAAGTTTAAAATCGGTTTTCTTCTATGTTGCTGAAATGAAAGTCTATTTATACTTTAATTTATTAACGTTCACGAAAACATGAAAAATTTGACAGTGAATTCAAAATGAGAGTGCATTTAAAACATTGCACCACATTTTAAGAATGTCAAATAGAGATTATAGGATTCAAGTTCTATTAGAGAACATCACTATTTGTTGGAACGTCGGTAGTTAGCATATGTACCTGTTACCATCATGCGTGTCTGTACAGTTTATATACATTGGTACATGAGTGCAAAAATATCAGTGTTGCAAAGAAAGGACCAGTCTCAGGGCCTTTTCTGATTAGATTCGTTCAGTCGACTCATTTTATACGGAATATTGTTCTGCAGAACAAGGAAAGTAATCAAAGAAAATTAACTAATTTAAAGATCAAGCTCATTTAAATTTTAGAGATATTATTTTACCTATTTTTGTTTGGAACATTCTAAGTTAATTCGTGACTAATTAGCAAAGTAAACTAATTCCACAATTAATAAATTATACGGCCCTAGATCCACATTAATTTTTCTCACTTATTTAATTTATTTATTTAAAGATTGATTTGCATATTTCTAAATATGCAAATCAATGATAATAGCAACATCTACTTTTATCTTATCTTTAAAGTGATTTAAATAAGTAATTAATAAATCTTCCCTTGCGTGATTTTCTTCCTTATCAAGATTGTCAGAGTGAATTTATCAGAAATCTTCAGCTTTTGTTGAAAGTTAATGGAGTTTGTGGCTTATGACCTCATAGTAAAAAGGGAGAAGATTAGTTTTGAAGCCTGTCTGAGCCAATCTTCGTAGGTACTACAAAAAAAATGCAATCTGACCTATGTATGTATGTTAATTCTTTTTTTAACTACGAAAAAAAATCTTGGCTTATTCGAAAAATTACTAGGTCGCATAATAAAAAAAACTGAATAAATACAAAATGTATTTAAATTGAGAGAAATTTCACTATTAGGTGTCCTATTTTTGCTGTAACATTCAATTTAAAACAATGTACATTAGATTGCTATCTTTATTGTACCAAACATACCAAATCAAGTTGAAACCTAGCGTGTCTAGAAATGTTTCATGGCTAAATATTACTAAGGAACTTGTTTTATTTCTACCAAAATCTTTTACTGTAATTTTGGGAATAAAGGCAACATTAAGGCATACACGTGACCTTTACTAGAAGGGCAACGTCTAAATGCGCCTTTACTATATTCAACCCTTTATAACACTTTAGAGTTTCGTTGACGAGTTAACAAACAAGCGTTAAACATGTAATTCTAAAGCAATAGAACACCATACAAATTGAATTAACAATAATGGGTTCTAAAGGTTAAGTAAGTACTCGAAAAGAAGGCTCTAATTCGTATCAGGTTTAAATTAAAAGTCATCAAGATTACAGCTCCTATATAAAACATCGTATTTTGTTAATTCTAATTAGTAAAAAAAAAATACTGTCTTCAACGTTGGAAATGTTTCGCAAACGAACTCCGATTTACATAAAGTTCGAAAGTAAATATCCTGTTTATTTCTTTTTCGCCTTTGTTTCTTTTGCCAAAACGAAATGCGCTCATAAATATAAATTATGGCCCAATGTGTAACCACTTTCAACGATTTATGCACCGGCCAAATCTGTCATTCGGGTGAATAAATAAATGCTCAAACCAAATAAATAAAATCTGTTTAGTCGTTTGAAGATCTAAGCAAGAAAAAGTAAATAAACAACAGAAACACTTCAGATTGATTCGATATTTTATATTCTGTCAGTTTGAAACATATTGTTTTCGCGTTGTAACTTTGATATAAGGTACTGTTGATGGTACTTGAAGATAATGTACCATGTTGGATTGATATTTAAAAAAAAAAAAGAAATAATATGCGGTGTAAGTATATTAATGTGCTTCTGGTATAAATGCGTAGAGCTATCGTTCATAATGACCTGACAGTTTGACATTCATTTAAGCGATAGATGGACGGACACTACGATGCTTGGTAAATTGGGTCATTTCCGACTGGATTAGCTTTCAACCCATCGTTCGGGCTATCGAAGCAGAGGGCCATAAACAAAACATAATGTGTGTAGGGACGGAAATATGGAGGCTACTTGTACCAACCTTTGCTTAACTTTGGTAATATGCCTTAAGACTTACTTGCACAAGAATTCAACGTATGTAGCGGTAAGATGATAAGGTAAAAAATGGGTGAATATTGTGTGAAACGTTATACAAATGGACCTTAGTTTATGAAAGCAATAGGATTTGGACAAGAAAAAAAGGTTTGTCAATTTTAATACATATCTCCTGTGTAAGTTGACAAAATTAATATAACTGTTGTTTTGTAGTTTTTATTGATAACGATAGGTAAACTCGACCCTTTTAAAGTCGTGGTTTTCTGATTGACAAATTAAGTTCAAAAGATTTCTACTTATTGATAAATTTAACAAACTATACAATTCAATTTACATTTTGAGTTTTCTTTTTGTGCACGAAAATTTTATCAAAAATCTCTCGCATGCATATTTAAATGTCAAAGTGAATCACAGAATTTTTTTAGTAGAGCCAACTTTTAATATAAATTTGGATGTCAATCTACACTTTAATTTAAATTTAAATATAATGAGTATATTTAATCTAGGAATAGTAAATACGAATAATTTACCAAAAGTAGACAAAAGAGGGCTTGTATAAAGAGACTTTGTACTTTTAAAGCATTAAACTTCAAATGAGTTGAAACTTTATCAGCGAGTTTTTATTTAGTTTAATAGTATGTAAAAAAATTAGCTATAAAGTTTATAGTTTAAGTTATGATTAGAAGCAGACAGTTGCTAAGTTGTTTTTTAAACAAATGCCAGGAATTTCAATTAGGTATTTAAAAAGTTAAATTTTGTTATTTATAGTTTACTTAAATTTTGTTTGTTTGTCTCATTAGGAGTAAAATTTACACCACGGGAGTTCATAATATCAATAATTATGAAAGCGCAAAATATGGAAGCTATCGGAATCTGTATTAATAATTAACATCGAGTTGACTAGTTTCCCTGTGCCAGTATATTATATTGTGCAGAATTATCTGGAACCGTTCGGGAGTAAATTAATGTAATTTTAATCTCGCCATTGTTTCATACGTCAGGAAGTTTCAGCGCTTGCTGATGCGTCGGCAGCTTTTCGATAAACGTTCCATTTATTTATTGGACATACCCAATATGGTATTAAAATGTGAAGCTCAATATATTAAAGTTTATTTTTGTAACGGTATTAATGTATACGATTGATATGCATGAAAATTGATTAATTAAGTTATTCATAACTTAACCTTTATCTAGATGCAAAAGTTACTCCGTAACATAGAGTAAGTAACTTATTATCTTAACACGACAGTTATTAAATTGTAACATTTCATCTACTTATTTGATTTGACGGAAGTTTTGTTTGTTTTTAATTATAAGAACGAAAGTTTATCGACCATATCTCTAGCATCGTTTATTTTATCAAGTTTCACGTTATACGTTCACGAAAGAGCTTACAATTAAGGCGGGGTTTTCGAAAATTTATCGTCGTAAAAACAAGAGCGCCGATAAATATTGGTTTTTACGAGAACGGAAAAGGTTCGAGGTTCGTTTCAATTCCACTCGTAGATACGGCTTGTGATTGTAATACATTTGTTTATTTTGTTAAACTGTTTGCTTATAAAATTAGTGATGACCGGATTCACTAAAATAAACCCGTACATAAATTACCAAAATTGAGTCTGTATTTCAGGCAAGTTTTACAGGTAACATGACAAATGGATCAGTAATTCCTGCGGCAACAGCAGCCGCGAAGGTTGTTTGGAACCGTTTGTACATTAGCAGTGAATTATACGGCTGCTAATCGCAAGGTCGAGCCTCACCGATAGCGCGGAGTGACGGTTTGATTGATGCTATACATCACGCAGACTGATACTAAATCTACGACATCGGATCACTGAGGGACTGCTAAATGTACCCGATCGGGTCACAGCTGTCGACGGCTGGTTGATAAAACTCTGCGATTTGTTACGTTGCCTATCTAGACGTAGTTTTAGGTAGACATTCCCTAAAATTGAGTGAGCCTAAAAACTAGATTGTTTAATATACACCGGAACGAAAATTTGCCGTAAAGTTTTTTTTTTACCGAAGTGCGATTAGAATGATATAATGATGCTCAAGTCAAAGTTATAAACACGAATTACACTTTAATGACTTAATTACGTAGATAATATAACCGTATTTAGTATTTAATTACAACATTTTTGAATAGTATATTTTTTCCAATGTTGCTTGCAGTTTTACAAGCAAAACATGGCCGCTTTCCAAAGCTGTGTAAACACAAAAAGTTAGTTTGCTTCAGTTTCGCGAGTGTGTTGAATTCAACACCAATTTTGAGGAATGCACTTAAGATTTCAAGCTGGGACTGACGCTTGCACGGTAATATTTGGAGTTTTTTTTGCTTTAACAAAATACGCTGCATTTTTTTTACACAAAATTGACACCAATTATTTTAAGTTTAGTCTTACTTCGTAGATAATAGCATTGAAATCAATAATATTAAAAAAAGAGATCCTATCAGTACGAAAAACCGGTTGTGAGTGATAATTATGATGATATTTTAATCAATCTTACTCATATCCAATCATTAAATTAGCATTAATGACTACCTGGACCAACGATACAATCTATTACTGACAATAACATACATTCAAAGGGGAATACTCAAGTCAATTCGATATATGAATCGAATTTTGACCTTCGAACTTTAGTATTCATGAAATGACCGGTGAATGGATATTAGATATAGGACCTGGCACTTTGTTGAACAGACGACCCAAATACGAAAAAATACCGTTATTACTTACTTGTACTGAGAATCATGAAGCTAGTTCAATATATGTATATGCCTAACATTCACGAGATTAACTATAAACTTGCAATAAATCGAAATAAGCCAAGTTATAATTTTAAAAGACATCTTTGGAATTATTTATTAATACAAATATCTCTTGGCTTTATGTAATTTGGTTAATTTTCAAAACATATTTGAAACTTATGTAACATACATTAAAACAAGTCGTAAATAAATAAAAACTTTATGTAAAAAACCACACACCACTACCTATTTTCAGACACAACGAAAGCATCACTTATAGTAAGAAATTGAATCCCTTTAAATCCTTCATCCATTGTGCGCCAGTATCAGTCCACACATTGTTAATTGTATAATATATAATCTGATTAAATTATGTATTATTAAACAGCGGCAATACGAAAGTTTACAAACCCAATCACTTGATTAAACCCATAATCGGATTTGCGGTGGCTCTGATAGGAATCGAATAACAGAGGTCACATTATAACATATTCAATTGACTACGCTAATAGAGATATCAGAATATTCTCATATCAAATTAACTCAGCTAGTTTTGCTGTGATCAAAGTATCAAGGGATTTGATAATGGAATAATTGACTTGGGTTTAATTTTGCGATTACCAGATGAGATCATGTAGACAAAATTGTAAACAGATATGATGAGGCTACGTAAATATAAGATAGTAAAATATTTTGGGATTGTTAAACAAATTAATATAAAATATTTTGAGATTGTTAAATAAATCGATAGTTTGAGAACCTTCAACGAAAATTTATGTAAATTAGCCGTATGACGCATCAGAAACCTATATACCCTTGGAAATACGTTCGCAATACGCGATATCCATTTAAAACGCATCACATTTACTAAACTTAATGAAATACATTTCTTTAATTTGAAGACTAACTAAAAAACAGCATCATAATATATATCATTGAAGATATAAAAAAAAAAATTGGAGATACTTCGAATTGATAGCAGAACACATTCCAACAATTTCTAGAAATTTAATCTGTTTATCTGTGTCTTTGTTTGTTTGAACGCTCATCACGCAAAAATGGCTAAACGGGTCATCAGTTTTTTGGTATGTACTCGTAGGTAGTAAGAGGTCTGTCATAGGCAACTTTTTATCCTGAAATAATGCGAGCGAAGCGGGCGTGCACTAGTACTATAGTAAATGAAACAGATAAGACGTGCGTGAGATTATTATAAGAAAAAAAATATAAAAAAATAAGTTCAGCCCTTTTGGGTACATTGTTCACAATGGTATGTATCTCGGAAGCCCCTTAACGCCCACCACACCTTTGTCACGATATAAGACGGGACTCCGTAGAAAGGTGTGCCAGGAGATGTCATATCCGCAATTTTCTAAGCTTTACTCTTACAAAAGAATCATGAATGGTGTATTTTTGTATTCACATATATATGTATTGTACTAATGGTGGGTAAACAATTCCTATTTCTTCCGTTCTCTACCTTCTAAGGCTAGTTTTTATTCATTTTGACACTAGATAATGAACATAGGACTTCCATACCACCTGAATTTGTACGTACCAACGATATTGTATAAAAAAATGGATCTGGCTTTAAAATGAGCCGTAACACACCGTTAGGCGCTTAGCGACAGATTTACACGAAACACTGACATGATTAAGTCAAGATCAAAGTTCACAATTCGTTCATCACAGTTTATGTTATTAATTGCCCCATAGTTATTATACTAATAACATTAGTTATAAATGATTTTATTGATAAAACCTTAATAAAAAAATCATGTCAGATATGTACGAGTACATATGTAATAGACAGACATAATTAAAAAAACGTAAATTATTTAAAACTTTTATACGAAGATGGCACCTGATAATAATGAGTTTTAAAACATTTTAGATTTTCATCTATTTTATAATAAAAAGAAAACAAACATAATGCTATACTTATGCAAATTTTATATGACTGATCCAAAGAAAAGACTATGAAAATATCAATTCGGGACAAAATCTCGTAAAACTATGAGTCATTTTATAACTCTAACATAGACACCAATGCCAACAAGATTATTATACGTCATGAGGTCCTTACTCACTAAATAACGGATATCTGTTTTTTTAATTAATCGACAAACAAAATATTGAATAAAATCAGCTTTATGAAAAATAATGAAGTGTCTACATAAAATTGATACTTTATTTTATAATATTGTATCGTCGAAACGTCCTTCTTCGTATCATATGAGAGTTAACAACAGACTGTGACCAGAGTTTTTAAGCCACCATAGGGGCCTCAGGCACGGTTAAGTGACAGTTTTATAAATAACAAACATCTAATCTCACCTCAGTATTTTTTTGTGAAGAACTCACGTCTAAAGTTGTGAAATTGCATCTGTTTAGATTAACTTTTATCATTGTTTAATATATTCTTCTTTTCGAATGAGAGTAGCCAACTCTGGTGTCCAGAGTTTATCAAGCTGCTCTAAGGGCCTCTGACATGGCTTTATGACTGCCGTACTAGACAAACAGCCGGGACCTAACATTTAATGTAAGAACTGACCGCGTCGACCTTTGCTTAACAATGGTAATCGTATGCGAATGCCTGCACTAGCTGAGCTACGGACATTTGTTTAAAATTAAATGTTTCCAAACATTGGAAACGCAAAAAAGTACATATTTAAATCCATCGATTTAGTGCAAAAGCACCTTTACTCTCAGTTATCATTTGGAAAGCATTCGTTGCCAAGTTCCCTGAAATGTTCTGGATAAACACCGTGCTGAAGGAAGATGTTAGTTTTCCTCTCATTCTACAGTTGATTGGTTTCATTGTTGAGATTTGGTCTACAATTTAATACATACATGACTTATATTATATGTTGAATGTTGTTTGTTGCTGTTAATTGTTAGTGTGACATCATTTTAAAACAAGTGAAAACCAACGTAAAAAATATTGTAAAGTTTGACACAGGCAGCGTGTGACAAATTAATAAAAAATATTTAAAAAAATCAATAACTGACTTCAAGTCTACTATCACTAAAAAGTTAATAAATAATTTATTTTCATTTATGCAATTTCAAAATTCTGAGTTGGTAATAAAAAATCTTTCAAATTATTGAAACTTACAACTCTATAAGTAGTCTTGTGGAAATCCGTAATATTTGTTGTTGGTGCCAGTCGTAACAAGACATTCATTGACAATATAAACTAAATTTGAAAAATAAAAACTAAAGCTTGAATAATCCCTATATTTTGTTTTCCAAAACTTTATTTGCACAAAACGTTGTATACTATATATCTTTTGTTTTGAATATCACTCACGCACTTCACATATGATTTAACATAAATTATCTACTTAGTAGTATTAATAGCAACAAAACTCTGGTTGAGATTTTACGACTTAAGTATTACTAAAATAGATTCGAGTAAATAAAATAAATAATAAATAAATATTTCAGGACATATCACACAGCGCCATCTAGCCCCATACTAAGCTTACGCTTGTATCATGGGTACTAGATAACGGATATAATACATATATACTTTTCTTTTGTAAATACATACTTATTATACATAGAAACGACCAGACTCAACACAAGTAATTACACATGTTAATATTCATAATTACTTGTTATGCGGGAATCGAACCCGCACCCCTAGATTAGAAGGCAGAGCCACTACCAACTAAGTTAACGGAGCAGTCAATATTTGTTTAATATTTGTTTGATTTTCTTTTCAACACGCTAGCCAATAGTAATCTAGTCACGTGCATGGTTCCTATTAATTGGTTTACTTCTGTGTATTTGTTGACTATCTCCTGTGTTGAAAAAGAATAAGTAGACAAATGAATATGCAATTGTTTCTGAGTAGCGAACTAATACAGTGATGTACAATTTTATTATGCTAATACTTTTATCTACACTAATGTTGTAACATTCTACTTATGTTTCCAATACTTGACTTATAATTACTACTGTTATAGCGCAGACAACAAAACACTCAATTTAAGCGTGCTACATCTTAGACTATAGTGGTGCTTAACATCAGGCAGGCTATAGTCAAACGTAAGCCTATTTAATGTAAAAAAAAAGCAATTTCACATGATGGTATAATATCCACATCGATATCGTAATAGCTCATTATAACATCGATAAAACGCGACCAACCTGATTGGCGCGCAGCTGCGCTCTCATTGGTTAGATTTTAATGGCGGCAAAATCACTGTGACAATACACGTACGCGTGAATTTAATTTAATAAATTAAAAGTTAAAATGTTACAACATTAGTGAAGGTAAAGTAGTGTATGCAACTGCATATAGCACGGGTATTAAAACACTCGTTACTATTATGAAACTCGCTGCGCTCGTTACATAAACTCACACTCGTGTTTTAATACCCTTCATTATATGACAGTTGCATAAACTACTATTTCACAGACGTGATTTTAGATAGTATCAGCAAAATATCGGCTATAAATGTAAAGTACTTAGCGTGTTAATGACTTCACTCTATGTACTATGTATGTATCTTCTTCACTCTACGTGTATGTATATACATATGTAACTATGTATGTACTCGTACCCGGTTTCAGAGTATCAAATAATTCGACTCATAGATTTCAAACATAACAATTTTATTGTGCACGAATGATATTGGTTTTAGTATCACTATTGAACCGCTAGGTAATCTACAGGAATGAATTTAAAATAAAATTATAAGACTTATGGAAGCTATCCGAATTTTATGTTGAAATCAAATTGGATCTGAGATAGACACACAACATGGTTTTGTGCTGGTTAAAGTCTGGACAGTCATCATCATCATCATCGGGTGCCATCATTCATATTTAAGTTTGGAGGACACTTGGCAAAACAATAATAACAGTAATATCGGTCAAATATTCTTATCATCGCGGCATGAAAATATCATCGAATAAAGGTGTTTTGTATTGTATTGAACACAAAGGGGAAAACGTATGAAGGGATCATTTCTAAACATAGAAATTCTATTTGCATTGGATAAGTTCCGATTGTAGCTCTTTACGTGAGATGTTTCAATTTTGTGCGCATTTCAGTTTTGTAAATTTTGAAGCGTAGTAAATGCTCTCTGTAATTGCCGGATTTGTGTTTCGGCCGCGCTTTTAGCTTTCGACGGTTTCTTTAATTAACTTTATTAAAATAGAAATCTTTCGATTTGAAAGTGTGCTTACGTTTCTAAGTGGCAAACTTAATAAATAAATATTTAAAAATGTATCATAACAAATGATTAATTGGCAAATTCTTCTCAAAGAGCTATCTTTGGTGAGCCTTGGGTTTCTGATATTTGATTGAATTAATAACATAGGGAATATAAGTATATATTAATTTTGTTACTGAAGAAAGTAAGCATTGTTCTATTTAGCTATTTTTCAGAGACCCTTTTTAGTCCGGTCTGACCTTCATAAAACTAATGAAATATTAATTAATTAGTAATATAGTAGACCACTTTTATTCAGTCAATTAAACATTAATAAGTTACCTTACAAACAAAAATCGGGACAATCGTAATCGAACAGACTTGTGCCAAGCCAAGCTATTTTGTTTTTCCAATTTTGGTAACATTTCCACGAGTTAATAATGAAGCGACAAAAAACTTTGTTGCTATACACATTGTTGCAAAGTAATTGTGTTGTATTATAATATAAGTAAAGGAAAGCGCTCTCCTTGTTCGTAATTTAGGTAAATTAAAGGCCTCGGGCTTATCCGTTTGTGGCTCCCGGACTTATTTATTAACTCCTCTCCGTTGATCAACAATGTGTCTTAAGTCTTAAGGTACAGATTATGTAAGGGCGTCCGGGTGGTTAAATATTAAAGGTACCCTAGGTAAGGTAACTAGGCAACACTGTAGATATATCCTTATCATTATAATCTTATCATGACATGTCTTTATGTATGTGAAATGCTTTGTAGTGTGTGAGGATAGGCAAACCAATGTAATGATTTATTAAAATACAATCTCTATGTGAAAAAATCTTGAAAATAATCAGTGTCATTGTTTTGGTGCAAAAATAATACAATGTTGTTAATATAATAGTTCCCCGATGACTTGAAAATGTTTTTAAGACATGAATTCCCATGCATGCTTTTACGCCGTTAGTGCTAGTTAAATATAAGGAATTAACATACAATAGTATTGTTTGTTTGTAATGTAATTTACATTGTATGACCTACTACGAAAGGTGATCGTGTAAACCTTGTAAAGAGTTATGGAAACAGTTCTATGCATTGTGAGAGATATAAACAGAGCAGTCACGAAACGCAAAGAAAGAATGCATTTAACGACAGCAGCGGGACAGGCTTTTGTTTTATAAGTCACTAGTAGGTGCTCGCGGCTTCGCTCACATTAAGAAGTAAAACTTGCATCCCCTTTTTCTCCCCTTTCAAAGTGGCATTTCCAGAAACCCTTTCTTAGCGGATAATAACTTTATTACGTCTACCTTCATTCTAAATTTCAGCCCAATCTGTCCAGTGGTTTGGGCTGTGCGTTAATAGATCACTATATCAGTCAGTCAGTCAGTCAATCAGTTAGTCACCTATGAGTTATATATATATATATTTATTTGTATATATATATATATATTTATTTGTATATTTATTTGTATATATAACTACATGTTACGAATTAATAAAATTGATAAGAATAAAATCTAGTCAAATTCATGATCAGGATGTGAAGTTATGTCTAAGGCTCTTAGAGCTGTTAACAAACTCAGACAAGATTTGGCTACTCTTATTTGATATAACTTAAATTTATAATACATTTCGTGGAATTCGTATTTTATTTAGTATTTTCTAACTTTCGTTGATTAGAATTTCAATCAATCCATATCAACACACCTGAAAGACGCGCTATTTTTATACTGGTATCATGGAAAAATTCCACTGCCACTCAAAATTAATTTTAATAAAGCCTAAAAAGTCGCCGCTTCACGCTATCACGAAAGCTGAGCGTCCATTCAAAATATTGAAGGTTACGGCTTTCAGGTAAAAACCTGGCGCTAAAAATACAGAGAATATAATTTGTATGGTTTTACGAGGCCGACGGGAAATGATCTAGGAAGCATGGAAGGAAGAACATGGGGTCAAAACGGAAATCTCGTTCCTTAATTAATTGGTATTTTCGACGTGATAATATTACTTGGCTCGATTTAACTGTACTTATTTAATTCTAACCTTTTTCCCCCTTATTTATATCTTACTAACTATTATCCTTCATGGTGTTGAGTTCAGCTTTTATTGCTTTTTATTACTGTTCAGGATTATGCTGTTTTAATTAATGTAAAATGCATTAACAATACATAAGGAAAGAGATCAAAAGTACTTATGTAATCGATGTTATTAGATTCTGTGTAAATTGATTCACATATGCCCTAAATAAGAAATATATAAAATGCGGCAAAGTATACCTAGGAAACCAAGTCAAAGTGAACAAAATACATGTAAAATCGCCTTGAAGCACTGTATCTACATTTTATGAATGGCAACATTTAATTTTCCCCCTGAATTTGGCGATGGCGTTGCGTAATCTTACTTGTACAGCCTGCTCTTGTTACATACGCTTTGAGGTTGAGTATTTAACTTTGATTAAACATTGAAGTACCTACATATATATATATATATATATATATATATGTAGGTACTTCAATGTTTAATAAATAAAAATAATATATATATATATATATATATATATGTTGTATTTTGATTATTTCTCTGATGAGCTATTTTTAAGAAGTTACAACTCACATAATTAAAATAAATTTGACGTTTACTTTTTACTTGACACTTTTGTGTTTGTTTTTTTAGCAATTGCTCATATTAATTAAACATTGGTAGTATTGATTAATATGGACAATTCTTATCTAATTAGTCTAGGATACATTGTCATTATTATCATAATCTACCATATTATTATAGTTATCGGCTTAAATGATAAGTCTTGGAAAATGCTCGGGCAAAACTAATTAAGTAGATAAATCCTTATGATTCATTTACATAAAGTTTAGACATAAATCGATCTACAGTTTCAATTCTGGTCTTAGTTCTTATCTGAATTAAAAGTTCAAATTAAATCAAATGATTGATTTATACAGTCAGTACAGTAGGTATGCCTAGTAACTCGAAAAACTGAAGAAACATGAAATTTTCTTTGTTATTTCTGTAAATGGTTGGCAACAGCACAGGTGTTCCGAAACCACATATTTGGAAAGATACGTAGCAATATAAACAGAGGATTCAACAATATCTTTCATTCAAAATATTACCAGAAGCTACAAAATACTTTTTAACTGAAAAAGGGTTAGAAAAATACCCTTTTCACAATGGAATTAGAAAGCTTTTATTCCCGTCTGATTTCTAACTCCCGTCCCGATCAAATAACTTCAGTTTTATTCAAAAGTTAGAAAAATCTGCTTGAAATATAACCTTCTTCAATTATTTCGTCGACAGGATAGTATCGAATGACTTTAAAATTAGGGTATTGTAACCCTCTTATGAAACTAGCGACCCAATAAGATTATTTTGTACAGGTAGGTTACGAACTTATTTCAAGGTATTTACATAAATTATGATACATATCGCATGTTATTGTAGGTATATAGACCAGCTCGTTTAGTAAGAACATGAGTTATTTTCTTTTAACAATGACACATCAAGAATAACAAACTTACTTAACATATTCGAACAGCTGGCGACTACAAAAATAACAGCCACACAACGTCGACATTGTTTATTAGTAGAAAATGTTTATAAAGTCTCTCGATATCATTATAAACATTGTGCATAGTATTCATTACTTTATTTTAGTATCACATTTATATCAGCAATGTCCTATCAACATTATTTCGTATTCTGGCAAGGAGATTATGTAGATGAGATTTGTAAACATTATACTCGAGATCCAATCTTTGTAATAGGTACTTATTTTTTCTGCCAAAGCGATGGTACATCATACGCTCGTGAATAAATTCATGTGAGTTAGATGAATGAGGTGTAGTAGAAGCATCGTGATATGTGAATACGTTTTCGTTTTGAGAAAAAATATGTATTACATACACATTACGATTCTTTCATCACTACTCATAGTTTTTAATGTTACCAACTTATTATCTGGTTTCATGTTTTATGGCTCTAGAAAAGAAAACAGTTTTTTATTTCTTAAAGCAAAAATAGAGTACATCATCTCAGTACAGCTGTTATCCAGCAAGAAAATTGTGTAAACATTTATTAAATGGTTGCTTTAAGAGTAGAAAAAGAAAACAAGACAACAATAAAGGGATCAAACGGCAAAGACTCTTTTGTGGTACGGTGTTAGCGGCACAGACAAAGTAAACTGACACAGAATTTGCCTCACATTTGATAGTTTTATATCTTTCTTCATATTAAATTTTAGCTTTTTGCATATTTTCATGATGATGATATTTGACCCTGACAAAGCGTTACTTAGAAAAGTGAACTAAAGAATCTACTAAATGTCTAAGTATTACAAACCTTTCATACTATTACAGTAGAAAACCAAGATTCTTGTAATTAAATTGGATTGCTTAAATTAAACCATAACACGAGCAAACATTACGTTAAAATCTCAAAGTTCTTCAACAATTTGAAAAGAGATCTCCAAATCTCTAGTGTAAATGCTGAAACTCTAGAATACAGATATAATACAGTGCTGCACCAATAAAGAGATACCAAGAAAGAAAGTAGCTGAAAAGCATTGCAGACAATGTAAGACAAAGAAACTGTATTCCACAGACAAATATTAGGTTCTACTGAATCCCAACAAAGCAACATCGAATTTAAGACTCACTTAAGGCAGCGACTTTTCATTTATTTGAAATTTTATGACATTGCAGAAAATTCGCACAGAATTTTTCGCACGCGAGTGAAATATTGTCGAATAAAACTAGAAAATCTTTGAATTTATGTGACATGCCCATTTATAGGAAATGTAATGTGTAGATTGCACATTGATGGTGTATGTATACCATAATATCATATTTCTATTAGCTCAACGATAACAGGTAAAATGGTGAAACTTCGACGTGCAATGTTAGTGTTTTTCGTTATTATCATTGGTTATACAGCCGTACTGCGTGGATTTAACCACAGAACCATTCTCTATCTGGGTTAGTACAACAGGCACGAACGTGGAATAAAAAATAATCGTTTAACTTACCTGCTGCATTTAAACGAGCAATTGACTGCACTGATAGTAATTAGCAGCGAGCAGGTTACAACCTACCAACCCGAGTAGGGTCGATAAAACGTTCACCCTGTTTACCAATTCAGCAGTAGTCTTTAGTGCCCGTTTTAATCGCGATTTCATAGTTTATAGTGCGCTTAATGAACGCTCAGTGAGTTGTGAGGTGAGTAACGATGTTTAACTCCTAATGACGTCTATAATATATTTACTAGTGCTTGTTTCAGCAGCAATTTGGGACAACCACTGCCAATAAAATATTCTCCCACTTGCATTCAGTCAAAAATTATAAAACCAAATTATTGACAAATAGGCACATATTTAGCTACAGAGAAGTTCTTTTGCTCGCCTATTTTGACAAGAAAATAAGTCAAATCAAACATTTCTATCTGAATTATTAACATTTAAAAGTCCACAAACAAAGGTTATCCTTAAGGTTTCTTCTAGGCAAGCGTGCTACATCTTAGACTATAGTGGTGCTTAACATCAGGCAGGCTATAGTTAAAATAAGCCTATTTAATGTAAAAAAAAAAAAAAAAAGCTTTTCTGTTATTTATCTCTACACGTTCAGGAATGTTTGCTAAGCAAAAGGCAGTTAAGTTAAATTGAGTAAGTTTTTCGCATTTTCGTGCAACTTTATTGGTATTGTTAGGAAAGACTTAATTCTTTCCTTTTGCTGTGGCTTTTTAAATGTAGCTGTATACAACGTCTCTTTAGGGTAAAATTATTGCAAATATAAACCACAGATGGAAAGCGAACGATTTACTTTTTTTAATCAAAAAGCTTCTCAAGATTGTTAAATATGTTTTAGTCTTGATTGTTTTTGATTATATTATCACAAGATGGAAAACCTTACATCGTATATCAAATTCAAAAGTTGTTGAGTCATATTCATAATTTTAATTTTATAACTTTTGTTCGTTTACTAAGATAATCCATAATTTAATCATTTATTACAGTTGGATAGCGAATGACAAATGGGTAGGAAAACCCACCACGCGAGATAACAATTACCTACCACAGATAAGAAATTTGTTTAAACAGCCTTAATATATAGCTGAATGATTGCTTATAACTATGATTAGAAATTTACAACACTGATAAGTAGCGATTAACTTGGGCAGATGGATGAATTGTCTCGCTTACCTTTTTAATACAACTCACTCATGGAACTCATAGAACTCATGGGGCTCATAAAATTTCAGAGTAAGGCAAATTTTCTTTAGCTATTTCACTTTTGAAAATAGAAACCTGAAAATGCAGGAAGTACTTTTAAAACAGCTCAAACAGGTTTTCTCGAGGTAAAAACTTTGTGTGGAAAAGTAATCAAATAAAGGAAGCTATTGATCACAATATTAGTATGTGATTGTATCATTGGCAAATTCTTTTCCGCCTATGTCTATACGAAAAACAATTGCGTGATTTGCTCATATGTTAAATAACGTATAGTTTGGTATAATTACAGACAGATCTTTATGTTCGGGAACCCGATGAGTTTCAATAAAGATTCGATAAACAATTACACCGAAATTTATGCCGCCGCCACGTCAGTAGCTCCACCTTCCAATAACAAAGTTTTACGATGTTAGCTATACATGAATTTATGAGCCATTAATTGAATACGTCACTTCCCACCACTTAACGCTAGATCAGGTGATAGGCAATATGCTACACTTTAAAAAGATAAGAGGTTAGTTACTTCTGTTGATTTGTAACTCAAATGTAATTGAAAAGCTAGCGAATGACCGCAAATTTTCACGCATTTTGCTTGAATAAAAATTGCCTATATAATTCTCGGGATTTCATACAATTCTATAAAAGGATGATGATCTGTAGCAGATCACATCAACCAACTAACAGTTTTCATAATTTCTCCGACAATACCTACTAGTTTCATATATCTCATAAATTTTTGATACGACGTTATTTAACCAGGGTCTAATATAAGCTATGATTAATGAATAATATACGCATTTTAATCTACTATCTGACCCTAAGCTACCGTACAATAATGAACACCTTTATACGTAATAAAATTCCTAGGAATTTTGAGCCCTTTTATGAAATAGCTACTTAAAAATGTACCTCATTTTGTTTCACCCTTAATTCCAAAGCTGCTGTTAAAATCTTATGAATGAGGTAAAAACTTAATCCAGAAAATGAGTTAATATCTTTGACCCACTTTACTCGCGGGCTGTAGGCAATTTAAATTATAGCATGTCTAAACGTCTGTCATTGAGATTTATACGCAAAATGCTTTTATCTTAGCTTGCTTTTCTCTTTGAGCGGACACTTTGACACTCTTTATTTGATTTCAATTTATTATATCTTACAAAATACTCGAAATACAAAAATTACATGATTAAAGATCATAAGCTAAAATTTACATAAACCGAAAATTTTAGAAAAGGACCTAGCAATTATATGTCTATAATGTATCTATTAAATAAAACATAATACATATGTATTACTAAACTTTTTAATAAAAAAATAATGAATTTTAATTTTGGAACACATAGGTTTGAAGAAATAAATCGTTTATCGTGTCTTTACAACACCCTGTGTGTTTCTGCGAAACAGCAGCTAAATACGGTATCTCTTAATATTTTTGTGATAATTGAACGTATGTGAAGATAGGATATACAAATGTAATATTTTCTTATTACATTGAGGTGATTTGAGGCTTACGTATTACGCTACAAGAAGGGTTAGAGTACGTATTCAAATTCGCTGAAGGCGGCTCGAGTAAACGGGAAGATTATTCAGACCCGCATGGAAGTACTTTTAGATAGATTGCTTTTGATATGACCCTTCAAGTTTAAGCCACAGCTGATAACATATGTCACATATTCGTAAGAAGCAGTATATCACTTAATAATATTTCGTCAGAGGTTATAAACATGTTACTTATATCAAAACGAGAGTTCGAATATGATACCACAAAATTTTGCCATAAAAATAATTTGCTATAAATATTTTATCATTGTTACTGATTTAAGACACATGCCAGTAATGTGCGATCGTCTCAATGTTCATGGTATTATCTACAAGTAGTAGGTGAATGTAAACATGTAATCTGTTTCCGATAAAGCGGGGGAACAAATCAATTCAAATAATTTACGTAAGTAATTGGGTGTTACTGATAGCCTATGGCGCCTAGTTGTAATGTTACATTGAGTGATAAAACAAGCGCTAGCCAGATGAAATGGAAGTTTGCTTTAGAGATTTGAGCTCTAAATTTCAAATCGGAGTCGGAATCTTTAGTTTTTTGATCATAATAATATGTTAACAATTTAAAAAAAGATTTGTCTTATTTTGTTTATTTATACTCACCAAGTCAATGATTGCATAATTTTCATAATCTTTGATAATCCCGTTAAAAACAATTTTATAGCCATGCAAGAGGCGATTCATGTTAAGTAACAAAGGGCATGAAGCACCTTGGGTTAAAATGTTAAAAGTTTACGCACTGGCCTTATCAATGCCCGATATAATTTATAATTATTCTGTTACTAGCAGCCAAACTGCGACATAACTGTAATTGAACAGTATTGTACTATATATTAAGCAACCCGATAAATAGCAAAAAATAAAATTGTACTACAGTTAGCCCCACAAAAAAGGCTCACCTACTTCAGCTATAAATGGCACAGCATGCAGCACATTTGCATGATTTAGCATTTGTAGAAATAATCCATGATTTTAAAAGGAAAAAGTGTGTTTTAACCGTGAACTACCGTTATGTATTTGTACACAAATTACGATTACAGACAAATTAGTCGTCCCCATTAATCTTGATAAGTAGGCAGGAGCTAGCGAGATCTCAAGGACTTTGTGCCGATAAGAATTCTCCCAGGATTGTGATTAGCCAGCTACTTCTAAATCCACTTATCGTTGAGTATCCCTGGTTATTTCAAAATAGGGTGTTCTGTTTCGTTATTGACAGCGCTTTTGTTTGCACAATTTGTTGAATCACTTCAGCCGATATTACAGCGGAACAAAGTGGGCAGAGATGCTGTAATTAAGCTGATTTATCAATTCCAATTAAGGTGCGATGATCCATTTACTTCACGGTGGTTTCTGCTCCGTTAATTCGGAGACTCGAGCTGCCAAATTAAGCCATGCCGCTCGCTACGTGTCAATTATACGACTCTCTTGACACACGTCACTTTTCCCGATGTTGGTCATATTTCGGCGTCGGTACGATGCTGCGAAAAGTTGTTGTTGTTTTTCATTAGGTGAACGCTACCGGTCCGCTGCGAATTGGCCGTCGATTATGTCACAGCACATCAGTTGGCACTACCAAAATAAATTGGGAACTAATCACTCGCATTTTTGTAAGCACTCCAAAACTGTACTGGCACTAGTTTGATGATTTTTGGGTATCGATGTATTTTTCGGGGTTGTTGTTTTTGGTTCGAGCATGAAGTTTGGGGGGCGGTGGGTCTGGATGCGGTCGGGGGTAGTCGGTAGATGTTTACCTGGTCGGGTGTGTGGCGGGCAGGAGCGGTAGCGGGCGCGGTCGCGGCGGCGGGGCGGGCCCGGGGCGCGTGTGGCCGCGCTAGCCTGCTGACTGGTACTGCCGCCGAGCGCGCCGCTGCGCCCTGCGCTTATCACCGCGCCGCTCTGCACTCACCGCGCCACGCTACCTCGCGATAACATCTATTAATCTCCAATCACCAACTTGTAAATTGATCGTTAATCTTCAATTTAATTTAGTTTCATATCTCCGGTTTTACGATTGGTTCAAATATAGTATTGCGAATGTCAACTTTATACCTATATCATATGTTGAGGTAGGTTTGAAAGGCAATATTAAAATATTGAACAATAAAATATATGTTTATTTCGACAATGTCTTGTACGTAATAAATATTTTATAGATTTGTCCAAAATTTTCACTAAAATCATAAATGAGTAATAATATGAACCAACAAAAAAAAAAACTCTAATTATTTTGCCAGTTGTTTTTAGACTAATAGACGTGGTCTTTGTTCCGTGAATTACTTTTGACAACATATAACAAGTACCTAACTATGTACTTGTTATTTTAGGTACTAATAATGTCGTGCTTCTCAAAAATAAAATAAAGTTAGAAACTAGACTGGCAAAGAACCAAAAATCATTAAAGTTTAGTGAAAACACAACCTCTTTTAATTTCGCATGGTAACTAAGCCAAATTAGCCTAAATACAGGTAACGGACCAACGAAATACAAAGTTCGGCTTTTGGTGCTTAGTTTTTGTTAACAGTTTTCTACTATATCGGTATTTTTACACAACAGTAATTGTTCTCATAACATTTAATATCTTCTACGTACGGTAACATCCGTTATTACCAATTAATGACCTTGGTATGATAATTACGGCTATTATTATTAAAATCCAGTAGTTTATTGTAGTAGCTTAGATCTTGCTTTAGGACGAAGTTAATAAATTCACATAAAATTGAAATTTTATGAAATGTAAATAAAATTTTA
This sequence comes from Macaria liturata, assembly GCA_964023185.1. Taxonomy (NCBI): domain Eukaryota; kingdom Metazoa; phylum Arthropoda; class Insecta; order Lepidoptera; family Geometridae; genus Macaria; species Macaria liturata. The sequence continues at coordinate 2,976,030 of OZ026811.1, read as the reverse complement.
AAATGTATAAGGATTGTTTTTGCCGCTACGTTTTATAGGCTACAGATTTATCGTTTGTATTAATGGAAAATATGTGGCTTTAGAAATTTATCACAGCTAGTAATTTTTAGTTCATTCTTCAAATATTACATACGATATGATATGACTTGTATTTAAAACATGCTCTCCCTTCTATTTTTCCAAATGTCTCCTATATTCAATTTATTCATTTTGAATAACGGTAATTATTATTTCAATATGATTCAAATTGTAATTGTACATTCACATCAAATCATGCATTAATTCACGATGTTCAGTTAATTTGTATGCGAGTATAAATATTTAATTATAGCTTTAGTTAATTCGCTACGCAAGCAACATATCATATTTAACTATTAAATCATCATCAAACAAATATTAGGCCCTTAGGGCCGCTTGATAAACTCTCGACACCAGAGTTGGCCACTCTCATTCGATAAGAAGAAGATACAAATATTAAACCAATGTAATTAGTAAACTTGTATAAGAGAGACGAGAATTTTGAAGCAGCTTTAAGGTAGGTAGTTTATCATATTTTATCAGAAACTAGCTGGTGCGCGCGACTTCGTCCGCGTAGAATAATTATTACCATAAAAACGGTTCTAGTGAGTTAATCTTAAACGATAGACATATACTGTCGCGGACATTTTATTAGATCATTTTAAGAGGAATAATTCTTTAATACATATTTTTTTGATATCTTGAACCGTTTTCGCGGCACACGCAACGGAAGCCCTCAAAGATGAATAACTTTCCCCGTTTTTTCCACATTTTCCATTGTTTCTTCGCTCCTGTTAGTTGCAGCGTGATTTAATACAGCATAAAGCCTTCCTCGATAAATGGTCTATTCAACACAGAAAGAATTTTTCAATTCGCACCAGTAATTCCTGAGATTAGCGCGTTCAAACAAACAAACATACAAACAAACAAACAAACTCTTCAGCTTTATAATATTAGTATAGTATAGAAGTATAGATTATTTCGCTCACAGAAGTATTCAAATATAAAGGACGCCCTTTAGCCACCTATATTGGATCTGACTGCAAAACTAAAGTAATCCTGATCAAAGCTTGCGCTTAATTAAAACTAGGTATAGGTTAGTAATTGTAAGTATACATTATTATCGTAATCTTATAGGCATATGTATATCCTACCAGCGTAGGCACAGGGTGCATTTATTTTTGTGTTATTTGTGTGTGCAATAAAGATTCTAAATCAATAAAATTATAACGTTATAAATTGCAATCTCTTAAGATTTGCACCAGCTCCGTTCTGCGCTGTTTTATCTCTTTATCTCAAAGGTCAAGAGATCTTGCACGTTTGCTCTATCTTTGCAGCTTATCTATGGGATTTAGCAGATTAGGTTCAGAGTCAGTCGCTATTTGAGAAAGTGTTGTTTCTCAGATAGATGTATTAGTGAATGATATGAAAAAATATATGAATTAATTCATTCCGTATTAAGTTAGTGGTAGCCAAGAACTGGCAGACGAGGAGTAGGATGGTTCGACGACATCGTCAAAGTCGAGGGTTCAACCTGGATGAGGTCTGCACAAGATCGACGCAGATGGCACATATGCAAAGGGAGGCCTATACCCAGCAGTGGGATCCCAAGGACTTGCTCATCCACACGATGATGATTAAGTTAGTTGAAAATTTGTTTGACATTGTTTTACACCTGCTGAATACGGACTGATAAGTAATCTGTGTTTATTCTCAATACATTACATACGAGCCCTACAACAATGACTCGTATTATCAAGTTATGTGTGGATTTGCACTCGCTTGGCGGTGATGGAAAACATCGTGAGAAAACCGACATGTATTATACAATATTTGAGGACATGTGCCTACAGTGGAAGGTCCTGGGCGCCCACCATCATGTACCATGCCTGCCCAAGAAAACTCCCCTAAGTCTAAGGTCTAAGTCTATGAGTCACGACCCTCAGTCATGAGGAAATACGACTCAAGAGAGAGACAAAGGCCGATTTATAATACTATTGTTACTCCTCAATAGCATTTATGTAACTTCGTAACATCTACCATCTTGTGCATGTACTGATATAAATAAAGTAGCAAGACATCAATGATTAATACTCCCTTGGAGGCTAAATTACTGAACTTGCCTCCTGTTAATTTTCTCTCGGCAATCAATAAAGCTTAAATATGAATAAATTAACAAACGTTTCGTGTGTTGAAAGCTTGTAAAGTGCTTTGCGCTCGTAAGTATGGGGAATAATACCCTAGGGTATGTTTAATTATAATATATAAAAGTGTGACCTACTTTAATAATATTAAAAGCTTAACATTTTTTACGTGGTTTGTAAGTTTAAAAGTTCAAGCAATAGGTACTTTCATTAAAAATGTCTAAAAAGTCTTTTTCTTTTGAATTTGCTTAGTATTTAGATAAACCCAAAACGATTTAAGGTAAACAGAAAAAAAAAACTAGACGAGATAAGAAAATATAATTTATGGTTTGTAAAGTTCATTGGTATTAGATGACTGTGCAAATAATATCTAATCTTATGATTTATAAACTGTAAAAATAAAATATTAGCAACATGAAACTCATGTTCTTGTAATTAATTTGGTCGGGATAAGACGGCTCGCCTAACTCAAAGCGAAGAAGGTTTACTTGAGTCCGAGTTAAACTGTGTTTTAAAAGCAGCAGCACTTATGTTTAATGCCATATTCTGTGTAGAAGTTTTTAGTACCAAATTTGTTCGCTAGCAGAGTTATGCGGCGTGTATTGTAGCTTCGTGCGAGCTCCGGCACCGGAGAACTATCGTTCTCGAGGCTTTATGCCCAAAGGTACTAGAGCTGTAAAGAGGAACGGATGATCTTTGTGCTCCATACACTATGTACAAATGGTCTAGCTCACCAAGAATGTTCGACTATTATGTTGTAATTGTCATTAGGTATTGTGTTTATGTGCCCAACCTTAGACACGCAAAAAATCACTAATTAATAAATTAACACTAGTGCAATCATACAGCGCCATACCGATATCATTCATCGTTTCGTTTATATGCACTACGCTTTGCAGACAAACACGGAAGATTATTGCCATACGTCAATATTGCAATTAAATTCGAACCAGCTTCGTAAGACAAAACATCCATACTAGTCTTCGAAATGTGAACCTTTCTAGACAATAGATTTACGAGAGCCAAAATATTTGTCCCAACAATTTTGTCGTCTATACTTATGGGTATGTTTGTGGCTCGTCCGTAATCAGACATAATGGGAACGTAAATCAACAAAATTAATGAACGCCTCAGGCCAAGCTAAGTGGCCCCATAATTAAACGCGTTAATACAACTCTTGACATTGCTCAGGATTTCAGTTACCTTTTGACTTTTGGAATATTAATAACCTATTGTTTGTACAACATTGTGAGTTCACTCGAAATGAAACGTTTAAATATCCAATGTATGTAACAATAGACATTATAAAATCATAAAACTTTTTGATTGTTTTGCATTGTCGGTGGCCCAAATGCAAGCAGCATTACCTCACTAAATACTGCCCGGAAAAATACACGTCATTTTAGTAAGAACTTTTCAGTATATGAATAAGTAATGTATGTGGACTATGGGCGTTATAAATCAGAAAACTTTTTTATTGTTTTGCATTGGTTGTGGCCTAAATGCAGACTGCTTTACCTAACTGAATAGACACGCTTCTAGGAAAAGTACAGATTACTAGTGGATGATCACGGCTTCGCTCGCATTAAGAAGTAAAAGTTGCATCCCCTATTTCACCCCTTTAAAAGTGCCATTTCCAAAAATCCTTTCTTAACGGATGCTTACGTCATAACATCTACCTGCATGTCAAATTTCAGCTCGATCCATCCAGTGGTTTGGGCTGTGCGTTGATAGGTCACTATGTCAGTCAGTCAGTCACCTCTAAGTTTTATATATTTAGATTATTAGTGAGAAGTTTTTCATCCCAATCGAATTGAAGGCAAATAAAACAAAAATACGTATTCGTTACAATGATAAATGAGGGTTGGATCAGAATTCCTGCCATCGGCTAGAACGTGACATGTGCGACATTTATTGAACAAAGAATATAAGAATATAGGAACGCTCCACGGGTGCGAGAGAGCAGTGCATGGCTCAACAACTCGCGTGATACGCCGGCAGGGGACACAATCTATACCTGGCTAGAGAATGTTCCAGAAACAATCATATACCGTAGGATTTAAAGTTTTTAAGATCATGGGACAACGAGATCGCGTTCTTGAAGAAACTTTATGGTTTTTAATGCTTAGCCTAACTTTGTTATGACAATACAAAGAACGATGGTGAGAGCCAACAATATAGTTCTAAGTTTTTCATACCTGTCTATAAATAGAAGAACTACTAATAACGTAAAACCTACAATGAATCTACTTGATTTTCTACTACGTTTTTTTTACATGAGAAAGGCTCACGCTTGACTACAACTTGCTTGATGTTAAGCAACGTTATAATCTACGATCTAGCGCGCTTGCCTAGAAGAAACCGGTTTACTCTCGACTTGAAGACCGACAAATAATCTATACTAATATTATAAAGCTGAAGAGTTTGTTTGTTTGTTTGAACGCGCTATTCTCAGGAACTACTGGTGCGAATTGAAAAATTCTTTTTGTGTTGAATAGACCGTTTATCGAGGAAGGTTTTAGGCTATATAACATCACGCTGCAACTAATAGGAGCGAAGAAACAATGGAAAATGTGGAAATAACGGGGAAAAATATTCATCTTTGCGGGCTTCCGTTTCGTGCGCTGCGAATACGGTTCAAGTCATGGGTAACAGGTATAATTTATAAAGCTAAAGAGGTTGTTTGCAAAAATAAATATGATGCCCAAAATAACTATTTCACGCGGACAAAGTCGCTGGCACAGCTAGTAATAAATAATTATAACGTAGCTATAATTTCGTCTGATCGTTAGTTCGATATATCACAGGATATAATCTCTAGAACGTGTTTTGTTTGTGAAGAACTTAACTCTAACTTATCCGCCGAATGTTAGTATTTGCTCTTTGCTTGTACGCATAATAATGTAACATTGCTTTACTGTTTATTATTCGAGTTTGTTACAACTTCAAGCGTCTAAGTTAATTTCTTGTTAGCCTTATGAATATACATATTATTTTGTTGCTGTGTTTGCGCTTGTCTTGTTTTCATATGTGGTGAATACAGATATGTTCAGGTTTGTGCTCGTAAAAGTAACAGTTACACAAAAACGTTGGTCTATTTTATTGTAAAATCAAAAGTGTCCGGCAATTGTAAAAACAGTTAGCATTTTATATACCACTCTTTTGAAGGTCATACATTTTATTGAAAAGTCACTATCTGTGATTACAAATAATCTCTCTTCTTAGTCGTATCCCTCACTGCTGAGGATCGTGACTCCTTTTGATCTTGTGGACTAGTTGTCGCCATTTGTTGCGTTCTGATGCTTGGTGCATTGCAAAATTTGTTGGTACCTCCAGCTCTTTAGTTACTTGGTCAATAAATAATAGTACTCATAGAAATATAAATATATACCATATGGCAATGATGACAAAAAGAAGAAATCATAATAAGAGTAAAAAGTAAATCTTCTCGGATTTAACATAAATTGATGGTTTGATGAGTAATGTCTTTATTGCATGTACATAATTTGTACAATATACAAATGAGTAGATACATTGTACGCAAGCAACGTTGCTCACATATTTCTGTAATAAATAACTAGCTACGGAATAAAAGCAGTTCTTCAAGCATTGATTGATAGCTCCAAATTGATCGACGTCATTTTCCAACATCAATCAAGTTGTAAGACGTATTTATAGTAAAGCGGAGTGAATTTACTTCTAATACGTTTTGGTTCTTCTAAACAGTACTAAACGTGTTGCTATTAAACTATTTATGTAATTTTTACGTTTCATGTGTTTAATAAACCACAATGTTTAAACAATATATAAAGCAGCAGTTTAATTTGAGATCTTTATTATCTGTTTCACTTGTTACCAATACTAAAGAGAAAAGAAGAAAAAACACGAAAGTTTTGATAAATTAATATTTTTGATAGCTAAGTTCGTTTTTTTTAATCACCAATCATTCATTTAAATAAATCTCGGTTAATCCTAGTACATCAATTTGATATATTTTCTGATGGGAATTCGCTTATTTTTTCATATTTGGTTCATTTTTTCACTAAAATGTAAATCTTAAATAAATAAAATTAATTAATTTAAATATAATTAAATGTTTTTTTTGTTTTTACTACAACTCGTCTGATGTTAGGCAACGTTATAATCTACGATCTAGCGAGCTTGCTAGAAGAAACCGATTCACTTTTGACTTGATTTCCACAGTTTGGCAGTCCACATGATGAAAGTCGATGCCAAACGCTGGGATGTTGCCTAAGAATATTGTGAATAATTTGTAACTTTACACATAGATATCTATTTACTTGTAATCTAGAATTGTTTAGAAACTTGTGTTACTGTCTAATAGGCTATTAATGACCAAAATGATTAAATCACCTCTGAATGGGCAAATACCTTCCTATGTAGCTCAAAGCAATCCATTAGGGTTTAAGATTAGTTTAGAATGCTTTTAGTCTATCGTTTGTTAGGACTGAATAGTGTTCCATAAAATAGCATTAGTACGGTAATTTTTAAAAGAGTATAAATAAATCAGAAAGTAACGTGTTCTATTTTTAAATTGTGAGTATTAATAGTTTACGCTTGACTATAACTCATAAGATATTTAGCTACGGTATAGTTTTCTCTATCTGACGTACTCGTACAGGAATGCACAATTAATATTTAGTGGCATTTTCATTTATTCATCGGACATATTTCAAGTATATTTTACTTACTAGGCCTACTTATAATAAACTAGCTGTGCCAGCGACTTCGTCCGCGTGGAATAGTTATTATCATAAAAACGGTTCTAGTGAGTTAATCTTAAAATATAGACATATACTGTTCGGGGCATTTTGTTAGATCATTTCAAGAGAAATAATTCTTTCATACATATTTTTTTGATATCTTGAACCGTTTTCGCAACGCACGCAACGGAAGCCTTCAAAAATGAATAATTACCCCGTTTTTTTCCACATTTTCCATTGTTTCTTCGCTCCTAGTAGTTGCATCGTGATGTTATATAGCCTAAAGCCTTTCTCGATAAACGGTCTATTCAACACAAAAATAATTTTTCAATTCGCACTAGTAGTTCCTGAGATTAGCGCGTTCAAACAAACAAACTCTTCAGCTTTATAATATTAGTATAGATTTCCTTTTTACCTTACCTCGTGCCTAGAATTTCTGTATTTCAGAAAGGATTTTATGAAAGGGTTAAGTTTTTTTTTCTTAACATATTTAGGTATATCTTATTGAGATTGAATATTCAATTTTTGGTAGCAAATTGTATTACCTAATTTCCAAAAATTTTTGTAAAAAATATCTTTTCTCATAACTATATGTTGAGTTTTGTACAATAATTAGGAAGCAAATCATAATAATCCACTTTTTACACATGTAGTTTTGAAACAAAAGATTTACTAGGTGCTCTTTTGAGATTAAATTGATTGATTGAAGGTCTTTTGACAAACATTTTTTTTAGTTCGATTTTTCACAGTCTTAAGTTACATACTTTTAAATCATTAACAATCTTGTTATAAATATTTATGTATAAAATTAAGACTACTTTCTATGTAACCTATATTGCTTCCTCTACAATACCTACTGCACCATTTAACTAGTCCGTTATTACATATGTACATACTATTCAGATATCAGGCAGAAAACACATGTTTAGTTAGAGCGTGCTGCCGCGGGGCGCTGTCGTCGTGACAAGGTCGGAGGAAACACGGCGAACCATGGCCACGTGGTATCTACAAGGCTATGTTGTAGGGCTCACTTGTACCTTGATAGATAGACTTGTAACTATATACTAGTACTTGTGGGTGCTCAAGGTTTCGCTCGCATTAAGAAGTAAAACTTGCATCCCCTATTTCACCCCTTTAAAAGTGGCATTTCCATAAATCCTTTCTTAGCGGATGCCTATGTCATAACATCTACCAAATACCAAATTTCAGCCCGATCCGTCCAGTAGTTTGGGCTGTGCGTTGATAGATAACTATGTCAGTCAGTCAGTCACCTTTGAGTTTTATATATGTAGAAGAAGAAGATGATGGTGTTGCTAGAGGCCTCAATAATTAAGTAATGTAACAATTATTTCTAATATAATAATTATTTTGAAATTTTAAGAAAATCATAATATTCATTTACATGCGAATAGATAAACTTTTCATTACATGAAGACATGTTGTTAAGAGATTTGCATAAAGTAATAAAAAAACTAATCACCTACAGAGTCGTCTCCCAAAAGCCTAAGCATTAAAAACTGTTTGTCATTACAACATAATTATTTTTTTAATTATAGGGTAGACAAGACAACGTAAAATATTGTAATTATTTGTGAAAATTCTTTCTCAAGATTTTGTTACATACGTACCTCTTAATCTCCAAACAATCCTTGAAAAGTTTTCCGTAAAAAAGCTTCCATATTTCTTAACAGGAACTTACCTGAAACAAAAAAAAACAAATAATTACATCACAGTTTTTGAATTTTAGCTCACGTTTTTTGTTGTTTATTTGGCAGGTATAGTCTACAGACAAATAATTATTGCATTTGTTATTAAAGTTTTATACTCATTTCAATAATTGAAAATGATGAATTGACACAATCGACTGTTACATTTTTACGTATATTATTTTTTTTACAAAAAAACATTATTTTTTGGTTTTGTTTCATCTTTAATCGCACAGACTCCTAAAATCTGTGGCAATATTTATTTATCCCAAATATGATACGAAAGAAATACATATCAGGACCACAAAAACCCGACACAAGAAACAGACATACCTGAAAGGTTAAAACGTCGGAAAATGAATAATTTATTTGGCAAACTATTCTAATATTTATAAACACTACTTGCGAAAGGATTCTCTGAGATTTTATAGCCTGTCTGTTCTCACAAAGAAAATTATGTGAATTTAAAATGTATGACTTCTTCGTTCCATGGTATTAAAATAAGGGAGTTAAACGATTGAGTTTTTTCTCTTGTTATATGATTAGTGGAAATTATGCTTTTTTAGCGTAGATAAGATTATTGACAAATTCATTGACTTTTGGGATTTGAATTTGTGAAAATCTTTTATTCTAAGGATTGATGATAATTTTTGCTTGAAAGATATTTGCAGAATGTTAAATTGGGTATTGCAAAAAGTGATACCATGTCAGACGTGTTGTTGAATCACCCTTCAAAACTCACAAGCGTTCAAGAGTTCACCACTATTAAAAAAGCTTACTTACGATCTCCAAAAAGTTTAAAGACTTATAGATACAATTTCGATATAGATTCCAAACCATTCACTGGATATAAAATGAATAGCCACAGAGGTTCGGCTAAATCTCTCTAGTTATAACTAAAGTTAATTCGTTACATAAATGTAATCACGCGAAGCGATCCGCTGCTTGCTAAAATTACTAGGCAATTGTGAAAGTTAGGTTATATTACTTTAACTACATACTCTGTTAGTAATAGACAATTAACTTGTTCCTTAATAATTCAAAGGATAAGGAACCGTTCGGTAAGTTAATTTATCGTTAGTCGTCTATCGGTTAATTTGTCTGCCACGAGACATTACCCTTTGAGGTTTGCGACCGATTGCGGTCCTGTCATGAACAGAAAGATTTTGATGGCCAAATTGTAAGAATATATTTGATGAAAAAGTTAATTTAGTACATTGCTACAAAATCTTAATTTTTTTGTTGATACAAAACACTTAAAATAAATCTGGTGTTATTTTGAAGTTTCTTTAAAAACTTGAGTTATTTTTATAATAGATATATAGTTTTTTTTTTACTTAATTTGAACTCAATTCAGAACTTTTGAAATAGAGATAAATAAAAAAAATTGAGAAAGGTATATACGCTTTTTCTACAGTTTTAGAAGTTTATTTTTCGTTATACAAGAATTCCAAGTTTAAATTAAAACTGGTATCTCAATGTAATACAGTAGCCTTACGTACACACTTTAGTACATATTCTGTATCGGGAGGACCCTCGGCAAGTTTATGGTGCTAGCGTAGCGGTTACGTAGCGAGTGCTACGCTCCGCTACGTCTACACAATGTCGTAGCCCGTAGACCCCAGCTACGAGCAAATTACAATGCGTTCGATTTACTTTTACAGCTTTATTTTACGTTGCTGCCTTCACTTGTTTCAGCAGACTGGGAAAATAGGTAAAAAATATTAATGAAAACTGGAACAGAATTATAAACGTAACAGCAATGTGATAATAGTGAAGCAGCTACAGAGAGAGTCATGAAATTTTCGTAATAAATCTGTGGATATCAAGACTAGAGTAAAATGGAACAAACAACACAACAATCAAATGTTTTTATTTATTATATGAACTACCTATCTAATTGATTTAATCGAGGTTGGCAATACATTTATATTACTCAATATAGTTGTGTTTAGTTTTATATTCTTCCAGAGATTCCTAAATGATCTCTCAGTGAAGGCGCAATGATATTGCTTCGATAAGCTCACTTATACCGAAATTCGGCTGCGAAGCATGGCAGCTGATAGCAGTTATTTCCACCTGACTGGATAACAACAATATTACGAAAACGATAGAAGCCTATTATCTACCATACCTGTAATATTATAGGTACTTACTTACCTTCTGATATTCCACATAGAAAGCGTCTAGCACAGAAACGTAGTGCCTAACTTTAGCCGCTAGCTTAATTTAACAGCGTTCAGTGTTTCTCAAACTGCCGTAAATAAGAAAAAGTTTTACAACCACTGTACAAAAGATTTATTTATAGGCCCGTGTATGTTATTTATGGATGAAGCTAGTTGTTTATTTGTACATATATATATTATGGCTGTTATCCAACAGTATGTGTATATGTAACATTCAAAATTAAGTTTGCTTTTTTTTTAAATGTAGCATCTGACGAGGATTTTATTTCATTCACATCGTTAAAGTACGTAGTACTAAATTCACCTTTTTAAAATAGCTTTTTAAGTAGAGGTATGTCAACAAAAAACATAAAATAGTTAAAATATCTCGTTATATATCATGTAACGCTCGCCGAGCGCACACAATAAAATTGATATTTGTTGCAACTTAATATTCTATTTACAAAATCTGCCACCCCATTTTAACACAAAATCAGTTAGTTTGAGTACACAACTTTCCAAACCAGATCAAATATCGTATTGTAAACCAACTTAACAAGACGTACGATGTACAATACCAAGATCTAGTTCCAAGGTTTAATAACCCTTTAGTTTGCATAGATTGCGTATACTTGCTTCCTAGGTATTGCCTGCTGCAGCATTTCCAGGTGTTTCTGATGACCCAATTTCACCCCGGAGCCGTTCAATGAGATTTTCACGAACCAATCCAGTTAAATGCTTTATTGAAATGTTTTTATACAACTTCAATTTCTTGCCTATAAAAGAAAAAGGTAAATTAAACGTTTACATTGCTTTCAATATAATGTTGAAAATATTGAATTTCAAGATACAAACAGTGATTATTTACTTAAGAGGGAGTAACATAAAAAAAAACTGAGAATTTGAAATTGTTGTACAGTTTTTTCAAAACAGCTGTGTTTTGATTGGGATTTTCACGAACCAATTCAGTTAAATGCTTTATTGAAATGCTCTTTATACAATTTGCTTGCCTATAAAAGAAAAAGGTAAATTACGCTTTTACATTGATCGCAATGTTATGTTGTAAATATTAAATCTGAATATATAGACAGTGATTATTTGCTTTTCACTGTTTTCAAAAATATTTATAACTAGCTGGTGCGCGCGACTTCGTCCGCGTGGAATAGTTATTACCATAAAAACGGTTTTAGTGAGTTAACCTTAAAAGATGGACATATACTGTTGCATACATTTTGTTAGATCATTTTAAAAGGAATAGGTAATTCTTTTATACATATTTTTTTGTATGCGCAGCACACGCAACGGAAGCCCTTAAAGATGAATAATTTTCCCCGTTTTTTTCACATTTTCCATTGTTTCTTCGCTCATATTAGTTGCAGCGTGATGCTATATAGCCTAAAGCCTACCTCGATAAATGGTCTATCCAACACAAAAATAATTTTTCAATTCGCACCAGTAGTTCATGAGATTATCGCGTTTAAACAAACAAACATACAAACAAACTCTTCAGCTTTATAATATTAGTATAGATTTGAACCACTTTTCTTTTTCAAAATCTGTGATACTCTTATTTAAACCATCTCGGCAAATTGACTAAAACCACACTCTCAATTCAATTACCTAATATTAGTACCTACTGCTTAGAAGTTACACAGTCTTCAAGTAATTGTTATGTTAGTGCCTAGTCTAGATATTGTAAGTACCTAGATAGTTCACAGTGAGTGAGTTCAGTCTTTAGTTAGCAAGTTACTAACTACCGCCTGCTATTTGTGTACGTTATAGTTCGCAGGACTCGGGGCGTCCCAACAATGTAAGATTAAAGAGACTTTTAACTAGCTCCTTCAACTTTGTAAATGGCAATTAAAATGCTAAAATACTCTATTGTTTATGACACTTCATTTTTTAGCAGAAGACGTGAAATATTTTAAGAAGATTCACATTAATGTATATACCAGCACGTTATTTAACACAGATAATGTGCACTATGAAAACTAACGTGAGCCATTTTACATTTTTTTTCAATATATCGAAACGTTCGTCGGTTTGTACGGCGATCTAAGTTATTTAGAGTATGTGAGTATGAGTCCGGTAAGTTTAAATTATGTAAATAAAATATTATCCATAGAAGTTGCAATTATATATGATTGAGATCGCAAGTTATAGTCAATAACGGCATTTATTTCTAGAGACAGCAGAGTATCCCCTAGCTTTGCAGCGTTCAATTTTCCCAAGACAAGACCTAACGTAAATGCTACCGAGCCGTGAAACTAGACCGAATTTTCGAACTTTCGCCCCTAAAATGACAGGTGGGGGATCAATCTTACTGTCTTGGACAGGTTTTATACCTTTACATCAATCTCCCTACACACTTTACCAACAACAATTTATTTCACGAAGCAAATAAAACGATAAGCTGGAATTTTATTTCGTGGCTCGTACAGAAATCATTTATCCTTAAATCTTTATTGACAAATCTTTATTTCCCCGTTTACTTTCTCCGACAATAAGAGATGTAAAAATAGGCATATTTTATCTAATGTAAGATATTATTTGAAATCCTTCTCTTCTATTTTCTATGGGGTTTGATCTTTGTGCGGTAAAAAAATCATGTAGTATTTGTTTAGATAAAAATAAGAACAATATTTGAAGCTTTCACCAGGATTAATACTTTTATTAGCATAATGTATAGAAACTGTACACGGTTATGTATGTGTATGGTAAGCTGATATTTTTTCACTTATAGTTTAGTTTACAACCTTAACAACATTTTTGATTGAATAACATTAGAATAAAAAAAAAAAACATTATAAACGCCATCACTCTGTGCCATAATAAATTAAATATTTTATTTGTCTTCATTTAGTCCAATGCGGAATGATTGGCTTGATTATACATACTACGTTAACATAATTAGAAACATGTGTAGAGTGTATTGTATGCATTATTAAACTACTACTTGTACTTAACGATTGTAGGTAAAACAATTCAAAATTCATCAAACCGGTAAAGGTCATTGCGATTTTGCTTTTAAAGCCCTAGCCAGATTTGTACATGTATGCTGTTAATGAAAGACGTTGAGTCTCTTTCAGAATACAGTACATCATCCGGAAGTCACTAGGCAGACTATGTGAGATTAGTCTCGTTTAGTGGATAGGCCCATGACACGCCACCGTGCGTCACGACTCGGCCTTGATGACGATCACAATGGCAAAAAGGTCAATAAAACACTCCACATAATGTACGGATCTATAGCACAGATAACCCGGACTCTTTATCAATGGCGCTTGTAGGTCCTATAGAATATTCCGTGCGTCTTGGCCGTTTCTTTGTATGAAATTAGCGTTGTTCATTAGCATTAATGGTCTATTAATCGAATGGTCTGAGCGCACGAAAGCGCAAATATACATCTAAATATAGCTAGTACACTCACGTTGGGTGAGATTATGGTAACGAGTAATCAGCGAGTTCATAAGGGTGCTAAGTTCTGAACAATTTACGTGTCGCAAGTGCCTAAACTCAGCGAGGAATCGACATAACTAGTTATTCAAGTTCGTATGCCTAAATAAACCGGCAAAATTTAGGCAGTATACGCTTCCTATTTACTGAGTGGTTGGGCTTAGGATGTGAGTTGAAAGCTTACAATAATATCTTGAACAGAAAGATAAGTTCAGACCTATAGCTTTCATTATCAATAAAAAACCTTAAAGTGGTTGCCTTTCCATTAATAACAAGAGTCTTTACTTGTAACTGTCTAAGCTGTCAGCAAAATAATCACATTTGTAGTGAATGAAAGAAAACCCCATTACTTGTTATCAATGTTTGTATCACCGCTGTCTCTCATTTCCTTGCCACGGTCGGCGCTGGGCTCGCCGCGTCACAGTCGTCTATATCCGTGAGGGCACGCTGCCAGCGCCCGGGCCTTATCACCCGTCACCTGAACACTTGCGACTGGTGACGCATTGGGCAAACGTTTCAACTATCTGCTCGCCCCATCTTAGCCAGTCTCTTTGACGCGCCGTTCGTGGAAAGCTTTAGAAATGGCTGGAAACTCATTTGGCGTTGGCGGAAGAGAGATACAGAGATTTATGTATGTGATGCCTAGGTGTGAGTTTTGTAAGTGTTTATGACGACTGGTTATAATGAAAGAAATGTGTTTTCAAAAGATAATATATTTTATAATATGTTTGTATCAAATCAAAGAAAATTTACATATGCTTTGATTCTAGGGCATAACGAGAGATAGTGTCTGTTATAATCATGTCTTTATTTTCATTTGATCCTATCGAATTGATACATTTATGGTAACGAACTTATTGATAGAGTAATTGTTACTGGGCACTTGTTGACTCAAACTCAAACTCAATTTTTTTTTATTGGTTTCATACAATACTTAAAAAACTAAGAAAATATATATTTATATCTAGTTACAAAGTTGCACGCGGTGTGTTGGCATCCGGACGAGAAATATCTGTATCCCGGATACCAACGTTATTAGTTCAGTCTTATTTTTATGTATTTATTTAACTTAACTTGACCTTCTATCATAAAATATAAACGTAGCCAACCTTATGCATTATGAGCACGTTTTTGTTTTGGCAAGCATTGCTCATCCATGCCGTGTTTATTAAAGGCGCATTGCACAATACGAATTGAAATTTCAAAGACAAAGCACTCGAATATCCATAAAAACCATTTTTTTCCGCCGTTTATTTTCCTACCTACTAGTAGTAATACTATTAGTTATTCCTTGTACTAGATTGTAGCTCGTTCAAACTAAGGTTTTATTCTGCTGTAAATGTCGGTTAAAAAGAAACGACCATTAGTGCAGTTACGGATACCTACTGCAATACTGGTTTATTTGGAGCACGGTTATTCAGTAAATAGATGTAAAAAATGTTGTAATAAAAATAAATTCTATTACAGATTTATATCAAACATTCAGACAATAAACGGCATAACTATAAGTTAACTATGAATTTCAATATCAATTAAAAAGTACCTTCATTTTAGAAGCTAATAAAAAAACAAACTTTGTGACAGTCAATAATTGCTCACATAGTAATGAACAGAACAAATTATAAATTAATGATTGTTACACATAATTATGCTCAAACACAAGAAATACCCAATTAAAGTTATACTCATTAAACAAACATAACTTGAATACTACGTCATACATAAATCAAAGCATACATAATGTACTCATGTCTGCTGTTATGTAGGACTCGTCAAACACACCTACATAATTAGTAATTAACTTGATACAAATGGGTGTAATATATTTTACATAGGTCCGGAGTTCCATTGTTTTATACAGGTTGTTTCTTTTTTTAAGAATGTTTTTAATGTACTTCAACTGTCAAAAATATATTGGCTTATATAAACTTACCATACATACATAATATATATCATACGTGTGTAAACAAATTATTTGTTTGGCACAGTTGCTTCTTTTCCGTATTTCCTAAATACATGAAAATATATAACTACACAAATATTTATGTTATAAAATGAAAAAAATATTATTTTATTCCTATTATTTAAGATATCTACCGACATAATACATCATCATCATTATCATGTCAGCCCGTGTTCATCTACTGCTGAGTGTAGGTCTCCTCTCCAACATATAATACATAAAATATGGATAATACCAATATAACGAGAATCCTAATAAAGAAATCGCAAAAGTAAATGTACACAGTTAGGAAACCGTAACGACGCATATGAACATTTATTTCGTTGTATTATTTAGCAAATATGAAACTGAAAATCGGTTACAATTCAGTACGTTTTCAATAGTATTTATATTTGGAAAATGCCTTATTTACATATATAGGTACAGCTAAAATATATTGTAAATTTTGTCATTTAGATAGTTATTCTCAGCTAAATATGAAAAATCTAACCTTTTTCTTAGTTTATATAAGTAATCGTCACATTAAATGCTAGTAATTATAAATTAGACAAGATTTACCGCAATAAAGAATGAAATTCAAATAACTCAAATGGACCGAGTCAATATTTTTAAACACAAAGGCCCAAGGAGAGCCATTTGATCACCATAAAAGTAAATAAGTACTTTAAACTTAACCTTTTCCGTATTTTATTTAAAACCGATTTATATTGAAAGCGCCTTATTTTTATTATAATTCGCTTTCGTCAGTGAGTCGGTAAACATAATTTCCACTCCAATGATTGAACTCAAAGCTTGTTTCAACTTCGTGGTTATATTTTGTGGCCCTTAACTCTTCAATTGTGACAATTTTATCCCAATTTTGCAGCTTTTTGCAGTTGTGAGAAAAATAAAAAAATATAATGATCGCTTTAGGAATGGTTTTTGCTTTGTAGCTTAATAAAACAGAAATAATTTTGGAGAAAAGGTATGTTTTACCTAAAAATAACATTATCTAACTCTCTCCGGTATCTGTCCGATGTTAAAGTTGTTCCGTTGGGAAAGTTTTACAAATATCTACATATGAACACAGTCGACGCCGGTGGCCGGAGGCTAATTGCCAATTCGGGAGCTTCCTAAGCTCCACGACGCTTTAAATAAAGTCAGAACGCTCTCATAATAATGGAGAATCGAATGTTGAAGTAGGCTTGAAAAATTGTAGTAGATAACTAGGACGTTGGACACACTTAACTATCTTGGACGATAACTTGGACGTTGAATAGGAAAATCTTACTTACTACCAAGTAAGATTTTCCTAGTCAACGTCCAGTTTTGTTAAGATAAATGTTGTGTGTCTAAAAGATAATGAATGTTGTTTATTGTTCATGTTATTTTAAATAAACAGTACAATAACTAAGCCTGATTAAATTATAATTGTTTTCAGACAATAAATGCAAAAGCAGTTACATGCTGCTAAGTTTTCATATTAGACGGAAAATGTTTCAGTTGTAGTTTAGCGCCATCTGTGTATATTTCCCGCACTTACCATGTTTCAGAGCCAACTACAGTCCACCCCCGCCTGCGGCGCACCGCACGCACTTCAGCTGTCACCACGCGGTCGCGAGTTTTCCGATGTCGACTAGAGCTCGACATCACTGTAGCAGCGCTTTCGTCACTTTCAGCGATGGGGAGCATAGCGTGGTTCACACTTTGGTTTTGAAATGTTTCAGCTATCTGAATCTAGATGGCGCTTGTTCACTTTATATGTGGTGTTTGTTTTTCTTTGAGATTTTAGAGTCACTGAAATAAGTATTTGTTTATTGTTTGGAGTCATGGTAAATAGATAAAAGAGTTATATTATAAAAGTACATGGAATGTGTCGAATCTGTGGGTTAAATATCCACACTCAGTTTCGAAAAAAATAACTTTCAGAAGACTTGATAACCTCCTTCTTATGAAGTCGGTTAAAAATGTATTATCTAGTTTTTTTTTTAACTTCACTCATATAAACTAGATTGTATTACATTTAACGATTTTTTTTTACTTTTTATTAAAAATAGGTAGAAGATGAATATCTAAAATATTCAGAGTACTCATTGCACGAGAGTTTTCAATATTGTGAAATCAAAACTAACCTAATTTTGTAATTAGAAAAAACCGAATAATTGATCGAAGCTAAAGTTATACCTTATTGACTTTGAATACTTGTCTAGTATATATACATTATGTAAGGCTTTCAAACCTCATTGGAAATTCTAACGGATTCAGTGAGAGCGATTCTATCGCATCAGAGTTTGTTTACTTAGTATCTTGAGTAACAATCTGGATTCCAGGCATCCTCTGATTCTAGACATATGTACCTTTAAGTACATACCTACGTATATCTACGTGTCTATCTACCACAGATTGTAAACCATTAATTTGAGTATTTACTCAAGTGCTCACGTTTATGTAGTAGGATAACATTAACATTCTTTTTGTATTTAGTAGGACTAATGGTCTTACCAAAAGCTTTTAATGCTTTAGTTCAACATCTATCATCACGCTTACATTATGACAGCAAACGATTGTGGGTTTGTATCTGTATGTATGTGTCTTTTTACGCTAAAGTAAATTAAATATTGAGATATATTTGAAGACATGCATCAACTTACATATATCTAAACTGATTTGAAATAAATAACACTGCGTGGCGCCGCGTCTATAGTTTTAATATCAAAATAATATGTATTTAATCCAATAAAAATATATTAGTAAAGAATTTAATTAACGAAAAAATTCCTAATATTATACTTTCTTCCTACGTAAAATCAAGAATCTTGTAAGTATTTCTTTCGTAAAATAGACTTGTCTTGACTACATCTCGCCCGATGTTAAGCAACATTACAATCTATGATCTACCGTACTTACTTACGAGTCCGATTGACTCGAAGACCGATAAATACACTATACACATATACTACATCCATGCTATTGTAACATTTGATATACATACTTCTATCATTTCAAGACATTGTAACAATCTCTGAGCACGAATAATCTGAATATTGAGCAAGTATCTATTCTCAAGGGAAATATACGAATGACGTGATTCAGCGCCCTATTTCATTGTTTTCACAAGTCAGTTTTTGTATGGAAACCAGCGAGTTATTTTAAGTCGCATATCGATATAAAAATAACAGTAATGGGGCAATATTTTCGTGGCTTATTTTTTCTGGGGAGGATAATACTTTAACACAATACGGTAGAGCTTTAGGATAAAATGGAAGACAGTATAGAAATCATGGATAAGCTTTGATTGGAAAGCATCTGTTAATAAAAGTATTATTCGTTCGTATGCTTCAATGGAATTCGCTCTGGCATTACTGATGAAAGCTAAAATTGCGATCATAACTCACAAAAGCGTTACATGTATTAAAATCGAGGTTACATATTTGTATCTTTAAACTAGTTCTACTTATTTGAAAAAGTAATTTATTACATTTATAAAGCTATGTAAGAAGCCCATGATACGGTTTCAAATCTGTTTACAATAAATAGACTTGGTCACTTTATACAAACATATAATAAAAGTTGCTAATATGATGACTAAATTAAGCGTTTACTTTTATTTTAAAATACCAATATCACTTGAAAACATAATTTGAAATAATTATGTCAAAAAAGTAGCGATTGATTACAAACCTAAACGCTTCCTTAAATTCTGAACCCTCTGGTAAAATATTTTGCAAAATTTTCTCGTCAGAGAAACGTTTTGTAATTATGATTTATTATGACAGATTTCTTGATATTTTACAATCCGTTTTGAGCCAATGTTATAAAATATAACATTAAAATAACAGGTGGACCAAATATTTCATATAAAAAGATGTGTTAGGAAGAAAACCGCTTTGGGACAGAAAAAGTAGTCTGTTATTTCTTTTGATTACGTAGAATTTCATGTAATTTGTTTTCACAGTTACAGGTAAAATAAGGTAATATGGGCGTTTTCATATTAAAGCTTACGTATGTATTTATAGAAACGGCTAAACGACTTCCTTTAGAAAATAAAATCTCAAGTTAACATTAGCTTTTGAGTAGCGACTTGAGACGGGGCTTAATTAAGTGGTAATTTAGATTTAGATCCAAATTTTGACGTTAAAATAAAGAAGAACATAAGTTTAAGACTAAATTTCTTAGATTTTAGAAAGATCGGTTTATTTAATGTATATCTTGGAAACTTTAATGAATATGTTTTTATTTTTCATGTACACACGAGTATATGACGATAGTACATAAATCATCTCGTTAAAGCTACGTTACCATGACTTCAAACAACAACCAACTGCGCAAGACGAAAAGCTTTGTGTTTTGTTTACACCGAATCACATTCACTCGACCACACTTTCACGAAAACTGTCAAAAATTGGACAAGTTCACACTACGCTTCATCGGTCACGTTCCGGAAGGAAATTAAATTATATCGACCTGCGCGGCCAAAGGCACCCTGATGGCATTATGCAAAGTTCCGATCATACTTTTTGAGCGTGGTTTACGTCCAATGGACGTTTATATTAGGCGAAGCGAGAGACAGACTGCGCGAGAGCTGTTGGCTCGCTTCTGTAGCGCCGGGACCACATTGTGACGCCGCGCCGGTGACATCTACATAACTATATCGTTTTTAAACAGAAAGATTTAAACTATTTATACACCCGTGAGTCAATAGATAGGGGAAAGCGGTGGAATTTTTATAGGGAAATGGGTAAAGTAAAGAAAACGAACTTGAGTTTTCTTTGCCACTGGAGCGATAGGTTTACTTTACGCTTGAAAAAGATATACCTTTACGAGAACCGAGAAAAATATTTTATTCGAAACTCTAGTAAGTATATTATGCTTGGATTTTTTTAAAGAGAAGTAGGTATTTTAATCCTTATGCTGCAGCAATGCTTAACATCAGACAGACTGTAGTCAAACGCAAACCTATCCCACGTAAAAAAGGTACATAAAATTAGTTTTCAAGGATTTAAAAGGCTGATTTTTAGTAGAAACAAGCCTGAACTGTAAGTATCTACTACAAAATGCTACATTGAAAGAAAAGATGCTTCGTTGAGAACACTCGACAGCAAACTTCCTCTGTTAAAGCACTTACTGGGAAATTGGACACGACTCCAGCAAAGTTTAAATTCTAGTAAAAACTTTTAGTTGTTCCACTGCCCTTAGAGATCAACTTAACGGCACAAAGAAATTAGAGAAAAGAGGTAAAATATATACATTTTAAATAGTATTACTTAGAGTTTTTTCAACCTAGTGTCTGAAACAAGAATACACTAAGTACAAAAATATATTTGTGAATAGAAGTTGTGAAAAAAGAAGATATAACAATTAAGGTAAAATTATAATCAAAAAGCATCCCTATAAAGAATTCTAGATATTGTTTTCGATTATATTACGACTATATAATACGGTGAATGTAGAGTTACGAGTGTTTAAATTCATAAAACGGATAAAAACGCACAAGCCACATTAAAATTTGATTAATTTTAAACTGAGTTAGGTCAGGCTTACTTAGGACAAGAGCTTCTACTACTCATTGGTAGGTTATTACATAAATTTACACTAAAAATTCTATCCTTCTTCCATTCCAAATTGTCAGTACCTCTGTACTGATCGAGTAGGTAAAGTACGTTATAATAATATCTACTATTGCATGCGTGTTGGTGTTTACGCGAGACTCATCCCAGAATAACTTGTGGCAGCCATTCAAATATGTCGCAGTGTCCTAAAACCGCCGCTCGAAACATTCTCACACTGCTGCGATTAATAAAAGCACCTGCACGCTATAATCACCTTTCACGCGAAATCACTGAAGGAAACTACTTTGTTATGTTTGCTAGCAAACAGTTGGAAAGCAGTAATTAGCTAGAATACGGGGAGAGAATAATTGGGATAATTGTATTTGCAGCTAGCAAGCATATTATACATATGTGGTATATTTTATACAGTATTCAAATCTATCATTCTACATACATATGAATCATATTTCGGATAAATATCTCAAAAAGAAACGAGTCATTTCTCACAGAAACAATTTGCCAGAAGCTAGTTTTTTCCTCGAAAATTTCCTTGTAAAATCATCAGTTTCAGTCCCGTTGACACGAGTCTTGCATTTTGACTAATGACCACAAGTTTTTCTAAGAATTGCAAGAAAATAAAGTGGATAGAAATATTAAAATTGCGAAATTTTGTTTGTCTCTGACAATTATTTATGTTTTTACGTGCAAAAACTGAATGGTTAATTTAGTAATACCTAGATAAAGGGCAAAGATCCAATAAAATGAAAATAAAGCAGTATATAATGTGTGTGACTGAAGGCAGCAATTAAAATCGAAAGCTTAAATGAATTCACGCATCCGTTTTCTCTCTCTTAAGTCGTATTCCTCATGACTGAGGGTCGTGACTCCCCCGCAGAATTAATCCGCTAGGGGAGTTTTCTTGGGCAGATACATCGTGGTGGGCGCCCAGGTCCTTCCACGGAAGACACATGTCCTCGGATATTGTGGTCCTCAAACATGTCGGTTTCCTCACGATGTTTCCTTCACCGTTAAGCGAGTGCAAATCCACACATAACTTGAAAATACAAGTCATTGGTGTAGGGCCGGATTCGAACCCAGGTGCGTCTGAATGAAAAGCACACACTGGAACCGCTACGCCACACTTGCTTATAATCATCCGTTTTACGTAGTTTTATTTCTCTTGAATGCACCATACTGCAAATAGTTTGCAAATTGAATTAATCATCCAGTTTTAGAGTGATATTGACCTGTAACGTTTATGATTAATTTATCGACTGTACCAGTTGGCAGCGACGCGACGTCTCATTACAGTTCTTTCTGTTTATAACGAAAAGATAAAAATAACGCACTAAATGGAGAAAAACGACGAGACCTAATTACATATTTTCAGGTGCTGATAAATAGAAGTATGATATTCGTAAATTACTTTCTGATACATAATAAAATTATGATGGATATATGTAAGTAGGCATAGAGTTTGAGGTTTACAAAATGGATAAACAAAATACTGTCGAAATAAATTCGTAGCCATATTGAAAAGTCTTCTTAAAAAAAAAACATTAAATGGTGCCGGTATAAAAGTACCTAAGTAAGATCCAGAATCTTGAAACTCAGCGTAAAAAATAATTTACAAAATCGCTCCTTAAAACCGAAGGCTGAAAGAACTTTTAAAAGTTTCGCAAGCCTTGGAAATGACCTCCAGTACAAAGTTAATATTCCGAAGAGCAATAAAAAGACTGGACCTCAGAGCATCAGTGTAAAAGATCAACCTATTTCATTTTATTGCACAAACAATTACGAGCACTGTCGGATGCCTAATCCCAAATTGTTTCACCCTTCTGTTCACTTCATACGCCTCTACTTTCAATCCCTCAAGCTTTTACTTCTTGACTGCTATAAACTTTTATTGGAAACCTTCTGAAGGTATCAAATTAAGGAAAATAAGTGAAAGCATTAAACCGAGTGGAAATCCTGCGCAATTACAACAATTGATTATTTTGTCAAGATCAAGACAACCGTAAAGTCGTAAAGAGCTATCTACCTTGAAATTTAAGTACTGAATTAAAACTGGACGATGCGCGATGTTGATTCAGTAAAGAACCCAAAAATTGAGTATTTAATGGTCGCGATAAAATTGTTTATAACGTGACGTAAAGTGTGAACGTTTGAAAATTTGCCTAGAGGGCTTTTCTCATCCTCAAAAATTATCGTCGTGCAATTTTCATAACGATGAGGAAATGTTATATTGCTTATGCTGTTCCTCTTAGTAAAGTATTGTTAAATTAGTTGTTATTAGAGTATAGCTAGGAGTAGTGGAGCCACAATACTCCGACCGTCAAATTGGAGCAAACTGGAGTAACTGTATCGAGTTTCCGTTTAAACGGACAAACATAATTACTGAGTTAGCGAGTTTCAGCAGTTTATTTCTATTCTAGGTATTAATTTTACTTAACTTACGATGTTACAAACATTCTTTTGCTAGTGCTATGACCCCCAGAGGACTGTTTTTGATATATTCTGCCCTCTTCTTAGTCGTATCCCTCACTGCTGAGGATTGTGACTCCTTTTGATCTTGTGAACTAGTTGTCGCCATTTGTTGCGTTCTGATACTTGGTGCAGCTCTATAGTTACCTTGGTCAGACAACCTTATGGGACTCCGGCCTCTCGGTCTTATTATATCGGTATTATCTCAGTCTTCTCGTATTTATTCTTATAGTGTATATTTTTTTATCTTTATCTCATGCTGATGCATGTTCAACGCAGCCTTGTAAAATAAATCTCAAGAGTCACTGAAAGTGGAACGGACGTGGGTTCTGCTCGTATTAAAATTATTAAAATTACAAAAAATAAGTTTCTTATACTTTCGCTACCATTTTCAGAAAATTTAAGCTCTCTAAAGAATAGTGAAAAGTGTTCGGTAAGTATTTTCCCAGGCATAAAGAAAAAAATATCCATGCAAAAATTAATTTTCCAATCTTGGTTTTGAATTTTTTGTAAAATTAAATCCTTTACTTTATTACACGCGATAGTCAAGCATTTGTGCTCTACCCAGATCACTTAAAGCGTCACAAGATACACTATAGTCCAAGGTGTAGCATATCTGTAGGTAACGTATTTCATGTTGCAGAGGACAAATGGCAGTAGAAAAGCGTTATCGAAGAAGAGTTGCTGGATGCTAATGGTCACGATCTTCAAACATGACGAATATGATTCAATGAGGAGAAACTCTAGTAATCATTTTCTTAACAGATGTAAATAATAAAAACAACTTTTCAGCCAATGGAAAACTTCCTCATTTTTCAAAGCCGCTTGACTAAAATAGATTCAAACAGTAGTGTCAAACTAGGCAGCATATTTTTCTACCGAAGAGTTTGGTAATCAACCTCTTTAGAAGAGTTACCTAACACCAGATACTGGCTGACGGCACCCAACACACAGGGTCAGGTTTTAAGCTCGATCGATCCAACCTCGGACCTAGTTTTGCAATTTTCAGTTCGCAGCTATGAGAAGTTTTAAAAAAGGGATTTGCTCATTAATATGGTTATTTGTTGTAATTATAGAGACGGTTTTTTTTTCTTTTTACATAACTAATTATCCTGAAATTATCCTTATTTAAAAAAACCTATGAGTGTAAGGTTTTTGCTCGTGAAAACTACTAATTAGATACAAAAAACAGTTTTTTAAGCAGTGGCTAAAATTTAAATTAATTATTTATATACATACGAGTACATACATCAAAGCATACTTCTTTTAGCAAGGAGTACTTTTAACGGTAAAAACTATCTTTCATGTAAAAGAAAAATTTAATTATGATAAGTGGAAGTGGTACTTTTGGACACAACAAAACTTCAAAACCACACAATTTCAACTTAAAACCGACACAATTCGCAAAGACACATCCGACCATCTTCCTCACTCGGATGAAGAAAACCAGACACTAAGTAAAATGTAGAGAATCACCCGAGTGAAAACTTTAACAATATTTTACTCCTTTTCCGTGTCCCAAGAATTATGTTACCCCAGAAGGCGACGGAGGCTTAATGCAATCACCCTGAGCAGCTTTGACTATGGACTGTATACCTTTAATTCACTTAGTTGGTAGGTATTAGGGTTGCTATACAATTACTAACACTACATAGTATAAAGCAAAGTTGCTTCCCGCGTCTGACTCTATGTATCTATGTCTGGCTGTATGTATGTATAAGTACTTTGATTTTTAAAACTAGACAACGGATTTTAATTCAGGTTTTTTAATAGATACATTGATTCAAGAGGATGGTTTATATTTATTTATTTATAATGGTACACAAAACATAATCTGTTCCCAAATAAGCTAAGTATACATTCAAACTGGTTTTGATCCAGAACAAATTCCTAAGATAAGTGTACACAGCTTGAACAACATAAATGCGATTAATAATTTCAAAAACCTGAGTTAGACAGAGAATACAGTACCTAACTGGTACTGTATTTTATATATTCTATATTTTATAATATGTATTATAACGCTTGCTACTACTTAGGTATACTTTTAGGTGCTTGGCGAAGATTGTACATTCTAGGTTGGTATTTAGCTAGGCGAGTGGAGATAGTACTTTGACTAATCTAACCATAATGCAAAGCCTGATAAAAGCTATCCTTAATCGGCTGTTGCCTGTAAGATTTCTGAAGTATTCAGTATTCATTTATTCATAAATATTAATTTACTCGTCGAATGCTGTCAGGTATTGTATCATGCGTCGAAACTAAAAGTTGTGCCGTCAGTTGTTAACAAGATGTTTCTTAATAATTTGTAATATGCGAACATTCATCTAAATATCTTAGACTAGAATAAAACCCGTGAGCCGATTTATGCCATCCCAACTATGTATAACAACCCTTAGTTGGTAGGTATAACACAAAACGCGAGCAGATGGTTTTAAGGCGCTTTTTCCCCTGATTGAATAAAGGTAAGTGAGATAAGATGTTGTGTTGTTTACAAAGGGAATTTGCACCGATGCGGGTCGGTTTGAGGGAATTCCAAGACGTAGGCTTTAAACATTTATACAAAAAAAAAAAAAATGACCTATCACACAGCGCCATCTAGCCTCATACTAAGCTTACGCTTGTATCATGGGTACTAGATAACGGATATAATACATATATAGTTTTCTTTTGTAAATACATACTTATTATACATAGAAACGACCAGACTCAACACAAATAATTACAAATTTAAATATTCGTAATTACTTGTGTTATGCGGGAATCGAACCTACACCCCTGGATTAGAAGGCAGAGCCACTAAGCCAACTAAGCTAACAGAGCAGTCTATATCAGCAGTCATATACAGGAGTAGATGGAATCTCTGACTATTGCTACTATTATAATATACATAACATTTAAATAAGTATAAATACAAAAAAATGTAGGTAGGCTTTGGAAAAACTATCATTTTTCTTTTCATGAGGCGAGCTTGTCTGAAAATAGGCAATTTTTCTTTGAGAAAATAAGACTTTGATAAGCGGCGTCTAGGTAAATCCTCAAGGAAAAATACTTAAACTGGAACATTTCCTCTGCAAGTTTAGCAACCGTGACAGAGATATATGAACATAATTATTTCAAAATTTTAAAGACATCATTATGTAAAAGTTTCTTCTACAGAACTACATCATAAATGTACAACACCTATTGGCGTACTGAAAGTGACGATGCATTCGACGTTGTCACGAGAGTCAAAAGAGTAATTGGAATCAAACGCCTATTTCCCGTTTCCCTGATTCATGAATTTCCGCTTTATCTGATAGTGTCGATCTGTTTTGAATGCCAATTTGAATGTTGCCTTCACTATTACAAAAATATGTTCCATAAAATCCAGTGAACAATGAAATATCATTAAGAAAAGGGACGTGAAAACTGTCTAACCCTCCAAGGTTTTCCTTGCAAAATGGTCATCGTTCTGGTTCGTTACTCCTGGAGGCGACTTGAAATTTATCGGTAGATTTTCAATAAAAATGACGACGTTCATTCTATAACTGTGATAAATGTAAAGGGACCTGCGACAGCGGAGACATTGCTACAAATATGCGGCGTCCGCAGAGAAAGCATTTTGCGTCGTAATGGAATACAAAAACAGTCGAAGACAGTGATCTGTACACAATGGTCGAGGTTAGCCAGGATAAGCGTTTACGTGGACAGCTATTGTTTTGCTAATGTGCGGGACCGGCGGCCAACGGAGCCTCTCATGAATATTAACTGATATTTGTCTTAGAAATGGCTACTCGCAGCTGAAAACATTCTACGATCTTAGACACGACTCTAGAATGAGTCGTATTGTTTCGAGTGCGAAACGAATTCCAATACGCCGAATGAGTTGCGAAGCAAAACATCAGAACGAAAACTTAGATTACATCTCGGCTAAGCGGTGAGATTGAGTTTTGGCACCGAATTTGAATAACCCACAACTGCCACGTCGTGACGGCCAAATCTCATTGAAATAGTAACGAATACCTGCTTCTTGGAATTACATTTTGGACATTTACATACTTTATGTAGGTGGCAGATAGCTTTTCTTGTTGTTTGAAGATTGTGAGATGAGTGACAAAACACTGACAGATAGCTTCCATTTCAGAGTTTACCCATTACAGACGTTTATGAAGATGAGAGAGCGAAGATTTATAACTTCCTTCTCCTCCTTCGCATTATTTATCAGAATGTTGAAATAGATTGATACATATTTTCAGAACGATTTATTGCAAACAGAAATCATCAAATAAATCCTAGCGCAATTTCTAATCAATCATCAAATCGTTACTATATATGTCAACTTTTAAATAAAATAACATTATCGCAAGAAAATAAGATTAGAGCATCAAACGAATAAAGAAATTAACTATTGAAGATGTATATACATACATACATATTTACTTGATGCATCTTAATTATACTACAAAAAGAGCATATTGGTATCAATTAATGGTCGCAGTAACCAGTGTTGTTCACAGAATCACCAATTATATCTCTGACTGTAGTATGTGCTTATGTACATATATCTTATATCACTCGCTGCAGTATATCACTAATAGTAGGTACTTACCCACATAGAGAGAGATGGCGTACATTTTTTTGTGGTCGTAACCCTGGTCGCTACGCTCAGATATAAGGAATACGATGCAAGTAGGAGGACTTACCCACATATCCAAGAGTGTCTCCGGCGCGGGATGGAAGCAAGCGTGAGTCCGAAGGGCGGCAGCGCAGCCGGGGAGTCATCCTCCTGCGGCGCGCCACTCACGCGCACCTCGGGCACTCGCAGCTGATGCCGACTCATCATATACGTGACGAGTCTCACTCGCTGCAGCACATCACTATATCACTCGCACATCCTTAGCTACTGGTACTGTCTCTCAGCTCCACAATTTACTAGCACTTCCAGGGATATTTTTAATTGAAGTCCGTTTCTCTGCGATAGCTTTAGACGTCTTTTGAAACTCTTTTCGCATTAGCTGTAGTAATTATATGAAGAGTGTAAGTATTGTTGTGATATCGATTGCAATTATAATTTATACCTACTCGCTTAACAGTAGAAATGTGTTGTTGAAATGAGGAATGAACAATCAATAAAATTATATGATAAGGAGGGGCAGACAGGACATTTAATTAGTCTAGACTTGGATTTATTATTTTAATGAATAAAACTAGAGAGCAATAAGACATTTTGCAGTTGTTATTGAATCAACAAGTATAGACGTGAAAATTTAAGGAGCGTAGGAACCTACAACATTTAGGTACATACTCGTATATGAGTATGACAAACATAATAAGACGTAATATTACGATTTTTGGCAACGTTCACTCGTACGAACCCGCGATAAAAGTCAGACAATGAATAGACCATTTAAGAAAGTAAAAGATTGTTCGTGATGTTTGAGTGAAACAATCCCAGCTGTTGGCCGCCTGCCCACTGCTACCTGCTCCTGTGACCGACCCCTTCGGGAACGTATTTCACGGAAAATAAATTGGATTGTAATGTTAACGAAACATTTATTAGGATGACATGCCGAGGTTTTTCTCGCACTCGCAGCTTTCTTAGGGCAAGATTGTTCGAAACTTGGCCGAAATTCACTCTTCTAGACACAACCCCAATAATTCCAATATCTTTTCACAAAACAGAGATGGTTTCTTGTGACATCTTTAAGGGACTTCTGAAACTACTATGTTTACTCAAACCGTTGTTTATTCATTTCACGTTTACTCGTAGCCGTTTTCATCTCGACGAGGATTGACACAGGTCCGTAATTAGGTGGAAGGTGAATGGCCGAGAGACGCAAAAACAGTGACACATTCCTACAGACAAAGGTGGAAAGAAAAGTGGAACAGTTTGGTATGCGGAACGTATGCGGGCCACAACGCCAATACATTATCTTCAGATACAAGGTGTTACTGCGAAATTTCATCTTGCGCCTGTATTTCGCGCGTTTCACTTAAATTTTATGTCAAATGCTA
The DNA here is from genome assembly GCA_964023185.1 of Macaria liturata. Classification (NCBI taxonomy): domain Eukaryota; kingdom Metazoa; phylum Arthropoda; class Insecta; order Lepidoptera; family Geometridae; genus Macaria; species Macaria liturata. The sequence goes on along the minus strand of OZ026811.1, from coordinate 2,945,845 downwards.
TCATTTCCATCAAGACTACAGCCCAATTTCAAAAGGGATTAGGGACGAAATGTATAAATCTGTGCACGTAAAAAAGCCGATGCGAGATGAATATTTTGCCGCTTTTACGTCTCCAAGTGCGAGTGTGGCGCCTCTCGTAAACTTGTAGGCAAAATTTGAAGCACAAGGACTCATGAATGTTCAAATAATTTGAGCAATTTTCTTAAAGAGCTTTATGGGTCTGGAGAAAATAGCTGTCAGTGGAGGCAAAAAGGGTTCGCGTCGATAGTGAAACGATTTCTTCTAGACAGTTTCGTTAGATCGTACACTGTAAAGATGATTAGTACTTTAAGTCGGGTCATTGTCCACCGTGAGCCTATTAACAAGTGCAAGTATTTAGGTTTTATGAAATAATATTGTCTTTTTTTGTTTTATTACTTGAAAATAGCAATGTTCATTGAGTGAATCAAACCATTTGGTAATTTGTTATAGCGCACGGTTCATTGACGTATAGCGCCGGACACAAGCAATATTTCTCTGTCAAAAGCGAAGGTTACAACATTCGTGCTCAGTGGGCATAAAGAAGTTGACAGTTCTGATCTGCGTATACTAGAATTTATAGTAGAGCTTGCATCTAAATATTATAAGCTATGGCGAACATAAAAGGTCTCCGATAGGAACATAACAAGTATAGACAAGTATTTTTAAAAAGATCTTGTATTTAAAAATGATTTTTGGTATGACAATTACATGTGATCGTTTAAAGTAACGAGTACTTAAATTATTATATTTTTCTACAAACCAAAACTTAAGTATAAATTAAAACATAAAAAATATTACGGTAGGCGTTTTAGAAATTTAACGGACTACCTACGAATTCATTATTCATATATATGCTTAACCCTGTTTGAAACACAACATATACTTACGAAACAACATATCCACGTATACGCACCCACGCATGAAAGCTAAACGCTTGCAGGACAACTTCCTTTCTGTTATTTCAATAATGATCCTCTTGTTTAGCAGAAACTTTATGAAAAGCTTTTGACGTTATATGTAGGTACATACATATTATTATTATAGTTATTACTGGATCTCAAACGTTCTGTTTCTTTGAAACGGTCTTTTATTCTCGCAGGCATTTATTAAAGGTAACATCTTATTGCTTACCCCCTTAATATTTTGTCGTACCTACTTACTTGAATGTCGTAGAAAAAACAACAATTTATGAACTTTGGAAGATATTACAAAAAACGAGTAAAATCAATACATACTCGTAAATTTGTTAGATTGCTACAAAAATGAGTACTTCTTAACTGTCTGCAAAATACAGAGAACACACTGCATGAAGTGTTGTGTGGTTTCTATGCGTCGCAATATTGCAGACAAAGCAATTGATTCTAATTACTTCCAAAGTGTAAGTGTAACTAAAGTTAATGTGTTATACCCAAACTATAGCATACAGTAAACTGCCTAAGCTAAGCTACTCGCCTAGTTAACGACCTTTGCTATGTTATAGACCAGGCAAACCTATCAGTAGCTGCATCGGCAAAGTTTACATCACGTGACCTTAACATTGTTCATTTAGCCGTGAGTAGAGGAAGGAGAGCCAATAAAGGGCGAGTGGGGTAGGCTCGTAGTTCACTGCGATTAATCTGAGTGCCTCAGTGCGACCTTAGCGTGCAGAACGCCTGACGATCACGCAGACGTGGCACGCACTCGGCGGCCGTTTGCAGTGGTGATGTTGCCAGGCGTTATTGGAAATCATTGGATAAAACGATAACATATTTGACACGCAATTTTTTAACATTTTTTGATTAATAAATTAAGTCATGGAAATTATGTACAATTAAATATAAGTAATTTTACAAAATGCAAGAATTAAGGCAATTTTAATCAGATTGTTAGACACTGAAAAGGTTCATTTGTGTACCTACGTAAATTACGTAAACTTACTTTTTTTTAATTGTGACATACCTACATCCTATGTTTTCGGCAATACCTACGTACCTAATACGGGAGATATAGATACTCGTTGGTATCTTCTGAAATTAATTTCATTTTCGCTAAATAAATCGTTCCAGTTTTCTGAAAGCGTATAGCTACTTTCAGCACGTGACAAGGGATTACCTACTTTGAAAAAGCAATACTGGCACAAATCTGGCTTAGCTTTAAGAAGTGGCCTTAAAACCCGCCCCGCCCGTCTACTTATACCTACCAGCTATGAATAGAGTAGGTTCGTGTGAAACGAAGCTTATTCTGAACAAGGCTAATTAAAATCCATCCTGCCATCGATTTCCAATCCAGCACATTTTGGAAACAGCCCAGACCGCACCCAGCGCAATAAATTCGGGCTACAAGGTGATCTTTATGGCGCGCAAATAAGGCGTCAAAACGATAGAATAAAACATTGAAAGCGCCTTCATTATCCAGATACGTATCGCAATAATAAAGCCATTACGTGACATGCGCGGTGGCGTTTAATTTCGCGAGCCTAATGATCACGATAACAATGGTTGGAACAGTTACATAATCTGTGATGACAATGGCGCGGCGCGGAAGTAGCAGATAAATTAGGAGGCCACCGGCGTGCATTCGGAATGAGTTCAAAACAATAGCAATAACAGAAGAGACCACGTGTCCGTGCAACTCGTTCGGGATACAAGCATTACGCGCACGAGGAACGTTGGATGGGAGTTTTTTAGTACTTAGGCAATAATTGTAAACATACACAAAGTGTTATTTTACCGTTACAACGTGTGTAACTTTAAAGTGTCATTCATTCGATCTTTAAGTTGATAAAGGCGTGTTTGTTTCAGACAAGTTATTACTTTTTTAAGTTATAGATAACAATCGCCACTGATAACAAAATAAGTTAAATAAGTAAATCTATAGGTATGGTAATTTAAAAAAAAAAAGATCTCATTGAAAAAAATGCCTTCGGGTATATATGAATGTATTAAAATAGCTTACATTTAAAAAAAACATGTATTTTGAATATAAAAGGATATTTCTATTCTTTAGCAGAATCCAGATATCGAGTCCATGTAGGGTTCATCTAAACTTATCTATGCCACGCGCGTAGACCGCGCCGCCGCCGTCGGAGGCTGACCATAACGGTTATACGACACTTAGCACTAAAGTCATTTGAAACGAGAAACTGTGGCCATTGTAATATAGATTTATTTAATAGCACGGATAAGCTTGCTGTAACACTAAACGACACTACCATAATAAACAAGATCGCTTGTTTCTATGAACATACAACAAAGTATAATATTTTACTCTGGAAAATTTAACTTTCTTAACTTTAATACATTTTTACTTCATAAACTTACTACGTAAAAAAAAATTAAAATGAAAGTAACGAGAGAGAAGTGTCTACACTGTTATAAAAGACGCTAGTTTTTCTTGTCTTTCTGGCTGAAGATCGGAAAAGTAGAAATTAAAAGTTGACTATATTTTATTGGAATATTTAATGAATGAGCTGAGCTATCTACGACTTTTTCAATTATTCATAAGCATTGAAAATACAATATCTTTAACCAGACTAGTCTAGACTAGTCTTGTCTAACTTAATATAATGCTAATGTTAAACTGTTTCGTTACTGGCATATTAGTTACTTCAGGAACCATTTTTATGAAGATATACAATATCTTCTATTTTCATAAACATTGGGCCTGGAATTAAGAAATAGGCCACTAGTCTATTATACGTATGAAGCATTAACTAATATCTTCTTCCTATCGAATGAGAGTGGCCAACTTTGATGTCAAGAGTTTATCAAGCCGTCCTAAGGGCCTCTGATAATAACTAATATTACAAGAAATGTACACCAACACATTACGCCATCCTACAAGAAATAAAACTAACTAAATGCCAATGTAACTACCTACTAACTAACCTATTAAACCTAAACCTAATTGTACAGCCTCAACTTAACTTATACCTAGTTATAGTGTTGTATTGCTCCGTTCGTAGCCCGATCTCGTAGCTGCTAAAACATTAGTTAGCTACTTTCATTAGCGAGTTAAACTTGCCACTCAACTAGTTAGTATTTAAAACGTATTCTGTAATTTGTCAAGTTCGCGGTTCCTGCTCTGTAGTTACTGGAGGAATTAACTTTGTTTATGTCATGTTTATGTATATAGGAAGATATAGCTTTGAAAATATACTTGCTTTGTTTTTAACTACTTCAAAAAAGAAGAGCTTAGCAATTCAACTACATGTTTAGTATGTACGTAAGTATGTTACGCAATTATGAATCCGCTGTGCGGCTTACAGAAAAAAGTTAGCTACCTGACTGAAAATGCAAACATTTTTATAAACACGACTTTATGTTTCCTTTGCATCCTTTGAATTAACTCCTATTAGTAAATTTATTTGCTTTTTAATTAATAGATTTTTTTGTTCGCAATTTAAGGAACATGTAGTTTTATAGTAAAATATTTGAGGAAGGGAAAGAATTATTTCCTCGATTCCATAGGTAGGTACATTTTATTTCTATTTTATTGCATACGGGAATCACCCCATACAGAAATCAACATAAGTGGTTTAGGTAGGGTCAAGTGTTGTACCTTTGGACGGATGTACCTATGGACACTCGCAGATTCGAGTAATAAATCGATTAATAAAATAAATTGGAACGCGTCCTTAGACATTTTTACATGTTGGCAACACTGGCCAGCCACCATTTTAATTTCACTCTTTTGGTCGTGTGCTATGGGCGTCGGAAGATTTTGCACTCAAAAAGTAAGTTTATTTAATTGATTTTGAGCTAATTTTTGGTAAAACTACATAATTTTAGCGTAAACTGATAACTAAATCGCTTTGTTTTATGTTTTTTAGTGCTAGTGAGATGGTTTTAATAATTAACGCGTTATGTCCTGCATGGCAAATTGTGTTTGTTTTAATTTTGACTAAATTTGTACCTGTGGACAACATGGTATTTGTACCTATGGACTGTCCACAGGTTCGACTGTAAAGTTGTACCTATGGACATTGTATTGTTCGTACTAAAATACTTAGGTGCTTATACTAAAATAGGTTTTAAATGTTTGTTTTAGTGCCTCGAAGTAAAACCGGCAAGAAAAGGGAACCTATATGTCCCGAAACCCTCACCGAAGCAGTAAAAGAGGTCCAAAATCAGAAAGGATCAATAAGAAAAATAGCTGAAAAATTTAAAATACCCAAATCAACTATTTTTAAGTATTTGCAAATGAATAAAGATACAAATTTAGACGTAAAAAAAATTGAACTACTGAAATGTGACGTAAAGAAAGTGTTTAATGAGCAAGAGGAACTGCAGTTGACAGAATATTTGGAAAAAGCAGCTCACTTGTGCATGGGCTTGCAAACAAAACAAGTGCGTGAACTAGCTTATCAATTTGCTGTAGGTAAAGAAAATTCAAATATCCCTGACAGCTGGAAAACGCATGAAATGGCTGGAATTGGTTGGCTTAGGTATTTTCGAGCAAGGTTTCCACAATTGTCACTTCGAAAACCTGAAGGAACAGTCAAAGTTATCACAATAAGTGTGTTCCTACATCACACAAGAATCTGTTTGATTTTGACTCTGATGATGAGAGTGATCAGTTTGTTTGTGTTGCCTGCTACGTAGTTACCAATGATAGCGACGAAGACAGCCAAAATAATGATGAGATTGATGTCCAAACTTTATTTCATGAATGTAGACAGGTCTATAAATAAGTTATACCTAGATAGATATTTGTAAGTTTCAATTTCCAAAGAAAGCTGTTACTGTTCCTACGTTACGTTCCTGTGTTAAATTGTTATTTTATTTCTGTGCCATATGTGTAAGTTTAGTATAAACATTTTAATTGATAATATAATTATGTTTGGGTTAAGTAAATAATGATTAAAAGCTTCTGTCCCCAGGTACAGCATAGTTCATAGGTACAACACAGCTGTCCACAAGTACAAACGTTTATTGTACCTGTGGACAAAATGTAGTTTTTTTTTAAACTGTGATTATCTCTTTCATTATTATATTTATAAAGTATGTGTACTGCCATTTTGAAGGCTGAATTATCCATTAAAGTAGCTACAAGTTTTATTACAAGAATAAAAGAGAAATATTCAAAATAAAAAATAAATATCTTTCAATTCTGGGAACTGTCCACAGGTATAACACTTGACCCTACATATGACTTCCTTTTACATAGCAGTGGCTTATGATAGATAGGAGTAGGTATATAAAAGATCATTAAAACTCTGGTCCTTTACAACAAACAAGATTATGATTATAATTATCTACTAAAACTCAAAGACTAATCATAATTGTCGAGTAAAAAATCTTCCTAAACAGCCAATTTCTTCAAAAACTTACACAGGATGTTTTGTTTTCATAGTTCAATAACCACTTCAAATATAGATTAGATAGAAGCTGAAAATCGATCAGATAACCGATTACAATTAGAAACAGGCTGATAAGATTAACTAAATTACCATAACTATACTGGAGCTCATTATTTATCATTACTTAGAATCTAACTGGAGCGTTGGACTAAACGTGGGGCGTTTTTTTACACAATTAGGTCATGTTGTTGTGACTTTTAGGTTTTGAAGTTTTATTATTGTATAAATTGTACATACAGTCAGAAGCTACATATATAAAAGTTCTATTTGTTATTAAACCATTTTTTTAAAATTGCGGTCATTGCATTTAGGGTCCATTGCCAAAATTCAGCCTGTCACGTGCCTGTCCGTAATTTTTATAGAGAAATAACAACTTAAACCATTCTTATCCAATATTGCGGTTACCCATAAAAAAAACTGTCCGTGCCTAACATTCCTTAACTTTGTTAATCGCGAACGAATATCTCAATGAGCAGAGCTGCGGGCGCTTCATTAATTATTACTGGTAGCATCCTTACTGGAGTGCGAGTCGGATTTAATTACGTTAAACGCGATAGGCTGGTCGGATAAATGGAATGGAATTAATTTACAGCTTTCCAGCTACTGTGGTCGAAGCATTCATGTAGTTTGAACGTGTTTGCGTATAGATGACTATTTTTGATAATTCTAGAACTTTATATAGCTTAGCAGATTTGAGATTTAAATGTAAATAACATTAGTTTGCCTCTTTTTGATTAAGTTATAACTTAATACATATATTCCCAAATCATATGGCTTACTTTATTTTAGAAATTAAATTTCCATAGCTTTAAAATATAGTTGGTTAATATACAGTTCATAGACACAATACGTTTTACAAAGAGGTATTTCTGATGGTCAATGTCAAGAGGTAATTCGTGCGTCAAATTTCAAACAGTCTCAGCAGTCTTCTTATCTTAGTTGCACTCCTAAGATTTGAACTTCTCTCAGAGTAAAATAACAAAGTTATCAACGCATGAAAGTACGTAGACATTTAGCGAATGACTCTTATTCCGTTCGCGTTGAAACTAATCCCGACATATAAATGGCGAACCCATGGAATGACGTCACGAGGCCACACCACGAGCGCTCATTTTATTTTATTGTGGACTAGGGAACATTCTATTGGCCATTCGTAACATACATGATTATGATTTGTTTGTAGATAGATTAGGTAATCTTTGAAGGGCCGGGTACTGTAATAATTTGTACTTGGGTAAGTAGGTGTTAGGTACTATATAGATATATTTGTACGGTCTCTCTTATCAACTTTACAGGTACTCTGACTTTTACAATACTCAATGCAACATTATGAAATAGCAAAATACATCTGGTCATATGAGCAGAGGTGTTTTGCTATTTTAATAAGGTATATAACTTTCGTGGCAAAATATATTTTTCAAGGAGATTTTATTTAAATCATTGATTTTGGGATTGCATACAAAGCAAATTGACTAAATTAGTTGTATTAAAATTGCGAGAGCGGAGTTAATATTAAAATGAAAAACATAATACCTACCGTATTTTTGTTTTATTAAAGAATAGGCTTACGTCTTTAACACCAAAATTAGTGCTACAAGATTATGTTGAAGGTACGTAAAGTATAAATAATAACAAGTAGCAAGTAATGTGATGTTTGTGTTTTTGATAAGAAAATGGAGCCATTGCACTTCACAGTAAGAGCATCGCTACTTGATATCAACTGATCATGTTACAAAATAATAGTAAGTTTTCTTATTAATAAATTGTATTTATAACAATACTAGTTATCGGCCCTGAACTCATGATAATTATCAGCTATATTTCGACTGCAACTTAATTATACTACTTTTATTTTTTTACTAGCTGTGCCTGCGACTTCGTTTGCGTGGAATAGTTATTTTGGACATCATATTTATTTCAGCTTTATAAAATTATAGCTGTTACCCACGACTTGAACCGTTTTCGCAGCACACGCAACGGAATCCCTCAAAGATCAATAATTTCCCCGTTTTTTTTTCAGATTTTCCACTGTATCTTCGCTCCTATTAGTTGCAGCGTGATGTTATAGCCTAAAGCCTTCCTCGATAAATGAACTATTCAACGAAAAATAATTTTTCAATTCGCACCAGTAGTTCCTGAGATTAGCGCGTTCAAACAAACAAACAAACAAACAAACTCTTCAGCTTTATAATATTAGTATAGATTTAAGCCCACTTAAATGCTTTGGTTCATAAAATATGCAATACAATTTAATTTTAATTGTACTTTGATTTTTTTATTTATTAATAATCAAAGTACAATTAAAATAAATTAATTCCTTCATACTTCGTTGCATCAATTGTAAGCATGTAAACATTCCAAACCGAACCGATACTAAAATGCTTTTAATTTTCGAAACATCTGATGCAGAGCATATGAAATAGGAAATAACATTATCACTGGCGCCAAATACAATGGAAATGAATGAGGCAAATACAGTTACTGGAGTGGTTAATACCCTTTTACGAAAACCCAATATCCATTGATTAATTTATTGTTTGACCAGTTTGTGTTGGTATCTAATACCCACTTTAAGTAAATTATGGTTGTGTGCTTAGATTTATATGATATAATTTTATATATGTATATAAGGAGAGTTTTTTACATCACAACGAAGTAATAGATCTTCGCTATTTTTACCATGAAAGTAGTTAGTATAGGGTGTCACATTTCCTAAACGTATTGAGTTGCAACAAATATACTATTGAATCTAATGGATTCCAAAAGTAGCATTTAAGCTATTTTTATAACAAATGAAGGATTTAAGCTTTCAAATTGTAAAAATAATAATATTTAACATTCCTTTTGTGATATCTTTAAATAAGGCAATTGATGTTAATAATAAATAATATGAAGTCAAATTACGCAAAACGGGGAATTTATACCAAAGAAAGGCAAAGAGGAAATGATTGAGCTCTTCCAAGTCAAGTGTTAAAAAACGCTATCATGAATGAAATATGACGCGCCTATCTTAGACAATAAATTGTAATACGCCTAACACATCGTTTTTGTATACGGCGATAAAAGTGGCCCAACCCTTGTCGAGTCACAAAAACGTATCCAATATCACTTGTGGATAGGAAGCGAGCGTCACATGCTTCGATGAATGCTTATACAAGGTTTATGTTGGTAAGATTAGATTAACATCGATTTACTAACTAGTATCACAATTGTCTTTTCTAATTATAAAAGAAGCAGATGTCTGAATAGCACACACAGTCCTTAAAGTTTTTCAATCTCCTTCTTTTCGAATGAGAGTGGCTAACTCTGGTGTCGAGAGTTTACTAAGCCGCCCAAGGGCCATTTCTCAATGATAACAGAAACAAAAGAACTATGAATTGCTAAAACACTCTAATGGTAATGTCAAGCGTATTCTTTTGTGTAAGCGTATTCCTTACTCATTATTCCTCCCTAATCATGACAATAACAGAACATAACAATAGATCTTCCAGCAGTCTTTAAGCATACGCATCTAGATATCTTTCTAAGGTCTAAGTTATATAATTACAGTATTATTTTAATGGAGACGGGACATGCAACGAGAATTTAATTGTTTACAAGTACATTTCTACGTCACAATGGCAGACCATTAAAGGCGGAACAGTTTTTCAACTTCCAGTCGCGTCGTTAATGGCGGAATTAACGTATTTTATAGCTTCGGAGATATTTCTGTGACTGTTTTCATGGGGCAAGGGAAAATAGGAGCATCGTAAATCGATGTTACAGTTGGATCGGGATCTGTGGCTTTCGATTATGACGTACAACGTTCTCGCAAGTATTAACATTCCTCGACTATTTGGACACGCGGGATATTTTGGTCGTTGATCCAATTCATAGACTATTATATCTTAGTAAGAATCGGATTGTATTTACATTGAAACATAGATTCAAACCAATGTTAATAAAATCACTAAGAACTCCTAAAACACAAATATTATTTTGTACTTTTAAATAAAATAATGTAGGTACTTGATGGTTATAATATATTAAGCTATTAAATATACTTTATGTATGTGTGTAAAATAACGATGGATTTTACAAGTAACTTGAAATACATGGATTAAACCTAACAAAGCCTGGCATTACTCTTTGTTTATTTATTTTATTTTAGATGCGGCTTGACCTAGGTATTCAATACATGCGCACGCGTGTTAATATCGGTACCAGTTGCAGGAATGATGTTTCCTCTATTAAACAAAAATTTTATTTGTTAAGATGAATTAAACAATTACATGCGCATATCTGTGACACTATGAATACATTAGGTACAAAATATTTTTTTACAATTTTAAATAACCACAGCTGGCACAACAGCAAAAATAAATTTTACTTCTCTTCAGCGTTTTATAAAATAGGGTACCATAAAAAAACGCTTGAAACTATGGCTATATAAATAGCGCCGCATGACATCAAGTATGAATATGATAATATTATGTTATCATATGTTATAAATAGACTCCGAATGCGAAATCAGCGAGTTAATAACAATCTGCGCGTTATTTTAATGACAAACCCAGTACCTACACACTATAATAATTAACATTGACTTTGTATTTTATGGTGTGAACATTGTTTTATGGCTCATAGTATGAATTCATGATGGAGCAATAAAACTGTTTAATGGGATAGCGTATTTAATCTAGAAGCCTCTACTAATTTTAGAAAAGCAAATGCAAATGTGAAACAGTATAATTCGTTCCATTGAAAAAATGGGTAGGAAGTTATCATAGCATAAGTAGGTACTAAAAGTTAGTGAAAAAGGTTGCACCTAAACACATCGCTTTGTGACTTTATATATATTGTTTTCCCACCTGTGTATGTTGCTAAAACGTTCACACAACATACACCGAATCCACATTATATGCTACGGTAAACGTAAACGAAAGCGAGTGAGCAACCGTGTCGAATATTTTTGTGAAATGAAAGCAAATATTTGTTTGGGATTACAGGGAATCAGTACTGCTTGGTAAACATGGGCGCTCGTCGAGGTGTCAATATAACGACATATAGGCATAACATCAGGTTGTTTAAGCGGTTTCACGACAAATAGCAAAGCGTGACGTTTTTATGCAGACTTCAAAGCGGCAACACTGATTTATCATCACGTATTATGCATGCATGCAGATATCTGAGCCACAGAATATTTTACACACACTCTTTGAGCATATCGGAAGAAGCAATTTAATCCGCGTCAGTGCCAGAAAAGCTTTTGTACTATTTTATCGCGATGCAATTTATACATAATGGATAACATTTTCACGCCAAACTTTTCATGATTAATGAATGGACTCGAGTTTAATCCGAAATGAAATCTCCGCGGCCATTCATAACATTGCGAAACTTTTAAGTACTACGAAATCGATCTTTGTGCCAACTCGCGTACTGAACTTTTCAATTAAGTTTCTAAATGAACTTTTCAATAATTGTGAAACCGAGTACGATTTTATGTCTTACAAATCATTGTTTCACCCTTTGTAGGTAGACTTCGAACATCAATTCATGTTTTTCACGGTAAATTCAATAAATATTGTATTTATTAATTCATTCATTTCGTCATAATATGTGTGCCAATCATCAATTTCGTAGTTGCTAAATATTATTCTTGGCAGTCCCTACGAAACGCGAGAGTGGCTGACAATATGTACGCCAAATTGTCAGTGACCGTGGAACTGCCATATAATACACTGTAGGTGAGTGTACATGTATAGGTATACATTATATATACTGAACATGGGTGGTATATGCTTACCTTTGTAGGATTAGAGAAAGCACCAGATAGCGATATAAAATTTAAAATATGTAAATCTATATATATAAAACTCAAAGGTGACTGACTGATTGACTAACTGACTGACTGATATAGTGATCTATCAACGCACAGCCCAAATCAATGCACGGATCGGGCTGAAATTCGGCATGCAAGAATATGACGTAGGCATCCGCTAAGAAAGGATTTTTGGAAATGTCACTTGTAAAGGGGTGAAATAGGGGATGCAAGTTTTACTTTCTAATGCGAGCGAAGCCGCGAGCACCCACTAGTTAAACATAAATTTCTAAAATTTTTGAATGTCGTTTTCGTTTCGTTTGAATATGCTATACATACCTATATGAACCAGTTCACTCGTAATACACTATTTTTTAGCATTCAAAATGACTATAACATAATGTATTATGTCAGCTCGTTATTACATAGTAATAATGTATCGCAGATTTATTATTATTTATTCAAATACTAGCTGACCCGGCGAACTCTGTTTCACCTTAGAGGCAATAAATAAGCAAATATTGGAGTTTATTCAATTTAATTAAAAAAACGGGATAAAATGTATGCCCGTCCCCTGGTTCTAAGCTACCACCCCACTAGTTTTCAGCTAAATCCGTTTAGCCGTTCTTGAGAAATAAATGGTGTAACTAACTACTAACACCACTTTCTTTTAAATATAAAGATAAAGAATGTTTATTGATACACGTGCTCATCTGCTGTTACTAATCGTGCTAACGACCTACTTAAACCATGTTTAATGCTAAATTGCATTCTAATTAATCTGGATAAAGATATGCGTGAAAATACCTAGCATATTTCTATATGGCGTAATTTACTCTTAACGCGATGCCATTTTTTTTTTAATAATCAATAGACAATGTAACAAAGCAACTATTACTACCTATGTAGTGATATATGGATACAATAACGTTCTGTTTCAAATATGATGTTGGTAACTGCAAGTAACCGCAAAATACATTTATATGAAATTATTTAAGTTTGAATGCATTTTTTTTTTAGTATGCCTTTGGCATCTTTTATTATGTACTAGATTTTGACTTTCATAAGTATGCAAAACTAAGTTTAGTTTGAACCCAAATGAAGAAATAAATAAATAAAATAAAATAAATCTAGAATACAATAAATAAACACAAACAAATATATCTCACTATTGTACAGAATATCTAGTAAGAATAAATAACAAAATAGGCTGTGTATAGTATGCATATTACTAAATATTAAAATACAAACAGAATTTGAATTTGAACTTACAGTAAAACATACTTTGACTGCTCTGTTAGCTTAGTTGGTAGTGGCTCTGCCTTCTAATCTAGGGGTGTGGGCTCGATTCCCGCATAACACAACAAATTATGAATATTAAAATTTGTAATTACTTGTGTTGACTCTCGTCGTTTCTATGTATAATAATGATGTATTTACAAAAAAAAGTATACTCCTATGTATTATATCCGTTATCCAGTACCCATGATACAAGCTTAGTATGGGCCTAGATGGCGCTGTGTGATTGTCCCGAAAAATATTTATTTTTTTATTTATTTTTTATATCATCGCTTTATGAGATAGGTCTCGTTGCATGAAAGCAAGCAAGCGTGTTTACATTGCTGGCTCATAAGTGCATTGTAGCAAACACAACCCAGATAAAGAGCGATAATGCACTTGAATCGAGATTGCACTACGGATAGAACAGCCTTTAGTATATTTTATCATAAACGTTTTTCGTGTGAAAGAAAGAAATAACCTTGTTGCGAATTATCATTTAATTTTAGTAACCCAAAGTTTGTACTGCGTTTATTCTTCAAAAATATTCACAAAAATCTTGGATTTGATCAAAGGGAAAACGTTTTTTTTTTGTTTTTTGCAGTATTATGGACGAATTAGTCAAAAAATTTAAAGATATTTAAGAAAAGATACAATTAAATAATTAAAAGATATATATTACACACGTCAGAAAAATTGGAGTCATGGATGAGCATACTAAAAAAATACTATTAAAACCCAAGTTGTCGGACAAAGGAAACAACAAAAATGGACTTGTAATTTTCAAAGTTCTGGACTAATAGTTAAACCACGTTTTGAAGTAAGACGGAATGTTTCTAATAAAACCAATAACAATATATTTGTATATTTGCAGTACAATGCTTACTTTTTATTGCAGCTTTGTATATATCAGTTAGGTGTAATATAAAGCCTTATCGTTATCTTGCCATGAGTGGGTAAACTGTTTGATTTGATTACGGACATCGGTTACATTCTGTTTCAGCTTATACATGGATACATACAAGTACTACAATGATAAAATTAGCAAACGAGACGCTTAATATTTTATTCAGACATCATTTTAGATTCGTAACACACTGCATTATAAATATGCGTCATACATACACTTTATGTGTATGTATACATAATAAATGTGCATTAGGTGAGCTGTGGTCAAGCATTAGCTTGTCATAAAAATGTAAATGTTACTTAGATCATTGTTGACTACATGCTTAAAATATCGGGACAGAATTCAGTTGTATGTGTAAACATTGTTGTTGTTATTCTACTTAATGTGTACGTATACATAATGATTGTGCATGAGGTGAGTGGTAGTCAAGCATTAGCTTATCTTACATAAAAAATGTACCTAAATGTTACTTAGAGTTGACTACATGCTTTTAATATCAGGACTGAATTCAGTTATATTATATGTAAAAATTGTTGCTAAAATATAAGAAAAATAATAAAGACATTGTAAGTAGGTACACTTCAACAAACAACAATAAATAAATATCTCGGGACATATAACATAGGCGTTCTTTAGACCCACAATTGACAGAAAAATTGTTACGGCGACTAGATAGCTGAGTAGAAAGTACAAAAGATGACTAGATTTTGTTACGCTTGTTTTATATTTGAATTAATGTATGATTAATTTGTCTGTGAAACTAGGTGCTAAAGTGTTATAGTAGATGTTGCTAAAGACAAACATTTGTAGCGTATAGTATCACTAATTTCACCTGAAAGGCTTATAGCGCGCTAGATCGTAGATTACAACGTTGCTTAACACCAGGCGAGCTAGTAATAAAAATAATAATTAAGCTAAAATAATAAAAAATATAAAAAGAGCAAAGAAAGAATAAAATTTTGCGTGTGATCTAGTTTAAAAAAAACAGACCATAACATTTTAAAAATGCAAGCAGCATAGAAACAAATAACTATTTATATGTTAGCGAGTAGGTTAGTACGTGACCTCCGTGTCATTCGTTAACTCGGGCATCCACGCGAATTAAATTATAATTAAACTGACATAACCTGTATCGAAATTTATAGAGGAAAACCGGATTTGGGGCAAATACTTGATGCATTTAGGTGTATCGTCAAGCGCTCGTATTAATAGCAAAAATATGGTGGACTGAACTACTGAGACTGAACTACTACTGAAAGAGCTGGCATAGTACAGGAATAAATGTTAGGAATGGAGGAAAACTTTGCCCAGCCACAGGAAGTAGGTACAGGTAAAAAAAAAAAAAAAACTGCATAACTGCAACTTTTAGTTTTAGATAGTTTAGTTTTGTTCACTAATTTTTCTAAGGAATCTAACTTTGAAAGTACATCTTAATTCAAGCTTTTAAAGAAATCGTTTTAAATTATTTATTTTCAATGTATCAGAAACTTCATTAATTCATCCAAAGCATGCTTGTTTCTCTTTAAGTTTTGTGAAACCAGTAGAGACCTATGAAATAGCTCATTTGGCTGTTCATTCAGAGTCGTTACGTGTATAGTGCACTAGATAAAAAGGCGCAAGACCAGCTTTTGTGGGGCTGAAGGTCTGATTTCTCAAATCGTAATAAGGTGCAACATTAAACTTATTTTTTATATTAGGTATTTCTATAAAAATGCGTAGCTCATACTAAAACTTTATCACAATATACAAGGCTGAGTTTGCGGATCCTGTGATTTCTCTCGCACATTAATTACTAGAAGGGCTTGCTAGGTAAGGGTTCTACACAGGACGTCCCTTGTGTATAATATAACTTGTGTTTAAATGTTCAAGTTTATGTTGTGGAATTTGAGGGTGTAATGCGAACATTCTGGAAGGACATCTTAGAGTACCGCAACAATTTATTGAAAGGACACCCCTTTACAATGTGTTAAATTAATTTATTGTTAGACGTTATCTCTCTGATTGTTCGAATGTAAATTTAATCTTAAGACTATATTATATTTAAGCAGCTATGTGGTAAACATTAACAAATAATATGACTTGAAACAATATAAAGTGTAATTTTGGAGCTGTAAAGTGTAGTATTTTGACTCGTTTAACAATAAAAATAAATAAATGTGAAATCACTTTATTTATTATTTAACATATTGTAAATACATATTAAGTACACAGCATATTATGTATATTGAATGAATTCTAATTAGTGAAATAGGATAAATTCTTAAGTAAATAGTATAATATATACATATGTATATAGGGATCATCATCTTTCCTCAAACTTTATTTGTTCAATAAATATAATAACTATTGGCACGCATTATATTATTATCGACAATTACTTCCTGAATATTAGTAGTATATTATATTATTATCGACAATTACTTCCTGAATATTAGTATATATATATATAGGTATTAGAATAGGTATGTATTGTATAGTGTATACAAATACATATGTAGATGTCGGCACGAAAATGCATTACTTCCACTAACATAACTAACTGATCAAATATGTGTTGCATAACAACAAAGAATTTATTTTCGATGAAACAATATAAAAAATGAATAAAACCCAAATGTTAATAGACACTTCGCGCCAGCAAGCTCCTTTTTATACAGATCGCTCTCTCGCTCACACAGAATTTGCTTATAAATTGGGTTTCGACTTGGGAAGAAGATGTCATCGGCCCTAATTTAATACCTATTCAAATAAGGCGGCATAAAGGAATTCCAAATAAGTGAAAATTGTACAAGCTGAAATAATATTCGGAAAATATAAGAATTCGGTAGGCTTTTCGCAGTTTGACCTTATTTAATTCTGATTCTCGCATCCATAAATTACGCGGCATCTTGTTAGATTCAGTGCCCAAAAAAAGGATCTGTGGAAACATTTTGTGTCCTAAATGGTGATAAAATATGCATGATGACACAAATACGCGTTGTCTTGAAGCTTTTATTTACCTTTTAATGGCCAGACGCTTAAAATTTAAACATAAAAGCAGTTATAATAAACGTTTTGTTGTTATAACTGTGAAAGATTTGGTTCTGTTTCCATACAGATCCGAAGTCTCCAAGCGCACTAACAAGCTATCCCCTATAACTACGGAGGGGCAGCGATCTCAGCGGATTTAGCCAAGCTACTGTTCGCTGGATTTGCATAAGCTCAAGCGTAATACAATAGGTGAAGCCACCATTCATTTTTATGGTATCGTGTTATGAGACGGAGCGAAAACTTATTTCAAGAACTTTGCTCCGTAGGTGAGATATAGTAACGAAACACGTCCGACTTTTTGACAAGTCACGTGTTTTGATCCTTTCAGTATGTCATGCGTATTTTGTATATTGGCATTATGAAACACGTATCGCTGACATTTTATGATGAAATATTAAACATTTGTTTAATGAATAAGGGGTATAGAGAGATTGGTAGAAAATTCATTATTACAACATCTTTTTTATTCATAATGTTGCGCACATGTTTTATTTCCAAAAAGTGCAGGATACTTCTTTAATGATTGCCTGATCGGTTTCCTTTACTAATTATTAAAACTAGAGTTATAATGTGTCCCAGTGAATTAATTAATTAAGTTCGCACAAAAAATGTACAATATTCAAACCTCCCTTATCCGGAAAGCATATGAAAAGGCAATTCTGACTTGTTCAGTTCATAAGCGGGTTGTCCAAAATCGATAAAGGGATTCGCAAGCCCCTACAAGAGACTGCCGGAGGATTATGGCCATTGCCAGCTATGTACGTGACGGCCTGTTTTTATTGTGGGGCCAACTAAAAGCTAAGATAAGGAGTCGGGCGTGAAAATAATGTACCTTTTCAAACTGTTACATTCACCCCTAGAATTAACCTTTTGTGTCGCCTAATCGAAAGTACTGAGTCGTAATTGGTTATTAAGCCAAATTGATTTTAAGTTTGGATACGAATTTTTGCTACTGTTTTATTTTAAACGTTATCTGACAACTGTTGGAATTTTTTCTAAGTACTATCTGTAACGAACTGTTATTTTATATTTTGAATTGATCGAGGCAACACGTCAATATGAAATTGATTCTACCGACTGATATCTTTTTAATTGTCTTATAATATCACTTAGTAAATATTCTTTACATAATACACTAAAATTCTACATTTATAATATCATACTCGTAGCATATTCCTTGCTTCATAAAACCGTCGTTAAAGACGCGCGGTACCGTTACAATATCACATTATTCATGACCGAAAATGATCAACCATTGTGTGTGAATTTAAATTTTAGATACGGCCACAAAATGTCTTTCCATAAATATGAGATGCAATGAGCGATTATGACGTTCTTGCTACGTTTCCAACCATGTGAACTGAGACAATGGAAGTAGGCTGAATGTGGATAACTATATACATACGTATGTATGCATGCGTTTACTTTATCTACACGACTGCGATACGTTTTCTGAACAATTCAGTGTAAAGACCACGACATAAGACTTCATATCATCATATAAGACAAGCATATTCAAGCTTACGTAAAAATATGAATGTACGAATTGTAGAGAGTTTATAAAACGCCCTAAAGACCTTTTCCTAAACGACTAAACTATGACGAACAATCAGAAACGACAATGTAACATGTTATATTCAAGAACTCAGTATTCATAAATAAAGAAAACAGTCTTGAAAATATAAAATTTAATGATACCTTTTTTATGATGTCGTTTTTGTTCTTTGAATGTTTTGGGGCACTACATTAGCATACTAATTATCTGGTAAGAGACTTCTAATTAAGTTAAACATTTGGCATGACCGTAATTATTTATCTGGAAATTATGAAGCATGATCTCTACACATAATATAAAAGCGTATTTTTTATACTCTCAAAAAAAATCACATTACAGATACAGTTATGAAAATATATATATATAATTGTCCCATAATAAGGCATCAATTTTATTAACAATCTGAGTCACTCATTTTTCCTAAGGAATAGTTATTTTTGTTGATTCACGCACGCTACTTTGATCAGTGATAACACATTCTTATGAATGTTTCTTTGATCACTGTACTCTATTACATTCAGTTCATAAATGATGCAACCTACGATCACCGACAAATTATAGGTTTGTGCTTTATCACAGGCAATAACTAGGAAACTAATAACCTCTGTTATTGCCTATGAGGGCACGTCGCCTCTATTATATTGTGTCAGAATTTTTATGGATAGAGCTATTTGAGTGCCTTCTGTACGCTGTGTGTTTATTAAAATTCTCCATATGGAATGTAAGTTATTATGTCAATGTTGAGATTAAGTTTGAGTTAAGTGATTACGTCACGTGAGGTCACAAACTGTGGGTATTTTTGGAAGCTTGTTGGCTTTAGCGTAGTGTATGGAATAAGCCTTCAAATAAATCTCTACAAAAATATATTAGACAACCTGATACCTGCGGAGGCTGTTTAATGCTTGTCACGTTTCGCATCTATTTCTGCCAATGCCTATATATCGATACATTTGTAGAAGCCAGAGTGTGTGCATATACTGCTTATTTTCCAATGAAACCTTTTCAAAATAAGCATAGTAATATGCACAACAATCACACAGTCATTGATATTGTTTTATTATTCAAATTATGTTAAAGATACATCAAGAATACAGTGAAAAAAAACGTAACAAAAAGTTATACATACTGGCCTAATCAGTTCATTACTTGGTCATTTCAATCGTAACTTGTTCGTACGTAACAAAATTTCGTATATCTATACTCTCTCTTGAGTCGTATTCCTCATGACTGAGGGTCGTGACTCCCCCGCAGAATTAATCCGCTAGGGGAGTTTTCTTGGGCAGATACATCGTGGTGGGCGCCCAGGTCCTTCCACGGAAGACACATGTCCTCGGATATTGTGGTCCTCAAACATGTCGGTTTCCTCAAGATGTTTTCCTTCACCGTTAAGCGAGTGCAAATCCACACATAACTTGAAAATACAAGTCATTGGTGTAGGGCCGGATTCGAACCCGGGTGCGTCTGAATGAAAAGCACACTCTGGAACCGCTACGCCACACTCGCTTATATATCTATACTACATTCTCGTATAACGTTCACATACACATTATATCACGTACGATTACTATTTCCGAAGACGTACTTTCAATCCGCCAAGTTTGCAGGAAACTTTGTATCGTATTCAGCGATTTGCTTTCACAGGCCTTGAGTGAAGATTATCGCGAGCGTATATCTGCGGCCCTGCCCTTGGGATTACTCAGCCGATGAAGACACTTGCCCGGCCCGTTAGATGCTTAAGTAGTTATCGAGCGTCAGGATGTGTCCGACCAATACCGCGCCTTGAGAGGCATTAGCGGGATTTGTATACCGCCTGCGGCAATAAACTTTGTAGCTGATTTTTATTGCGCGGGACAAGGAATATTTCAACCAAATTTTACCGCTACATCGGAAATTTCAGTACCTACCCACTATTGGAATGTATACTTCACGCTACATTATTTCCGTTCCCGTAGTCGATACTTCTGTAAAATTTTAACTCGGCAGTATTCGTGGTAAATATTTGCTAGAAACACCTGATTAGGCTCAAATAAGTTTGAATTTGTAGAACACAAAATTAGGTCGACAAAGATACACCCTTTTAGACAGGATCAATGATGTATGTAGATACATCATCACATTTCGAACGACTTTGAAAAGGGTCATCCGACTCCGATGTGCTTCTTCAAAACGTTTGATTCAGATTTATGAGCATCGAATCCTTTTTATTAAGCAAAATCTCCGTCTTGTGCTCGGCAACCGTGTCTGAGGTATTCATCGAGGAAAACGTTCATTTAAATACGTCCTATAAATTCCCAGGACAGACGATAAATCTTAAAAATCGATACAACTGCCATTATAGCTAACTTCTGTTTAAATACTTCGCAAGTTATTCGGGGAGGTGGAGGTCTTCAGATAAAATGTAAATGTTGTTAAGTAAAAGTTCCTTTTTACTTCGTTATATTATGGTTTCGAAGTGAATTCGAGAGAGAACGGCCACGAACGGTATTGGGGGAGGTTTTATTGTCGTTGACATTCAACGGGCTTGTTTGTTCGCCCTGTTACTGATATTTTCGCTAAAAATGAGTTGGTTTTGAGATTTAAAAGCTTTAACTTTGATTAAACGTCCAAACGATTTAAATTCCTTTTTCATGTAATGGAGTAGATTTTTCCCTTAATTTTGCTGTATAGATGACGTGACTATTAAACCGGTGCGATGTTAATAAACGAATGTGGTAGTTTTAATAAAATAACTCGAAAGTAACGTTATATTTTATTGAAGCCACTTGTTCCTTAAACGGTTAAAGTTGAATAAAACTTTATCAATAAAATAGAATATTTAAATTCAATTTACATCACTACTCCTCAGGGATAAAAGATACAATATTTTGTGTTCGAGATATTCGACAAAAGATGTTACGTAGATGCTTGTATCGTTTCATGTTTAATGTTTATACTTTGAAACGTTCATTTCGGTCAAAGTTCGATCTTTATCTTCGGCTGTATCTTTGTTCTAATATTTTTTGTTTTGTTCTAGTTTCATTCTGCGGTGATATTGGTTTTGGAGCGATAATATTTTGATACAAAAGCTAATTTCAAAGAATCAGTGGTAAAGAGTACATTTAGAATAAAAACACATGGGGCTTCTTAATCATTTTAAGGCAGTAAGATGTACTTACACAACGTAAATATACAACTTTGTAATAAAATAAAGTGCTGAAACTCCAGGGGTTCCCTATACCCGTAGTCTTAGAGTTTAAGCGTGGAAATCATACCCAATAGACTACATATTGTAGCAAGATCCTACAAACATTAATGCCTTAAAAATTGTTTATTGAAAAACAAAATACGTAATAAATCCGTGTAATTCGATCGATTTGATACATTTGTATGTTATCTAGGCAACTGGATAAAATACTAGGATAAAATACATATGTATATAAATTCCACATATATCGTACTAGCCCTATTAGCTATGGATAAATAAAGGCTTTTCAAAATGAACTGAAAATATTTGAAAAAGTCTACCTTGCGTAGAAGGATGCGTGAAAAAACTTGTTAAGGGTATACACATAACAAACTTTATTAAACGTGAATGGTAGGTACTAGATTGTATAAGAGTTCAGAAAACTAATTAATAGACGTGTCTAGATAATATTGCCTTTACTTGAACATCTCGTTAGGGCGCCTTTACACTGCTCCGGTCCAGTTCCGGTAATTATGGATCCGGAGTGTCAAGCCTTTGTATTTCCTTTCGAGTCGACGAATCGTTTCGGATTTAATGACGTCCGTCATTCGACGCCGCGCTGAGGAATGCAGTTTCAAAGTTTTAGACCAATGCTTGTGGAGTTATTAGTTGTTGTACTATTTTGTAATTATTCTAATGATTTGTTTAATAATGAATTGGTTTGGTGTGCATAAAACACAATTTTCTTCAGTTACGAGTAAAAAACTTACATTTAAGATTTAAAGATCAACGGTCACGAAGTTATTAGTTGTTCTTGTAGTACTATTTTATCATGATTTAATTGGAGTCATGAG
The DNA here is from genome assembly GCA_964023185.1 of Macaria liturata. Taxonomy (NCBI): domain Eukaryota; kingdom Metazoa; phylum Arthropoda; class Insecta; order Lepidoptera; family Geometridae; genus Macaria; species Macaria liturata. Next base: position 2,922,891 of record OZ026811.1, on the reverse strand, counting down.
AGTGGATTTATCCTTACAATCCTTACAAGCATTCTAAAAAGAGGATTTACGTTTGTTTAAATCGGAAAATGTTTTGAAAATTTCAGCTGTTACCTCTGATATCTAGTTTAACTTTGTTATATCCCTAATTATCCGTATATTTTACAAAATTGATTGCAAATGGGCTCATATCGTTATCCTAATTAAAAAAAACGTTTCATGCTGTACGTTTCGTAGAATAAGTCGCATCACGGTCTAAAAAACCTGTGGTAAGTGTCTGCCTCTTTAATGCGAGCGACATAAAATGACGTACCAGTAAGTTCTACTGATTAAAACAGATAACAAACAAACTATTCTGCAACTGTGTGCGAAAAATAGCTGTTGAATGATAAATGTTTTTGAAACATGAGTATTTTAAAATCTGCTTATTAGCAAGAACTATAATTATATGAACTTTTAATTGAAGTCTATTATATATATAAACATGTGCAACGGAGCGCGAAGCACCTACCTGCTTGTGTATACCTATAGGTATGTATGTACCTTATAGTCCATTTTTAATCTCGCTTAATGATACAAAGACTGGAGTGAAGGTGAACGAATAATGACCTCGGCATAGTGAAATACTAACTTATTATGGACAGGTGCTTTATTTAAATAAAAAAGTTAAAAGCGAGAGTTATAGTTGAAGTTAATAATTTATACTAATTTGAACCTTATTAATAACACAATAAATTCATTGTCTGTAATGACGAATAATCTGACTGCATAAATGCAACATTTCATTCATAAATCAATCAGTACTTCCGATTTGAAATTATGTAAGTTTATATGTCCTTAAAACGTTTAAACGTAAAGTATACAACAATATCTGTTCACACAGGAAAAGTGCTATTTATTATTATGAGGATGTAAAAGTGGTATATTATAAAATAATACGTCAGTATTACGGTAATAGTTACATAATAGTACAATAATTGAAAAATCAGACGGAATTTATAAATTGACGTAAGCAGATTCCGAATTAAATTTGGACACTAATAAATTCATACAAATTTTAAATAAAACATCATAGTGTGCCAAAAATTATTTTTAAAAATAATAGATTTTTTTTTCATAGAAAAGACTTCAACGCATTTAGTTTCTAATACACACAACTTATAAATAAGCAGCGTAGTGAAGTCACTTTTATGAAAGAAATTTTACTTTTTAATACTGTTTAGTAATTCTAGCACTAAGCACTAGCACTAGCACTTGTTACTATCCAAAGCACTAATTTAGTTACGCAAGGAAAATTATTTGATAATAAAAATATTGCAAATACCGATGTTGCACCGACGCTTTTTTTTATAAATATACATAAGTACCTAACGCTTTAGGGAATTGATGAATGATATTTTATTGGTATAATTAAATGCTCATCTAGAAAAACGATCGAATTTTTTTTATGTTGAATCGAAGTGCCTACGTTTTATAGTTCGTGGACAACCAGACTTGTTAAATCGATAGCTACTCTTTGACATTGACTTTGCAACATGTACGAGTGATAGTTGCATTGTTTCGTTAATTCGCGTTACGTTCAAGGTGTTTTAGTCAAGAGTTAGATCCAGTAGGTACCTATACGCTGGAAACGTCACGATTTTTATCTGACGCTTAAAATTAACAAGCGCCGCGCCGGTTACTTTTATCAGCAGTTAGACGAGTCAAAAAACAATAGCGTAGGTACCTACTTTTACAACCGAGGTTACTTTTATATTGTAGTGAATAAACAGAAAATCCCTTCACAAGTTTTAATGCAGATACACAAAAAATATAAATGGAAAGGTCGCCGACTGACGCACCATGTGACATTGTTTTCTATTTAACATACAAAAACGTAAATACTTAGACTCTCGAGTCCTACCTTCAAGGTCAAAATCAGCATCGGATCCGTAAACAAAAACCGGATTCCTACGTCACATACAAATCTATGTGGTGGGTGCATATTTATCAGCGCATGAAATACAACGCAGCATGCAAGGAGCCGCCGCCGGTATTTCCTGCTTCGCGCCTCAAGACACTACAACTCGCGTCACAGATCGCACACATAATTACCGTAACTAGCGATGTAATGACCGCTTCGAATTCACAAACAAACGCCTGAGTTTTAACAAACCCATTTCAACAACACATTTCATATGCAAACGATATCACATGGAATCTTACTTAGAAAACTTCACAATTGAGAGTTCGACCCGACGTCGGGGAGGAGGAGCCGCGATGCGCACTAGTCGTGCTATTTGGCGACAGTGTTTGGTATCGGACGTTATCGGGAGATGTAGGTGCGTGACATTCGGCAAGCATGTGCCGCTCGTGAGCGGAGGGCGCGCCGCGGCAGGCAGCGCGCTCACTCGCGGTTGGAGGCAGACTGTGCGTGCGAGCGCGGCCGCGGCCGAGCGGGACCGCTTCACCCGCGAGGGAGTGCACCGACCTGGATCATCCCCCTACACCAGCTCCCCAGCTCCACCACACTTGTCATTCGTCACCCATGACGTCATAATCGCATTCCCCCTATAAAATACCAGCGCCCTTGAATTAACAGCCGATTGATAATTGAAACCTTACGACGGTGCCGATGGATAGACGTCGACTAGCTCCTATATGGGTACAAAGATTAATTGGCACTTTATATGGTTTATAGTCTGCTTATTCGACAACCAACTAGTTCAATAGGCAACAATGCGTATTGCTTGCATAACACTATTTAGGTACCTACACGTCTTAACAAAGGTATGTTAGGTATCAAATACTTATCTAGTTCTTATTTGCCATTTCGATCTTTCTTTTTGTTTTCAGCCCACGTATCGAAGTACAAAGTTGCAGCTACTGTTCTTGTTTAGATAGCAACAGAAATTGCATCGCGATATAAAACGTGCATTTTGTTTATTGTCTTAACAGACTGTCTTGTAAGCAACAAAACAATAAAATTGTGCCAGCTGTCAGTGTTCGTATTTTAGTGAATGCTGTAGTATATAAACAGGGTTGCTAGATACGTCCGACGATACGTTAGAGTACGATTAACCCTGTATTATAAACTTAAATATTTGGTACATATAGAGTACGAAAAAGTGTTGTTTACATTTAGACGGTTCCGTTAGTCAGATATCACGTAAAATTTTAGGTACCGGCTATTTATTATAGTACACCATAAATCCAACAACGAGTATGTCAGAAACCCTGGAGGTGATTTGAAAACTCTCGACAACACTCGACACGCTCATACAAACATACTATATAAAAAATCTCGTCTAGAATCATCGCGGAATTTCACTCAGAAGCAATTAATTGAGTCAATGACTTGTACACAATTATCTCGATTATAATTGCACTAATTCTGCAACAAAAAGCAAACTAGCAGTCTCAGTACGGAATTATTAAGCATGTTTGACTAAGACAAACTCCGGGAGTAAATATTAGAAGGCCCACGTAAGTACTCGTATGCCTCAGTGGATCAACTGCTACTTTGTAGATACATAGAAACCATGAAACTACTATGATTGAACTAAGAAAATATCAGTTATTGCTTATTGATTTTAGGTGTCTAGCCGTTCGTTTAGCAAATTCATTTGAACGTTTTTCTCTGTTTGTCCGAAAACAACGAGCTGAAGAGCATATAATGAATGACATATGAAAAGAGCTATTAAAAACCTACGCTTTGTGTAAACAAGCTTGCTATATCTTAAACCACAATATTGCTAACCAAGCTTATACCAGACTACTACTGAAAAAAAAAAACTATTTGGGACCAATACTATTTTTTCATCTCCTCTCTGTTACCATTCTCTGTTATATATCTGGTATCCGTTTAATTATTTTGCTATACTGTTATGATAACATATCAAAAACAAAAGTACATAGTCACAGTTTACTTTAAAATTAATTAGTCAAACCGTAGTCAAGCGGTAGTCCTTTTTTAATCTTCCTCTTATCGAATGAGAGTGGCCATCTCTGGTGTCAAGAGTTTATCAAGCCGCCCTAAAGACCTTTGACTTGGCTTTACGACTGCCGTTCTAGACAAACTAGACAACTCCTTTATCTATAAAATATTTATACAAAAATACAAGAGTTAGGCACAGACAAGCTTGGAGCGCCTGTAACTCACTTTACCGATGATAGTATGCGATTAACAAAGTTCAACGATAGGATGCGGTCAGTTATTGGATGGGTGACCCCTACAGTTAAGTAGCATTGAGTACCGGATGCTTCTATGGTTACAAATACAAAAATGTCCTTTAATTCTAGGTATTGATTGTGTGTCTTAATACAACAGTATTTTAGAAAAAGATTGTCCTTTTGTATTTTTAACTAAAACAGGTCTGCACTTGACTATATTTGCGTGATAGCTATGGTCTTAGATGGATCGTCTTCACCCATTGAGAACCGGTTCACTCTCAATAATAACCAGTAAGTTGTGTACGTATTTGATTTGCTTCTTTTCTTACCTTGAAAAAATTGTTCTACGACTTTATTGAAAACATTTCTTGTAATATGGTAATGTCAATGATAACCACATCGAAAACGATCATGCGCGTGGATTAAACCGGAACTAAAAATATCTATATATGATATTATGTTGAAAGTCAATACGGCAGAAGTGCCGCCGCCGTCCATTATATCATCACACTTAATTTAAGTTTACCTTTATTGACAACCTCTATGAAGCTGGGAAAGCGTGTGATTCTTACCTGAAAAAAGAGAATTGCCATTTACAAAATAGAAAGGTTACATAATTTTGAATTATCACAAAACAGAGTTTAAAGTAAAAAAAATAAACCTTTAATTCGTATAATAAATAAACAAAATATGTAAATATAAACTTAGGGTTAGGTGTCATTGATATTGGTATATTGGAAATGATTAAACTTCTTCTTACAATATAATTTTAAACTCTATTGAAAACTAATTAAACTAACCAAAACCGATGATCATTCATTGAAATATGTCAAAACAGAAGATTCAGTGAGTTTGATAAAGATGAATCTCTCGAATTATATTGGCAGTACCGCTTGTTATGTTGTGAAACTTTAATTAGAAGTCGAGCTGGGATAAAAGAAGTTCTGCTGAGTTTGAATCACGTTCGAAGCCAGAAACCTGAGTTTAAAACCTCGGGATAAATGGAGGCAGCTAATCGATATGCTAGTAGAATTGTCAAAGCTTAACTAGTTGAATGGATATGCTATAATGACATTTTTAATATGTCTTCAATTAACGTTGAACTATTTGGGCCCGCTATTAACAAAATAGTCATCAGCCGTATAAAAAATATATAAAAAGCACTTTTTATTCATGAAATTACTTAATATATATGTATAATATGTGACTCTAAGGGCTATGCTAAAAAACTTTTGAAATGTTGTGAATGAGTTATTGTAAAATTAATCAAGCAATATATGAATTTAAGTATATACTTAATATATATCTTAGGATGCACAATATAAGTAGATTGCATAGTAAACGCATAGGTAAAAGCTACACTGAAATTTTATTGATCACGTTAACCCAAACACTGAGTTTTATACACCCAGTTCCCTGTAAATGGGTCCCTGCAACATCGTAATTGAGTTTAAAATACGAATACCTAAATACCTATGTTCAGGCCATTCCACAACAGCTCGTTGAAATGAACCACTCGATCCAAGCTATACGGAAAAGCATTTGAATCAAATAATACAAATACAAATACAAAAATCTTTATTTCTTTAAGTTTACAAAAAATCAATGTGCAGGTGATACAAAAAATAATATAATATGTTCATGAAACATCAGTGGATCCATCCCAGAGGTTGACCCTCAGCCCCGAACTAAGCTGAAGCTTGTGTGTCGGATACTGGAGATCTTCCCCAAGGATGGAAGCAAAGGCTTACAAGTATTAAGTTTTTTTTTTTTTTCGAAGTGTAAACACCTGCACAGTACGATGTCTCTCTAAGGCTGCAAGGCCTGTTTTCGGACATCGGTACAGTGTAACTTAGTTACTAAAAATAAATGGATAGTGGTCGCCGCTGACGCCATCTAACTTATTATAAGATTATATTACAAATACATTTTTTTTAAGGTTCATATTTAGGTGTGTGTGTGTGTTTTATAGTATGAATTGTAGTAGGTATAAATTGAATGTTGATGTGTGTAGAAGTATGAATTAGAGATATAATGTCTGTCTGTTAGTGTGTGTGTTTTTTACTGTCGTGTGAGAGTGGGTGTGTGTAAGCAGATAGAATGTGCATGAAAAAAAAAAAAAAAAAAAAACTGAAAAAAGTCCTATTTTTCAATTACAAAAAGATTTTCCGTTGCGTCGTAGTCGAGGGTAAGAAGCCAGTTTGTCAGAGTGACTTTGCATTTATGCTTTGTCATTTCGTATATTTCTAATATTCTATTTATGTTATTATATAGTCGAGGTCCTATACATGGATAAAAACGGCTGTAGAAAACTGTACGGGGAATCAATCACATGTCATTTCAGTTAATCGAATCGTATTGGGCTTGGACTGAACATTGTTATTTCCATATATTAAATTTAAATATGGGTTTGTTGCGGATGTAAATTGCATATGATATATCTAGCTTAGATGTCAGTACGTGCATTTATATCGCAGATGAAACAGGTAAATTTACGCGTAAATATCAAGCAGATCGTTTTCAAAATAATCCACGTGGATTGCAAAAATTATAGGTGTCCTTCATCAGAATTTAGGTGAGTGTACCGTAGACAATCATAAATGTAACAGCGGCGCCGCGCGGGTTTTCGCATTTATCTGATATAAAAAATAGTTTATGTGTTAATCTTATCTGATGCTCATAATCCTCCGAACCGGATTGGTGTGAACATTTTAAAGGAACAAATATACAAACGTAGAAAATGTTGCCTTAGTAATATCTATTAACATCATTACTATTTAATAACAAATGATAGATACTGTGAGAAGTATAGGAAGAACTACTAGGTATGTGATAGTCTATTGTAACTAGCCCTAAGCCAAATCCTCTAGATCACAGCCAAGTTCTAGGCATTATTATTCTCTACAACAAATAGGCTAAGCTTACAATTGGACATGCCATCTGTTACAACCGTCCTGTGGTCTTAACTCACTAGGGCTCTTCAAGACCTGGAACCCTTGAAATACCAAGTAAGTATTGTAGTTATCAGGAAATCATAAAAGGCTAACGTCACCTTCTTGAAACATTTTTTTTATTGCTTGTTACTTTTTATTCAATGTAGGAGATTTAATGGGAATACTTATATGTATGTACATATATTTGGCACCATACACACACACACACATATGTGTTTAAATGATTTTTTTTAAATATTTATGTCTAAAATATTTGGTTTAATTTTGAATGAATGAATGAATGAATGAATGAATGTATTTATTGTCCGAAAAACAGTTTTTTACAGATATGTAGGCGATTTTTCGCATTTTAACATTTACAGCTCATTGTGTGTAGATCACAATCTGCCATCATTGCAAAGCATATTTAGTTGGCAGGAAACGGAGCAAGCATTTAAAATGGCCGAATGCTATGTCTGCAGTGGCGGAATGTGAAAGCATTTGGATCAATCACTTACGTCATTTCATTTCAGTAGCCCATTATGATGTGCTTTGATGAGTACGCACTGGGTACGATTTACGGATAATTTAAAATTTTACTCCTATTTTAAAGCGGTCTGGAGGATTTCAGTACGGAACTAGTATGTTTATGGCTGTTTACGCTGTCGCATTTGTACCACAAAGTTCTAATTTATGCTTCACGAGAATAAAACGACAACAGCTCTTATTAAAACATGAGAAAACAAATGTATCTATTTATTTAATTACATATTTTGATTCAAACATTTTTACAGAGCAGTGAGTGTGATCATTTTGCAATTGCGCCGAATGACTGCCATATCGCAATCGTAACGAAAATAAACCGATGTTGATGGGTGTGTGTTTAGGCTAAAATGTTAGGAGTTTAGGACGGGATAGGATTGTAAGCCCGATTTATAAACATTGTGTAGAATGTGTAGTCTATACACATCGTCCGTCATTGTAATACAAAGCCATCAGTCATAAACTTAACTGATTGCTGAGGATATGTTATTATGGTATTTTTTTAACTCAAATAAAAATTAACCTTTTAGTAGGATTTTGTTTATGAACCAATTATTTATAGCAGCTAAATGTCCGTTTGGTTTGATCTTTTGACCGGAAACGATACGATTACAAAAAGTTTTAGCTTATCAATTGTATTTAGATTAAAATATATTACTGAACCGAATTTTGTGACCATTCAGGACATTCATTACTTGGTGAGGTAATATTAAGAAATATGTTTAAAACTAAAATTTGTCCCTCATCATTTCATCACAGATACTGAACCTGCAGTTTATTGCTAAACTTACCTTAACAATTATAGGCGATAAGTGGTCAAAACTGCGGGTTAACTTTTTCATCCTACTAAACTGGTGGTAACTTTAACCATGCCGTAAACAGTTTGACGGAAACGTATAAAATTAGCTAATTAACTCGGCTAACAATGTAAACCATTACAACTTGACAAATGTAATTAGTTTGCACCCTTCATATTCGTAGAATAGGAACCCAGCTGCTTGTTTGTTACTCGTAATTGCTATGACAAAGCGTTATATTAACCGAATGTAAGCATTCAGGCACTCTTAATCAATCATAGTTGTAATGAACGCAATCTTACAACTTGTGTGAGGGCGTAACAAACAAAGGATGTTTTAAGAAACTCATCAAACTTACATATAATTATGTAACAATTTTCAACAATCTGGTGAAAGTTCAAAATAATTTTAATTTAAAATGTAGTGAACACCATCTATGTTTCTTTTTTAATGAGTAGAACAAACAGATATACGTAAATACATGAGAAACTTAAAAAAACGCTCTTATAGATATAATTGATTAATTTAAACCGGTCAGTATTATTTGTATAGGTATAATGGAAATCTACACTACGTATTGCTTAGTTCATTATACATTTTTAGGTATAGATTTTTTACCCCTAGCAAATTAGTATAGCATTTCTGTGACTTGGTCACGCATGGAGCATTCAGTATAAGAACCTAAGATAAGTAACAGGTTGCTACATGGAGGCAATCCTTTCATGATCCCAACGTAACGCCGGCATCGGCTCGTTTATCAATGTGTCTGTTTCAGGGATCAGAACATTAGGTATCTGCCCAGAATTACAAACACTGGCCTCGGTATAAAATAACTTATAGCTCGTTTGATTTGTGGTAGGATTAGTGTTTTTCTTTTGTGTGTTTGGGTTTCAATCTTTTTTTTTCGAATTTGTGTACGTTATTTACTTTTTGTATTAATTGAATCTATCAAAACTATCAATCAGTTACTGAGGACTTGCATTTAGGATTGGATGGAGATTCTAGTCCACCAGATTAAAACTATAAGATTCTGGGCTAGCACCATGTTGTGTCAATTGTATGATTACATACCTATTATTATGTTTGACATGATTTGAATAACAAAAAATTTCATTATTTTATTAATAAAACTAGACATTGTAACTTCTAAAATTTTATAAAACTAAATGTTATAAATTCAATTTGACGAGATATTGTAATTTGTGTAGCATATTCTATGATGTTAGTACTTATACCTATACCTATGTATGTTACAACTTTACATTATCATTTAAAAAAAAAAAAAAAAAAAACAGATTTAAAAAAAAAAGTTGATTTCTAGACCAATTTTGTGTATTTTTTTTTAATACATGTTATAGTTTTAAAGAGCGAGTAAATGATAGAAAACGCTGGTTTACTATATTTTTTTAGTTATTTGGTGAAACGGACGAAGCTTGCTGTATAATACGAGTATACTTACAAGTTTATTTGCGTTTTACAATACACCATCTACTGAAATTATATAATATTAAAAATATTCTATCGACCATATAAAATTGTTAACAATGCATAAAATCTACACACTATCGTAGTGACGCGTAGCAAACGTGCGGAACATACTAGAGAAAAAAAACAAAATGGCGTGTCGAGAATATGTTTGTCTTTCAAGTCTAGAGAATGCGGGCTTTGTTTGGAATCGTCACTCATTAGTCTAGCCATTGTGACCAGTTACTGCGCTGTTATGAAAATATTTAAATGTATTCAGGAGGTTCAGCGTTAACATTCATAGCAGGGATTTCATAACGGTGACGACTAAAAGACAGTACGGCTTGTGAACTCGTGAAATTAATGTAATAGGGACACGAGTACGTGGCTTTACGCGAGTTATTTTAAATACTGGTTCGAATATATGATTGTACCTATGTGTGATTGAAAATGGTGAAAATTAGATTATTTTCAGCTTAATTCGATTTATACATAGTTAGATGTCTATATATATATCTTTAATGTACATAATAGTAAGTACTTAATTAGATTGCTTCATTTACTCGATCTTGTTTCGTCTGCAATAAGGAATTTGAAAAGACGGAGAAAGTAATAAACGAACACAATACTAATCCGATACAATGTTATCAAAACAATCATCTAGAAGAGAATTCACACGAGAAGAAAAAGCCGCCGGCAAAAAGAAAAAATAAAAAACAGGATAATGGTTCCGTATACTCAGTATTAACAAACCTAATGTTCAAAGCGCAAAAGTTACTTCTATATTTTCTCTCATGACTTCTATATTATGTTATTTTCTTTTCGCCTCCATCTTCTATTAAATTCTGTCGCGTTGTTAAAACTAAAATCATATTTTCTCTCTTAGATATTTTTGTTAAAGTTTGCTTTGACTTGATACAGCAAATATATTGAATTTAGTTAGGTCAACATATCAAATCTACTCTTTTTAAGCCAGCATAACAAAAAAAAAGTTTTTTCCTATACCATATACTATTGCTTTTAAAGTAAAAGTTCGTATGAGCGTGGCAAACTCATACAAATACAAAAAACACATAAAAAAAAAAAAAAACTGAGATGTCGAGGAATTTCAAACTTTCTTACAGCAAACAGTTAGAATCAACATTTTAACATATTATCTCAACCACGGAAGTACCCAGACGTAAATTATGCTTTTTATTTTGGACCACCCATTTTAATTCCGACCGCTGCTACAGCTGTTTGAAGATAGTAATAAAACGAATGCCATCCACCGAACCTAGACGCTAAAGAAAGTAGAAAAGTAATATAACCAGACATACGAACATTCTTATCTAGAGGCTGATAATATTCATGGCAAAAAGTGCAAGTAACCGCCGCAATTTGGTCGCGAGACCGCGAGCGAGGCTCGGGGGTTTAATTGCTTGGCGCCGTTCCATCGCGACGTACGTGGCCTAAGGACGCTGGAAGAACTTACTTCGACTCAAGTATTTGCAGTTTGTGCTCTTCAATGCTAGTTTGTGTAAATATTTTATGCAATCGTTGTGTTGAGGAAGAGCTTTGAATTTTCCATTCGATTTTGTAATTGCTTTTGCATTTAAAGAAAGAAAGAGGTGGCTTGTATGTTTATTGATGTTATAAAATTAAGTTTGTATGCTTTGGGTTTAGTAAAGCAACTGTCACACAAAAGAAAGGAAAATAATTTTCAAAGCGTTTATACCGTCTAGCTTTAATAAAAGCCAAAAAGCCGTATTCTTAATCCAGGAGCTTATCCGAAAAGTGGCAATTTAACAATTCAATTGTAACCATTGAGCGTTATCGCTAATCGTTTCCAGTAAGCTTTTGCTTCCGTATCCGACACGCCACCGCAACGTTCACGCATAGATAATATAAATTAAAGAGACCTAACCACATCAATTAAAATATTGTTGTTGTTTTATTTATCTATGCTGTATTTCATACTACTAAAATTCGTGGTGATTATTTTATAAACTATTTTGTCAATAGTCTCTCACTTTGAATCAATCAGCGAGCAGCGCACCGTTCAGTTTATATGGCAACTACTGAAGCAACATTTTGGAATAAGTCTTAAAATTTTATAACTGAATCATTTTTGGAATATTTGAAAGTGTAAATATTTCATGTACCACTAAAGTGATATTTAAAACCATAGTAAATCGGGTCATGTTTACACCGTCATGCCCCATCGTTTACTATCGGGCAAATAACGATCAAGGGCGAACCGTTTGCTTATGAAAAATATCATTGTTATTGTTATTGTTTTTTAGTTTAAGTCCTTTTATTGTAATTAATTTATTTTGGTGTGCAATAAAGATATATTGTATTGTATTGTATTGTATCATTGTTGTCATAGTGAGACGTCTATATGACTTGTTGTCGTTGGTTTCACACGACCGCTCTGATTTTAACGTAAATAAGAAGTTGAGATTCAATCCTGTTACAAATGTGTTTTCTTAATGCTTCGCGAAGATAAAAATATAAGTACATATAAGGAAAGAAAATTGTGTAGGAGGAGATTTGTTTCTACCTATATTTTGATTTTGGATTTGTAGTAATATGACTATTACATTAAACAGTTAAGAAATATAGTATACCTAAAGCTTTATGATATATTTAAAATAAGTTAAATACAGAAATGTTTGCATAAATAAGTTGGGTGTATAAAAATCTAAGATAAATGAATAAAAAGCGTTTTGCTTATTTTAAACATACATAATCAGAAATCTCTTAAACTTACTACAAAAATAAAGCTAAAATCGTTCGAGGCACAGGTGGCAAAACACCGTTTAGTGAACGTTATGCACCTGTTGTTTCAGTTAAAAGGCAAAACTGAGAAAGCAAACAGAGCTAGGGATGGGCAAAAAACCTAATTGCGTTAGGGTTGTAAAATTAGACCTACCAATGTCAATACATATCACACTTTCCTTTATTATTTTTTGCTAATAACGGCAGAAACTTCCTTGAACCTTGACATAGCCCAGACGTAACAATGTTTGTGCCAAGTTTGAGTAAACAGAAAATAAATAGTGAACTTGTTCCTTCTGACCCAATTCTTTGTTTTATGACGAGCCAAAAAGATTATGAGGACAAATTGGACAAATTTTGAGGCTGTGTTCTTTTTGTTTCCTCAAAACATAAATCAGAAAACAAGAACAAGATGAAAGTTGTTATGTTTTTCTACGAGACATAAAAGAGAGTAAAACAATTAAAGTACATTTTAGTGTCGAGATAGAAGCTTTTTATTCAGTGCTTCATCTTGATAATTCATTCATAAAAACATTAACCAATAAATGTAACCTTCATTTTGAGCTTGTTAGTGTTGTTCCAATTCTAAACCCTATCATGTACTTAAAAATAGTAATCATAGTTACTCTTGTAATTGTATAATATGCGTTATCATTATTCTAACTATATCAATACAAGCTCGATTTACAGATTCAATTTCATACGCCATCTTTCCACCACCAGAAAAATCAAAATCATCCAGCAAAATAGTTCCATTTTACAGAGCAACTGGTCACGGCCGTGCCTCCGTGCCTCCGACCTCCGCCGCGCACAGCCCAAACCCAGCTGGTATCGACCGACTGCTTACGTAACACCACTGAGTCTACACCAGACATACTAGACATAGTACTAGAGCAGGACTACGCTTGTAGCTTGTTAGGGGATGGACTAAAGAGATGACCATTGGGGCTTCACTTATGTAAGTGGCCTCATAAGGAAGACAGTGGATACTATAAATATATGAAACTCAAACGGGACTGACTGACTGACTGATATAGTGATCTATCAACATACAGCCCAAACTACTGGACATATTGGGCTGAAATTTTGAATAAAGGTAGATGTTATGACATAGGCATCCGGTAAGACAGGAGTTTCGGAAATGCCACTTTTAAATGGGTGAAATAGGGGATGCAAGTTTTACTTCTTAATGCGAGCGAAGCCGCGAGCACCCACTAGTCTTATATAAAATAAAATTTTCGTAAATTTATGAAAAAAATTGAACTTAAATGGTTCCGCAATTTGATGTATAAAGGACATATTTAAATAAGATATGCGTTAATTATCAGGTTGTAAAAAAATTGCAATAATTCAATCTTTTTATTCAAAAATGAGCGAAATAAAAAGTTAAAGTTAAATAACCATAGTGCGAGTTTAGCACTTAACAAAAAAACTACTGAAATATTTACGTTTAAAAATATTACAAGCCCTAAAAAAGATGGAATATTAATAAGTATACCTTGCGTTCAACCCCACCTGGAATACACCCCTGCACTACAAACTCACCACTGCATTTGCATCACAATTGCAGGAAGCAGACTAGAATTGTAGAAATGTCTTCATCCGTATAACTCTTTGGGAAATTTTGCAAAAACCTCTCTACCATACTGAGCAGACGTAGTCTAAGAATATTTAAGTGTAACATCCTAAAGGTAGTAAGTTCATATGTAAGCATAATTTGTACATAAGTAGCTAACTGTGATGTTGAGCATTTTCAAATCACCTAAAAATCTGTCTGTTGCATTGAGCCATAGGAAATATAACAATTCCTTTATACTGTAGGATGACTGTAGGTATGTATAATATCACCGTTAGATTGTAAAGATCGTTAGATTACAATCTATCTAGCGAGATTGTAAACTATCGATAGATGGTGAACCGTATCATTATGATTGCAATTTGACTCATTATTCTTCGCTATATTGTAATCTACCGAAGTGAAGCCGTCAAATTGTGAACCGGCGTAGGACGGAATGCAACTCGCGCTCTATGTTTAGGTATTGCGAAGTCACTTGTCTGTGACAGGAGGTAAGATTAGGTTCGTTAGGTTGCTTTCTACCACGCACATGCGACGACGAGCGAATCGAGGAGGAGCCAAGTCCTGTTGTAGTGCAAGTGTTGGACTCGAAGATGATACGGTTCACAATCTATCGATAGTTTACAATCTCGCTAGATAGATTGTAATCTAACGATCTTTACAATCTTACGGTGACATATATAATGTTACGAGTACCTACTAATTAAAATTATTGAATTACTTACTAAAAAACTACAAAGCGATAATTAAATATCTTCTCCAGTGGTTACAAAAACGTAAAACATTTATAGTGTACGAGAAAAAATAGTTCAGAAACTTGGAATCGTTCCAAGTTATTATGTAGAGAAGACTAATGATAACACTGTGATTGTAGGCTTTTAGCAAACACGAGGTTTTGTTGACGACAACAACAGAAACTTCGAAAACTAAGTTAGTAGCAGTTGTTTGAGCTTAACCGATAACGCCTCCGCTGTAAACACAATAATTCACGTATTCAAAGATAACTATCGACACAAGTTAGAGACGAACTCATTCAAAGACTCTTAATGAACTGCCTACCTATCTATACTATAATATTATAAAGCTGAATGCGCTAATCTCAGCAAGTACTGGTGCGAATTGAAAAAATCTTTTTGTGTTGAATAGAACATTTATCGAGGAAGGGTTTAGGCTATAAAACATCACGCTGCAACTAAAAGGAGCGAAGAAACAATGGAAAATCGGGAAAAAACGGGGAAAATTATCCATCTTTGAGGACTTCCGTTGCGTGCGCTGCGAAAACGGTCCAAACCGTGGGTAACAGCTATAATTTAAAAGCTGAAGAGGTTGTTTGCAAAAATGATTATGATGCCCAACATAACTATTCCACGCGGACGAAGTCGCGCGCACAGCAGCTAGTTATAAAATGAAAATAAAATAAAAAAATCTTTTATTTTACTTAACCGTATTGCAAACAGAGTTTCT
This sequence comes from Macaria liturata, assembly GCA_964023185.1. Classification (NCBI taxonomy): domain Eukaryota; kingdom Metazoa; phylum Arthropoda; class Insecta; order Lepidoptera; family Geometridae; genus Macaria; species Macaria liturata. Next base: position 2,907,220 of record OZ026811.1, on the reverse strand, counting down.
ATATTTGGTTAGTTATTTCAATGTTTATGTTAGATATATATTAATTAGAATTTAGGGTTATTTGTATCTTTCACGGTGAAGTACCGCCCTTGGCGGTAAAAGCCTCCTCCAATAAAACTAGTAGGTAGTAGCTAGTTATATATAAAACAAAAAAGTTTAGTAGACGATGGCACGTTAAATTGTAGGTCCCGGCTGTTTGTCTAGAACGGCAGTCGTTAAACTATGTTAGAGGCCCGTTAGGGCTCGATAAACTCTCGACACTAGAGCTGGCCACTCTCATTCGATAAGAAGAAGAAGTAGACGTATTTGAAACTAAAATCGTCTGTCATAATAACTTCTATTAATAGTTTAAGGATAGATAGATAAACACTTTATTGTTGACACAATATTATATAGAAAAATGTAAAGAGAACAAATAATTACTTAACTAAGTGCCACAAGCGGCAACCTCATCGCTAAAAGCTATCATTTCTAGCTATAATATTCTCTTTATAAATTGCTATGTGGATCATGTGTTATGCCTGAATAAGCATCCAGATTTATCACGCGGTAATTCTATCGGCCGAGTCAGTATGAAGGCGTAACACGTTACAATAGTTTTTATCTGTCGTTCAGTCATAAAGAAGAAATTATGCTGGTACTCTTGCACCTAAGTGAGCGTTACATATATACTAAAAAATCATCATCATCCAGGGTTTAGTCAAGCCATCAAGTTTATTTAGTTTTATAAGTAGTTAAGGTTTTTTTTTTTAGTATTTAGTTTTTTAAATTAGTTCTTAACAAAATGTAAGTTTAATTTATACAAATAAAATATTGGTTGTTTGTATGTATAATAAGTATGTATTTACAAAAGAAAAGTATATAAGTATTTTATCCGTTGTCTAGTACCCAAGACACAAGCGTTTGCTTAGTGTGGGGCTAGATGGCGCTGTGTGCAATGTACCGAAATATTTTATTTTTTTATAAAAATTCCATTTAGATACACACTTGATAACTTTCGTCTTAAAGTATATTTTTAGTCCTAATGAAGTATATGCTAAGTGAAATGTCGTGAATACAAATAGTGTAGCAGTTAATGTGTATGATATGTAGTACAACGCTGTTTTTTTGTAAAGTAAAATAAATACAAACATCATTCTACTTCACAGTTTTACCTAGCAACGAAAATAACTGAGTCCAAAATGTTTAGCAATATGTAGTTACCAACCTTCTTGTAAAAGGTTTTCATGGCTTACACTTTCATAACATTAATGTTTTAATCTTATCGAGTTGGTAACAATGCTTTAAGTTCGACTTACAAGTTTTTCTCAAGTTATTTATTTATTAAGATTAAACCTAGTACATATCTTTTCTTTTTTTTTCATTTCCGATTACCGGGGGTTAAAAGTCTGGTTTGGGATATCAAGCTTTTCTCTGTCTCTTGAATCGTATTTCCTCATGACTGAGGGTCGTGACTCCCCCGCAGAAATAATTCGTTAGGGGAGTTCTCTTGGGCAGATACATCGTGGTGGGCACCCAGGTCCTTCCACGGCAGGTTTTTTTTTAGCATAACGTAAGAGCAAAACATAATTCTCAAAAGTACTTAGGTACTTCCAATACTCGTCTACAAATGTCAGTAAAAACGTAACAAATTAAAATCACTAGCTGACATGCGTATCTACAGGAATATATGAGTAAGATCCGAACAAAGCCAACGAAATTGACGGACTGTAGAAAATTGCTACGCCTAGTAACCAAATAATAAACTGAAATCAGTGTTTCAGAAGTCTGAGTTGTAAACGTGGTTTATGATGTGAGATGACGGAATACTTGTTTGTCTGGATTGTTTCTGTCGCCGGTCAGGCTTGGGCACATGTAAATTACTGTGGCGAATGCTTTTGTAGGCGTACTAAAAGCTAGGAATAGGTATACGTTTACACCATGGACGTATATCTATCAGTTTTAGTAGTTATACAATAATAAAGCCATTTTACACGTCACATTGTACCTATACCTAATACTAAAAAATCATTACAGTACTTTTTAATGTATTTAATTTTATAAATTCTACAGCTAGTTGAACACATTTTAAACGAAAAAGTCACATCTAATAACGTCGTGCTTGAGCTAAGTATCATTGTTTTATAATTATAATATAGCGGATTCTTGTTGTCTCTTTACCAAAAATCATTAAAATCTGGTGCTCTGTACTGGCGTAGAAGAGGAAAAAATTGAACACAAACACGCTTTTGATTTTAATCTTATAAGTAATGGTAATACGTGAGATTATTTCAGACAACTTAACATTATTTCATCTTTATCCGAAAATCTTACTAAGAGAAAATAAATAAATATCTGATGAAATTTATGACTTACAATTTTGATTTCTTGGAAATTCTTAAAATACGTTGTTATTACGCGAAATTATGCTCATCGAATAAGTAAAAGGTTAACTTTTTTAGAGTTAATTTGATATCTCTTTATTTCTTCTGCTTTTGGAGTTGATGAATAAATGAGAGCACTCTTAATGCCGCGTTTAAATATTATTTTCGTCTAATGGACGTCATGTACATAAAATATTTCTGAAAATTTATTACGTAATAAGGCCTCCAATGTTCTTTCGTCATGTTTAATGTTTTCTTTAAAAAAAGGCTTCAAATTCCACCAGTTATATACTCCAGTTATAAATGGATTAGGTGTATTGAACGTAGTTTTAATAAAATGTTTTATTGTTACTTTATAGTGATAAAATACAGTACAGTGAAAATAAGATTTTGATTGGACTGAGTTATTCTGGCATACATTATCATAATACTTTTTCGTTTCAGTATGTGTATCTGTATATGTATTGTAACGAGATAAAATAAATGCGAGATAAATGTAACGAGATAAAATTGAAGTTTGTGATTATTGTAACGAGATAAAATAGAAGTTGTCGATATGGCAGTATTGAACTAGACAATTGTAACGAAATAAAATGAGATAAAATTAATTAGGTGTAATAAATGTAATTAGGTAAAATAAAATGTAAAGTTTGAATAGTACTTAGTACCGGAATTAGGCAAAAGCGGTACTAAGTACTGGTATATAAAAAATGATGGACGGTACTAAGTTGGCAGATAAGGGTTAAAGTAAATAAAATATTTCGTTACAAAATTCTAACAAAACTTACCGGGATATACTAAGCCGGAGCAACAAAGAACCTTTATTTCAAGGACCGTATTGTAGTACTGGTATTGAGTTGTGTGGTGAAAATAAATAAAATACTTACAATTTTAAATTCAGTATAAAAAAGGTTATATTTTTAAAGCAACAAGTTATGTACACAGAAATAGTAGGCAGATGGCCACTCAAAGTTAAATTTTAATGTTATGGGTTACATTCGATTCAATTTAATTTGATTTTAACTAATTTTAATCTTAGGGCTTATTCTTACAACAATTCCGCTTTATATAGGTCGACTTCTATTACAATAGGTTAAAATGACTAAGAACTTATTAGGTACAATTAATTAAATCTAATCCCAAAATTTGAAGGGTAGTTCTTAATTGTACGGCCGCCTTCTTCATAAAATAATTTAGTGAAAAATATATATTGCAAATCTTATCTATAACGTTGGTGAATCTAATTCGGTCTGATAGACACGAAATGCAACTTGCTACGGAAGCTGAAAAATGATGATGATATCTAGATAAGGCGGGAGAAGTCGACTCAAGACGTTGATTGTAGGTCACACGCCTTCGGAGGAAAAAATGAGTTATAAATACCGACTTTTTTGCTCCATGATCTCAGGATGGGATGAACGGATGAGCTGAAGATCAGGATTGTCGGTGCCAGTGCTGACAAGAAGAGGGATGTTCATAGCCCGTAGGTTAGACCCGCTGTGGAAAATGACAAAAAACAGCGGTTTAAGACTTGATCGTCAAGCGCTAATTGTTATCCATGGCAACAACTACTAATTTAATAAAACTCACGTTTTTTCTTCTTCTTTCTACGTGAAGAGGAATATTCGCCGGGTTTGATAAACGCCGCCATGGTGATTGATGAGAATCAAAAATGCAAATAATCCAATGGCGGATTCTCTTCAGATTTGTGATTTTCGCCTACGTTCCGACCGACGCAATGTTCACCCATCCAAGACGTCACGAATTCCGTTTCTTAATAATAAATTACGTTCCGCAATTTCCTAATAATGCGTTGAGATCTGTCAAAGTCAACGTCACCAGCTTCATTCTAGCAAATATCGGGAATTATCTTTTGCAGACGAGTTTTGTTTATTTATTTGGAAATGTTAGAAAAATACGAATTACGTGCAGTGTAGTGAATAAAAATAAACACAAGTGTATTGACAAATGTGTCCTATAAACAATATAGTTGACAGAAACTTTTTTTTTTGTTATGGCTTTGGCGAAGATATGATTTCGCAATTCTGCCAATGTCAAGTGGGAAGATAGGCCATCAAAATTGAGAAATTTTAAGTGAAATATCGATATGTACGGTGGACGGACAGAAACTATGTTTTGCAACTGTGATGTGGAAAAAAAGAATTGTGAATTGAACTCAACTTTCTTCGCCAGAAATCAAGGTAATCTAAGTTTTCAATAGAATAAACATAGACCTAGGTGATAAGTAACGTACTACGTTACAGTATGTTATGTAAATTATCTACCACAGGACCCTTTTCTGAAAACATTCACATTATTATGAGAATTTTGCCAGCGCTATCATATAATTTTACAATTCATACAACTACGTACAATAACTATGCTTAACATCAGGCAGGCTGTAATCAAACGTAACCTTATCCCACGTGAAAAAACTAGAGACTGGGCAAAGAAGCAGAAAACATTCGGTGAAAAGTTAATCTTGCTAAATATCTTCCGAAAGTACTTATAAGAGTACGTGAAGGGTGAGTTCTTGAGAAATATGTATTATTGCTGCTTACTATTTATTATGTTGATTATGTGTAGGTATGTCACCAATTTATTTTGTTATCATAAGGTAAAGGAAAGTTAGTAAAACGTAAGACGAACTAAACTGGAAATCAGAAAATACCTAGTTACCACAATATAAATAATTTTAAAACAGCTGATAGCGTAGTTTATACTAAAAACATAAAAATAAAACAAAAGGGAAAGTTTCATTTTTAAAACGAGTGAATAAAATAAAAACTAGTTTTTGTTGCTATTTCAACAAAACTTAAGGTACACAATCCCACATATACTCCTCCTCTTAATCCTACAGAAAATGAAACAAAATAACTATTATTGAAAGGTTATCTTTTAGTGTATCCTGGACAAGTAAGAGTAAGTTGTAGTAAAACACTAAAAAACACTAAACTTATTTTACACCTACACAGAAACGTGGTTAATAGCATCTAAAAATTTGCTTTATTTGTGACGATTTGTTATTCAAAATAATAGTTTTCCAACATGATTTAATAAATCAATATTTCAGGAGATTTCGTTTATTTTTTTATATCTAAAAATATATCATTTGCTACCTTCATATTGGTAAGTGGTCATTGAACTAAAACTGTTTTAGAGGTGAATTCTACGTTTCAAATAAATAGAGATATACATTATCATGTTTTATAAATAAGAAGAAGGTTGAAAATAATCATTTGACTATGCTTGCACACAGCGCCATCTACGGCTTCAGTACGAAACTGTCTGAAATGGAGGTTAAGATTTTTCATTTTCCTCTACTGAAGCTTGTAGCTCGCCCAGTTCCTAGCTGATGCCGAATGAAACTCATAGATGGCGCTGACTACACTATAATCAAATCGAGGACTAGTAATAAAACACGACTGATTTTTAAAAAACAAAATGCATTTATTTCGTTTGAGATCCCAGGATTTAAAAGAAATACTATTGCGTACGTTAAAAATTAAATCTGTTATTTAATTTAGTATAATAACAAACAATAAACAAAGTGATAGGAAAAGCTGGAATTTAAGTTATTACAATTTTGTCTAAGAACTTAATTAACCTGAAAACGAAGAGGCACACATTAAAATACCTGGCTGCTTACAAATTCTCATGATAATAAAATCCTTAATAAAATAATATCATAAACTTTTTACTGGCTCAAACTAATTTCTGCTAAAGAGCACTGGATGCCAAGGAACTTTTTATAGGAATCCAGTTTTTATGACAAACACGTGAGGGATTATATTTAGATACATAAAGCCCACGAAGATTATATCCAGCTAAATGTCTTTGGAAGTGCGTCAGTCATCTGGAACTGTACCACTGAACTTTATTATAAGTATCTGCGATCTAATAATGTCCTCGCCGAAATAAGGAAAATACGCACATCAAACACAGTGGCTGGAATTATGAGCACATTGATGACATTTTTGTTTATTCATTTATTGGTGTAAGCAAGCTGATGTTAGACTTGTTCTCGTAATAAAAATTAAATTAAACTGACATAAATTTCTATCACCTGTAGTTGTTGAATATAGTATACCTATCGCTTCTTCTTATCGAAGGAGAGTGGCCAACTCTGGTATCGAGAGTTCATCAAGCTAATTAGCTAAGGAGCCACAATTTAACGTGACATCCGACCCACGGAAGCGCCCAAAATGGAATGCCACTTTTCGGCCACCCATCTAAAGATTGACTGCGTTGATCTTTGCTTAACATTGGTAATCGCAGCTGAGTTACAGGCGCTTCAGTATATCGCTATGTTTTATCTGAAAATGTATTGTGTATTAAAAATTGTTTTGTTGGACTCTACACATTGATACACTGAATTGATATGTTAACCTGTGGCAGAGATAATGTATTTATTGTTCTTCATTATTTCAACCTACGGTGTAGGACGGCAGCTACATACTTATTTTGTCTGGTTACATTATATTAGTCAGGAAAAGAGAAAACTTATTTATCTGGCGTTGAACATTTGTAGGAAGACAAATTGAGTAACATTTTGTGGTTAAAAATAAGAACTTTATGATAGCACCTGGCAGCGAATAGGACAGATTTTAAAGTCTATGCGTCACACGATTTTACAGCCATCGTATATTATTGTTATGGTCACATACGCATAACTGCGGTTGTAACTTTCAAAATAATCTGTGAAAATAGCACACTAACTGCCCGTTCGTGATATTCTATGATATTTGATGCATGTATTTAACTATTACTACACGTTTTGGTTTAAAAAACTCAACAAGTGATGTAAGATTTGTAGCAACATTTTTTAGTTAAGAGGATACAACAAATAATAGGCTTTAATTTTTTTATTCGTTTAATGAAAACATTCGCTATCTTATGTAAATTAAGACTTGTGGTAAGCTATGTAATTTACACCCTTTTCATTATATAAACAGTAAACTAAAGATGTATTGGTAGTATTTTCTAAGATGACGTGGCAGTCAGTCCATCCTGACTATAATTGATTGACGAGCTATGGAAAAGCTTTTCCACCTTTGATCAAAGTCAAAATATTAAAAAGAGAAGCGATTTTTAACTGGGTATTTTTGACGGGTTTGTTTTTTAACTGTTACTTGTCCATTAAGAGCTTTCTTCTGGAAAATAAATTGTAGGCAGGTATGTATTCTGATCGAGGAAAAACTTCCTCATTCGTTTTCCATTTCGACGAAAAGTTGCCCGCTGGGAACCCATTTAACTTATTTATACAGAGCTTTGTGAAGTTCCTTGTGTGCAAAAAGATAAGAAAAATAATAGACTCTTGTAATGTTTTCGTGCCTCTCGAAGCTCAGACTTTAGTTCAGTGGACTAACGTTGTTACTAAAATAGGGGAGTAGGAAAAGATTTAAGATGATCCGTTTATTGTAACTTGAATAAAACTTTGAGAGCGTCACAACACGGTTTCAAGAAAAAAGAGTAAAGCTTGTTTACAAAAATGTGTGTGAGCTCACTTTTTGTGTTATTAAAGAACATCAAAAGTTACTTCCCACCAACATCGACATTTACGCAAATTGTATCCAGTCAAACAAAACAAGAACGTAAAACAAACATTATCGCCATTGTAAATTCAAGTTATCTACAACAAGAACAATAATTTGCGATTATTCAAAGTGAAATTAGAGTTACAAACAGATGGGCTAAAATTCGGACGAAGGGGTCAAGTAACGAGGTTGTGGCAGCCCTGGCGACCTATGGTTTGGTTGCTGACAACCCGTAGTGGGTTAGATTACAGTGCAGTGCAAACTTTGTGGGCAGGATTACAGGCGAGGGGGCAGAGCCGGGAGGTCGGGACATGGCTCGCTGTGTAGGATTACTGTGATTTGCCATGATTGCCTGCCCTCGGTGACGACACCGAGCTTTCATTCTAATCATACTGATGACGTACATACTCGTACTTCACTTTTTTGGGGCACTGGACTGTTGTTTGATTTAGCTTGTCAGCCTTGATTTGGAGCACAGAACAACGATCGGGCCACATCGCCCCCGCGCGCGCCCCCCCATAGAAGCGAAATGACTAATAATACGTGGTTCTCGTTTGGACCAGTAAACATGCCAACCTAACCTACGACAGCGCTTGTCAGTCTGTTGTCAAACATAGTCCGAGCGAGAGAGAGTTTTCGGTCGTTTTACTCGGTTTTACAGCATGATAAACTATTAAATATGTCCTGGTGTCAAGTTAAAAATTGTAAGAACAAGTTCCAGTGTTACCGGCGTGGAATACCAGCGGTAAGTAGTAAAATTTCGTAATTTTAATAAATAAAACTTTTGACATTTTGAATGGCACTAACACATTCGTTGTCTTGACGACGCTACTTCTCGATAGCTAAGTGATGTGTAAATGGAACCTAGCAAATTATCGATAAATAATGTATATGATGTTTCTGGATTTGTATGGAAATGTTTCTGGATTACGGTTTTTATTTAACACATACCTACTTAATTTACAGATTTCCAAAAAATCCAGTGTTAAAAAATAAATGGATATTGGCGACCGGTAGATACAACTGGTTTCCTCATAAAAATGCCAGAATATGCTCTAGTCATTTTGAAGATGATTTGATAATTAAATAAAATAGATAAAAATAAATTTGCTATAGAGATAGTTTCAGTCCCCGGTAAGGACATAGGATAGTTTTTATCCCACGGGATAAAAAAGTTTTTACAACGGATAACACCGCGGGCCATAGCTAGTTAACTATAATTTGTACTTAAATAATATAGTTATACTAAAGACATATATTTCCATCTTCGAAGTAAATGTGTAAATAATCGATAAAAAATATCGACATTGCACAGCCGATGAAGTTGAAGCGTACTGTGTACATGAACATCTCGTGCGTCGTAGTGTGCGTGCCGAAAGTGTGTTAGTTTTAGTAAATGGTGACACCTGTTTTGTATCGAATAAAGAAAGAATTCGCCTCTAGTCACAGGGCGACAAGCATGGACTTCAAAGCTCTGTGATTTGGAGAGACCCAAATATTGGATTTGAGGCGAAATAGGATCAATTCCTTTACGGTAAACTCGTGAGGTTGTAGACTATATGTTTAAAGTTATTTGCTTTTACTTGTTACTATTGTCTAACGTTCATCAAATCATTACTTAAAAGTGTGATTAAATAACAGAATCAATGAAATTTATCAAAGTATTGTGAGAACATACAACATGCGATCTGTTTTCTGCAAAAGAGGTATTGAGTTTTAGTGTTGAAATAAAATACTCCCAATCACAATAAAATGCAGCAATTGATGATAAATGGCATTGACGGAAGAAGAAAAAAAAACACTTAAGCGCTTGGGATAAAATATGGGCTAATGGGCGACCTTTTAGAATCAAAGTGCCTTTTTATGACCATTGCAGCAGTGCGGTAATTCTACAAATGACACTTTATGGCCACATAAAACTTCGTCTCAGCTGTATCTTTACGTATTTTGTGAATTTATAATAGCTTCTTAAGATAAGAGGAACGGATGATATACCTACATAAATCTATTAAAACATTACAGTTGTATAAACTTTATAGTGTATTATACACTATAATGATACAAACATAACCTTCGTAATCCTAAATTAATCATCTTAATCAAATTGAAATCACATTATTGTTATCAGTTTAACTTGCATTTACAAGTTAAACTGATAACAATAATTGTTTCCTCAACAAAATGTAGGAAAAATCAAGAGACACTCCCGAATACCCTGTTCAAAAATCGAATACAAAATTTAATTTAAGATAAACAATTTTCACCAAACAAAAACCAAAGCAAACCTTAAGTTCACGGGAAGAATATAAAGTGACTTAATTGTGTTACTAGAAGGGTACCTAAGTTTGGATGCAGTGCAAAGTTTGCGGGTGAGCTGTACAACACTACGTGAGGTGACTCTAAGGGGCTTTATTTGTAGGCCTAGTAATTTGGATTGATTAGGTCTGGATGCAAACGTGATACCAGGCTTTGCAATAAGTAGAGGAAAAGGGATTCTGACATGTTGGTGTGATAAAAAGGTCATATCATACTGACAAAAGATAAATCGGATATCTTATTTCTGATACTAGATATCTTGTACTTATACGTTACTATTTATTATACTAATACCAGCGCAACAGATTTTAAAGATTGTTGCAATCAAAACCCATTCTATGTTTCATTGTCAAGTGCATTCTAAATTTACAGATATCACGGTCAGATAGTCTAATCGTGTGAAACGACATTTGCAAAATAGTAGCAGATAACTTAAGTTGAAATTAAAGAATGCTTGTGATGAGAACATGTGCTCATAATGCTATAAAGCAGACCAGCAGGCCTACCATAACGTCTTATAGCAGTACTGCAGCAGTGCTGCTGCGATAATCGGTACTACAACGTCTAGTTTCTGACGTTTAAATAAGGTGGAATCAGTGTCGCGGCGCGTCGAGGTTTTGATGACGTCACGCGATTTTGTTCATTCATTTCCTAGGCGTTTTGCCTAAATCGGTACCATAACGTCTAATTGCCAGCGGAATCATTATCGCTGAGCTGTCAATTTGACATTATTTTGAGATGCTAAAAACGCTGCTATCTGCTTGCGTATTTGAGATATTTTTCCATTTAAATCCTTTGAATTATTGAAAATATGAAAGAAAACTGAATTTAATTGATATACAATGGTTATGTGTGTGTGGTTCGGCACAATTTTTGCGAAAATACCGAACACCAGTGAATATGTGGAGCAACGAAAAAAAATCTCAAGCTGCAGCTATTTATTATTCATCAGCCAACAGCAAGCTAAAGAGCCAACTATCACGACCCAAAACTACAGCAGGGACCCAGTTCGAGATCACACTACCGCCACAGCAGATGAGGTGGCAATATCACGATGATTCAGTACCGCAGCAGGGCATCGTTATGCAGAATGTTGGTGTAGCCTAGCTTTGAGAACAGTGACTTGCTCAGTGCCCTTCGTTATATACTATTGTGAATAGGGTATTAACTGTTAATAAGACAAAATGTACAATAACTATTTGTTTAATTTAAACATAAATCTTAAATAGGTCCCATCTTGTGCTTAAAGGTATAAAGTAGCAGTATAGTTAGACTATGTACGACACACTATGCCTACACCACACAAACCTATTTTATAAATTAGTATAGTTGAGACACAATATAGAACGCATAAGTTAACAATCTAAATGATATCTTAGAGTTAAAAAGGATGATTAATTAGAGCTAACTTCTGTGTTATTGTTCCCCAACATAATAACTGTCGTCCAGTAAAAATAAATTCAAGCTTATAACATCAATTTATTGAAAAAAACTTTTAAGTTTATGTATCCACATCGTATGTTTAGAGTATTCACACAGAAAAGTAATTTACACGAGTAAACGTTCGTCTACTAAGTGGTTATAATGCTTGCAGAGGAATGTGATCATCGTCCAGCTCCAATAGAAGGAGTATATCCGACTGCAGCCTTGCTTGCTCGTAAGAAGTTGATGATGGTTTGTCACCGTCTTGGTATCGTGATCACAGTCATGGTGATCCACCACGTTCCATCAGCTTGTATCGAGAACAAAAAGCCGCTTGAAGAAATCAACTTTTTGTTAAGAAGCGTATCCAAAGTGTTTGGTTTATCTAGATAAGTTTTTCACTGTGCATGAACACATTCATGCGGTATTCTGTCCATCATACTGTGTAGTATTCATGCAGCACCAAATGTATCACCTCTAAATCGGGGACCCAATGCATTTCTATATATAAAACAGTTATAATTTATAGGCAGTTTGTTATGGTAGTTTGTTTACAAAATCATTCAGTGGTACCAGAGTATTTTTTTATACCGTACATGACATTTTTTATACACACACTAGCAAAAAAGAGAATAAGACATAGTGATCTGGCAGTTCGTACCATTTCTGTATACAAATAAGCACGAACACTTTGGAAAAAAGTTGGAAAATGTAAAATGTTGGAAATGGAATAAGCGTAAATTGGGTGTTATATAATTTGTACTTACAAGTTAGATAAAGTCGACATCACACTAGTAGTAGTGGTATAATTTTTTTAAGCATCTCGTGTTTTGGTGGTGCGCAGAAATAATCTGTCATCAGTCATGTATTTGATGTCACTTGTTTTTTCTTGCCTTTTTAATTGCTCGTCCGTCACTACAGAGTCTTCATAAGTTCTTCATAAGGTCTTCATAAGACTTCATTAGTTTCATGACAATTTCACTGACAATATTTTGGTTTACCGACCCGTAGCTTTGCTGGTAGAATTTCAGCCTCTAGTTCCGAGAATCGCGAGTCCGATTCACAATAACACAATAACATATATATAATAAAAAACAAATAGACCGGCCCGCACACAACAATTAATATTATTTGTAAACACCCTTTGAAGGTATATTGTGTTCTTCATGTACCAAATTATGTACCAAACATACACAAATAATTGTGCCTTTTCAATCTGCAATTATATGTTTGTCTCATTTTTTTCTATGTATTATAATTATTAAATTATAATTGTAATAATAATAATTATTATTTATTTATTATTATTATTTTAATTGTTATTGTGCTTTTTTACTACATTATGTATTTGAAAAAAGCTAAATACGGTTAAAGCCGATATCTGGCAACACACAAGTACGATAGTTTCAAAGAAAATATAGAACTGTTTTCAAATCAGTGACAGTGACAAATTTTGAAAGCAAAATTACTATAGGTTGTGCTATATTTTATCACAAACTCTTTCATTTTATGCAGTTTTAGCGAAATCATTCGTTCAGTGTCTCATCCCTAATCCGCTTGAAATCCGCTGGAACGCGATATTACGTCATAAGCTTGTGGTACGAATATTAGCAGCATTGAATTTCAGCGGAATCGCAGCCGAGCGGCAATGACACTGCTTTTAAAAACGTTGTGGTAGGCCTGCAGATCTTTATATTATGGTTTTAGCTTAAAATGGCTATTAAACAATACTAACAATAAAAAAATTGACATTGCAACAGATAAATACCCTTTTTATCTATTACTCAATTTAGGTTATTTTTAAACAATATGGAACATCGAAATATCACCCTTTCCAGTGAACCTTAAAATCATTATAGTTAATTAAAACTACATTGACGCAACCCTTTGAATAGCAAACTAATTTCATAGAGACCTCGTTTTCTTAAGTAAACAGGGCGGTGATAATGAAAATGTAAGTCAGAGGGCTCTGATTGTCTGTAAGAGGAGTGCCGAGCGAATCAATATTTACACCCCTAATATGTACCTACTTGTACATATGTCTACACTTATTCCATGACGCTCTGGGAACCATGACGTCATTGAAATTCAAACCACGTTGTACTTGTTCGAATGGTAATGAATGCTTTTGTTTCGTCTCTTTGAGAGGTGGCACTGAGATTTCAAAAAATATTTAGGGTAGTACTTGGCTTGGTTTTTTTAAGGGTACAGATTTATTACAAAGGAAAACAGTAATAATTGTATTTTAGAGGTTATAGTCAAATAAACTGATACACAAATCTTGTAAAAAGTCAAGTATAAATTAAATCTATATAAAAGTCAAATAAATATAAAAAAATATACCTAGCAATAAATATTTTTTTTAATCTAAAATAAATGAAAGTCAATAATTTTTTGATACGAAAAGAGTGAGCGTTCATTATTACTGTTCTATTAGTGTATTACATTCGATTACTTGGAGCTATCCAAATAATAGAATAATACTCATCTGTTAAGTTCGTATTATAAATGAATTTAATTCCAATAACCTTTTATTAGAATTCTTAAATGAAAATGCACATTGTATAAGGCTTTAATCTATTCAATATGCTTGTGCTTTTTGAAATTCCAACAAGCATTGGACAATTCCAATGAAAGCATATTTTCAAGTTATTTACTTTAGCGTGAACGTAATAACAATACAATACAATATATCTTTATTGCACACCAAAATAAATGAATTAAAATAAAAGGACTTAAACTAAAAATAATGTACAAGTGGGCGGCCTTATCACCTTGATTGATCTCTTCCAGGCAACCTTAGCAAGAAAGCGGTGAAAGAGATCAGTTTGGTCGGTGCCGTACAAATAAAAAAATACTTAAAAATAAAACCTATAACGAAACAGAGAAAATAAAAGAAAATGTAACGTATATAACGTAATAACGTAGTTACAACATGCGTGACACACCGGCATACATCAAACAAACCGAATATATATGAATTGCTTGTTTATAGCTGGTTTTAGCTACTGGACTAAATTAAATTAGCTTTAAATACATACTTTTTACGATTGCAGTACCTAATGACTTTTCAGAGATCTAGAATGAATTATTTTCTTGGGATGTGTGTAACGTTTGATTAAGGACAACTTTTAACTGTGTTTTTGATAAAACATAATACACATACATATCTTTTAAGTCAAATATGATAAACAAAGCAAGAAAATTTCAATTAACATTCGTGGACAAGAAATCATCAAGAGTTTTCATCAAAACTACTAATAACAAAATTGAAATCGCATCATCAATCATTATGAAAACAGCGTCATTGAATAACAATTTCGGAAGACCGGATCCATCCGCCTCTAACTTTCTTGGGGGATTAACTTCATTAGTTCATGGGTAGATTAATTACCTTGGCTGGTCTGTATAAAGCGATACAGTTTTATTATTTAACGGCCTCCATCACGGGTAATAAAGGGTAACTTAGTTTTGCAGACGCTGCGAGCTCCGCGTAATTTCTTGGTCCAAATAGAATGTGCTTGGGTAACAGTTTTCGCTCGAACACACTTGATGATGACGATGGACATTTTGTTAATTACTCTACCTTAGGTTTTGTTTTCTGAATCATATTGGTTGCAAATTTAGGTTATGTGAGGAAATTAATAATATAAAAAGTTACACATTATGACAAACATTTGTCAAGATACGTTTAAGAAACTGTAACTTGAAACAGACATAAGCATTACATGTATTTATATCAAAAGCTATATGAATACAACAATATTTATAAAAAAAAAATTGGTTGCAATTTAGTCCCGCAAGCACAACGACCTTTAAACGTATTTAATTATTAACTTTTAACTATGTAATTTTGACACTAAATGTGCTACAAATAAATCACTGTAAAAGTAATACATTAAAGAATTTAGAACCAACATTTAAGAACCAACACAACATTTCAACTTTCAGTACATTGAACAGAAGTTTTATTATTACGAAGTTTATTACAGCTCACCGTGCTAAGTAAGTTATGGCGGTGCTTAAACTACGAAAACAATTATCCTAAGGAGGATTTAGTGCCAGGGGGCAAACTTGGTTAAAATGTATTCAACTTTACTTTATAGTTCTACAACTTATCAGGGTACCGTGGTTTTCTATTTATTTGGATCGATTTAACTGTCTGTAGAATCTGCAATATGTTTTCCAGTCTGCTGCGTGTAATTTATGGAGTTCATTGCGATTTAAACAAATATAAACGGCGTAGGTATTCTTGACTTCAAGATAGGAAAGTATCATTAATAAAAAAAATACTAAAAGCTGGTACTAACCACTTTCTTTAGCAGTTCAAATTGCTTTAGTTTAGTCTCGCTGACTTCCAGCATGAACAATAGTAACATTAATATAATATTAGTATAGGTAGATATTATCACTCCAATTATCTCGCACACTTTGTTGCAGCGAGTTCCAAGAAGATGCGAGGTTGAACCGCTAAATCACTTTAAATCCGTCCAATGCAAGTCCGATAAAAGCATTGCTATACGCAAACGACAGATTTATTCCTTTGCCTCGAGATAAGTTGGTATATTTCAGCTGTAAATTATAATGGATCGGTTTCTTTGAAAAGCTAATGGAAATATGAAATATGAGTGTAAACCATATTTAAATCAGTTACTAAGCACTTGTAGTAGGTTAATTAATGTCAACACACATGGGGAAGTGGTGCCCCTGAGATACAAGCCTAGCTTAGTTCAGAGGCACCAGTTCATAATTAAATTGTAGCACTCTAGCACTGCAGGTTCTGTGAGGCCTATTCATCATACTTGTCGACTGCCACTTATCTACCGAGCCTATTGTTGATGGCACGATAGCTTCTCATACCATTCAGTACAATAGGTCATCATCCAACATTTTGCAATTACCGATGTGATTAAAGAATATTAATTGCATAGCTAAGTAATAATCTGTCACGCTTGACTAACGAAACAAAAACAAAGTTATATAATATACTTATACTTATTATTACTTATATATACTTAAATTAAGTACATCATCAATATATTAACTAAACGGTTTTCACGGTGTTAAACTTTGGATCAAGATACGGTCAGTTTTGTATGCGCTGGTACATCGGTCGATGTTGCTGTCCCTGATGAAGCAGTGGAGCGACCCGAGGACGAAGCGGCCGGGAGTAGTAACATCGCCTCGCCTTCACCGCCACCACCCCAGGCCCCCGCGCCCGTGTCCCGGCGGGCCGCTCGCGCGGCGGCGCGCAGTCTGCGTGCTGCCGCGGTCCCAGAACATACGTTCTGAAGATGGATGTCATAACATCCGAAACGCCTAAACAACTTACGCGATTTACACGTGGTGAAAACCGTTTAGTTAATATATTGATAAAATGTCTCACGAAAGTTTTAATATTAAGTATATCATGCTTAATAGCTACCCTTTTACGGTTTTCTTTAAAATAGCAATGTATTCCATGTTTTTGATCGAAGTTTTCTGTATACATTAGCTACTTAATAAGTAATTGTTAATTCCTTCTAAATATATCTCTAAGTAGGTGTTATTTTAGTAAAGGAAAATAAATATCGTCAATAAACAGTTATTATTTACTATCGCCTCACAACACAGATATTAGAAACAGTTCTCATTTTCCTGCCGATATAAACACGCCAATCAGGGGGACCGTTTCCCATTGCAGTCGTAAACACCAACGCCATCGTTTTTTCTCGCCCGAGCGGCGCGCCGTGGAAATAAACATGTTAATAACGCCATATTGGCCCTAATTTACAATGATCGATGCCGATTACGTGACAAAAATTACGACATGTGAAAAGAAAATTCCACAAATGTTGAATTGGTTCATTTATAATCTTTATGGAATTTATTGGGCAAGCCCTTTTCAGATGATGATACAATAACATTTCCAGCATTTTCAAGTATCGGCTGGTAGAGATATATGCTCTATCCCCTTAATACACAATGTCTCTGATGACAATGATCCTTCTGTCTGCTTTCAACCTTATTTTATCTGTTGCAGATTTCATACTATTTTCATTTGAATTAATACTGAAGCTTTTATCTTTATTCATCTTAAAGGTCTTCACCAGTAACTAGAAATTTTAATCATTATAATTTATTCATTCGCAGAAAACCCTTAGCGTACTAATAGCAAAATTACATGTAATACAAATGTACGCACATTCTGTAATGATAAATTAATAATTTTATATATTGTTTTGTTTGTATTTTGTTTTCAGAACCAACAACAAAAAAAAAATGAAATCGTATCGTGAGTTGTTAAAAATATCACAGAAATTACGTTATTAAAACGTTCCTATAGCTATATTCTTGTTCAGGAAGACGCGACTGCTTCGAGCCGACGACATTAATTGGCGCCCTGTTTCGTCTCAATTGAACAAGATTTCTTCATTGGTTTTGATTTCTCGAGTATGTGACATTCGAGCGTATCGGTGATGTTTGTACTTTGTAGAGTACACTAGAAACGATATAATTGTGAAGACGAGTTACGACACAATGGTATGTGTTTCATCATAGAATGGGATTATTATTACATTTGAAGAGAGTGTCAATGTTATTTAATGAGGATAATAGTGATATAATCATGATATAATCTATCTCTCAAGTTTGTTTTCCTTTTGTTCAAATAAGACACATTCTTGGATTACTCTTTAAATTGCATAGTTTACAATCAAATTAATAAAATGTAATTGCGTGGAGTCATTGAATCCATGTCCAATGGTGTTCATTCCAACTTTTTATGAATTCATTTCAAGCTGAAATAAAATAATTAAAGGCCCTTTTTTAAAATTAGTTCTCTGGTCAGAACTAAAACGCTTAATCATTTAAGCTTTTACAGGCAACGTTAGCAGCGGAAACATCCCTTCTACGTCCGGATAATCAGAACTACTACCAGCAAGCAGACCGGAAAGGCCGCTGAGATACTCGGACCTAAAAAGGTTCCGGTTCAAAGTTTACGCTAGTTTATCACACAGATTTATTTTGCGAATGCAACCCAAAACTCCGCTTTCACTAGTACTACGAAACATCATTTCATGAATTTCAGAGTGTTTGAAAAGTAGGAGAATTCTTGGGAATGAATATACATACATATGGGATATTATGTCATACATTTTAGAGTACCTGTTTCAAAAATTTTCGGTTCTCAGGTGTTTAAGAGTGTTTTAAAAATCCAAAGATCGGTGGGGTTACTAAGACATTTCTATCTCATACTTTGGTATGGAAAATGGGCACAATTGCTACGAAATAAGTGGTAGAGTCTACGAATATCGTAGCACGTAGCTTAAGTAGCTATGCTTTACGAAAAATAACACAAACGTTTCTTCAAAAGCAAAAGATTAGCAAAAATCACAAAACGAAAATTATGTTTTTATACTAAAAGTTTACTGAGAACCGGAAAAAACAGGAAACAGCTGACTTTTATCGCAATATCCGGCATGGATCCCATAGCAAGAGGTTTTTGTTTTGATGAGTACAGCCTTTCATTTAGCTTTATCTGCGAATAATTTCAAATAACATACTTCTGCATGTTTGAGTTTATAATTCGAATATATTTCCATGAAAATCAAAAGAAAAGTACTGGATGAAGGTTTTTTCGTAACTTAGTTTGTTGACAAGTACTGGCATTTTGTGTGGTTTAATTTGTTTGATTCTGAGACCCATTTGGACAACAATATTGTACGTATTTAGCATCAAAATTCCCTAATAAATAAGGTTAACATTGTTTAAGGTGGTTCTATGAGTAGATTTGAGAGTGTTCCATACTCTATAGTGTACCTTTAAACAAAATGTGGCTCTTACGCTTGTCCATTACTGTCGCATGTCAATGAGTTATAATACAGGTACAGGTAGTATATGTATTTCCCATAGCATGTCTATAGCTACTCAAGCAACATGACGTCGTCTTTGATCCTCTACTAATGACTAGAGACTGCGCCAGATCACAGGATTAACCTCAATTTACTCTGACAGCTGCTCCGAAGCATATACTTTTGTAGAGTGGACTATTTGCTAACGCGCTAACACTCGCGTTGATTAAAATAAGTTTATGAACAGCACGTCAGTGTTCATTAAATAGGCAGTAATAATTTGCAATGTGCGCTCGTATTAATATACGTTATGAATGTTAGTGCACTTTGTAATGATGTGTTTGGAATCATCATCATTTTTGTGTGAGGAAATTTTGGTATATACCGCAGTCTATCGCTAACGTGCCATGTCTTTCGCGTATGTTGTTTATGCGTTTCGGGTATAATGGCACCCATCTTCAGAACGTAAGTTCGCATAAACAACTTTCGCGAAATTAGATGTGACTGAAAACCGTAATACTTACATATTGATGAAAATGTCTTACTATAGTTTTCGTAGTAAAGATTGTAACCGATTTCTCGGTATTAAGTCCAGCATAATTTGTAACTTATTCCACTAGAAAGTGAATATAAAGTTCGCAGCTTCACAGATTTGGTTACGCCCAGAAGCGCGCCGCAGAACTTCCAGATAAACTTTTGCTCTAGTTTCAGAATTCAGTCTGTAAAAGGTTACCAGCCGTTGCTCTTTTTCTGTTCGCGAAAAAATAAACACTGGAATATGCGTGAAGTTTGTTGTTCGGAGAGATTTATATTTGGCGAGAAAATGAAAGTATTTATACCAAAATTTCCGAAGTCTAGTTAACTGAGCAATTAATTGATTGGCTCGCATTAAGTCAAATTGCAAATATAATATCTTTTCAGGCCACGTCTCCTCTTTGTTCTTATTTTTGGAACAGCATTAGACATGTCAAAATATTTTTACATCTACGTAAATCCTAAACATAAAATTGTCCCATAATCTTGAAACTTTTACAATCAACCGAAACGAAATAAAACTTATTTTTAGACAGCAAATAATATTCCAAGAAAGATGATTAGCAAAGTCCTAACAAATCAAGTCGGAAAAGTTTGTTTTTCATTTCTTGCATCGCCATCGTCCCGAGGGACACTTGACCGACTTCGTGAAGTATTGATTAACGACAGAGTTAATGGCTTTGCAATTACAACACTCACATTTGGACAGTATTGTGTTTCTAACACACGGAAATTACAAATGTTTGGTATTAAATTTAGGCCCGATATGGAAGTTTGACAACAATTGCTTATACAAACATAACAGTGCCAACTTTTAAGACAACTTTTTGAAAACTAATATTAAGTAATTCAGGATCAGATTCAATTAGAAAAAAAAAACGAATGACCCTATGTACGTTACGTTATTTGTAACACCAAATAATGTAAGCATAAAATAGAAAACACATTTTCTACACTGTAACATAATTTTCACTCATAAACGAGTACAATGTACATACAGGCATCATATTTTACAACTTTCTTAGCAAAGAACATGAATATGACATCTTATTTACTTTACCAGTATTATAATTAGAAATCTCTTGCTCGGGTTCGCTCCGCAATAATTAGTTCGTACTTTAATAAAAGGCGTCGGTTTACACGCGCCTCGTTCACATTCTACCAGTTTATTGCTTCGTCTTATGCTTACAAACATAATAAAATCGTGATGGGCCTCTATAACGAGAGGGTACGATGAAAATTTCGTACGTTTAGAATAGACTTGGTAACTCTCAGACACCTAAATATATAAAACGTAAAGGTGACTGACTGACTGACTTCTTCTTCTGAAATGAGAGTGGCCAACTCTGGTGTCGAGAGTTTGTCAAGCCGCCATAAAGGGCGACTATCCAACAGACTGACTGACTGACATAGTGATTTATCAACATACAGCCCAAACCACTGGATGGATCGGACTGAAATTTGACATGCAGGTTATGACGTAGGCATTCGCTAAGAAATGTTTTTTGGAGATGCCACTTTTAAAGCGGTGAAACCGCGAGCACCAACACCGTGTTTGAACACTTTTCTTGTAACATAATTTCACTGTTCACCAAAATATCTAAAAGCGACTAGTTAGTTTTTGCTTACAAATAACTCGAGCACAGTTAAAACAGTCCTTTCGAAACCATTCCATCTACCAAACGTCTTATGTGAGCATCCACTTCTATCACGCGTTAGTTTTGACGTACTAAACAGCAAGCACAAGTTTTACTTAACTAATGGCATTACTCTATCTCATGTTATGTATATTTGGCTTATCTAAGTACCAATTTCTACATCTCACTGTGTAATCTATCAGGTAAATTGTCATGCGTTCAATATATGGTTATGATGGCATTACTACCTATTGGCGCGGTAGTAAACTATATATCCTAGGTACTTGAGCCCGCATGTACTATATACCCTTGTTGACTTTGGCGAAGCTCTCTATTCTGCCATTCTGGGACAGCGCTAATTTGTTTGCCGATCTACCCACATTATATTTGACACTACTTATCTTGTTCGTGGATGTGGAGAAATGTAAAGGATTTTTAGTTAAGTCGTATGTTATGTATGGAAATATTAAATAAAACGTAAAAGATTTTTAAGGTGTATTGTACATCTAGAAATAATTTAATATGGACTTCTTTATTGTTCATATCATCAAAAATAAAGTCGTAAACATAAATGGAACGCGTAGACTAACTTTTGCCACCGTTTCAGTGTTAAATAGTGTTGTAGTTGTTTTAATGGATATTGTTGAACTTTAAAAGACATATGTAGGTAACCACTAAAAACCTACATACACTGTTATTGTGTTTGAGAACAAAACAAGCACAACTAATATAATGTTAAAATGTAATTCTAGCTCACAGCACCGGAACATAGCCCAGATAGAGCATCTTTCGGGGTGTATTGTAAAAGCAAACGCGCGCTATCTTCCGCTCCCACCCTCGTCCAATTGTGGCTCTGTCCGAGTGTAAACTCCACTTTGTAGGTGCGGATAGCAGGAGACGTAGACATGGTAACTCGGTAGACGTCTAATCAACTATTTAATCCTGAAAGAACTTGTATTGTCGTGAAAAAAAAACAATCATGAGTGTATATTTAACCACCGAATATTGTATTCCCAAAGTTAATCTCATAATGTTACCACTAATATTATAAGCTTTATATGTTTGTCAGTTCGTCACACTCTAACAACGACTGTATCGATTGACTGTAGAAAGACTTAGATCACACTTAAGAATAACTAAGATTAGTTTTTATCACAATAATGGCTAACAATAGTACTGGACACTGCACTGCTTGTATTCTAGCAAATTATGATAGTCAAATCGAATTATTTATGTGACTCACATGGCGACGAAATATTAAGCTTACAAAATACATCACATCACACGTGAAAATTTCCTATCACATAGTATTTTATTGACACATGCCTGCCGGAATATATTCCCCTATACTAAGGTGTCTAATAAAAATAAAGTTGCTGACAAAAAGGGTCGCCAACGCTTATTATAATGGCACAACAACAGTGGCCGTATCTTATCGCTGCCGACCTATAAACGTGGCGATGACAGACGAATTAAAAGTATCCTTAGGGGCTGCCATACAATGCTCTGAGGTTAGTAATGTGCGACCATTTAAATTTATACATATAAGTGTCTAAAATGCAAAACCCTTTTGTAGCAGATAAGACGAACAAAAGAATGACTACATATTCTGTGACTTGTAAGGCGTTTCATATGAATAAATAACTTTGACTTTGAATGTATGAGTGAATCAAAAAAAAATATGCTAGATATTTAATTTTTTCGTAGTTGTTACGGAATGGTAGGTGCTATAAATCTAAAACAATACACGTCTCAACAAATACTGGTATATTAAATAACAATTCTTTGTTTCCTTTAAACAAAGTATTGTTAATCCAATAAAAAATGTACATTAAAGCTTAAAGATTACTAAAATAAACAGGACTATACACATATCTGCTTTGATACGAAAGTTTACTACTAAGTCACCTGAGACGATATTCACAAAAAAGATAATATGCCTACATTTAAACCTGTTATTTCTGTATATAAATATTTATCTTTCAAAAAAAAAAAAAGAATACTGAAACCATGCCTGTACCGGAATAAACATAAGTACAAAAACCAAAAATATTTCTACTAGTTACTATACAATACAATATCATTTTATTGCACACCAAAATAAATTACAATATGAAATGGACTTAAACTATAAATAAATGTACAAGTAGTTATCGAAGACTGCAGATTAAATTATTTGAAATCAACTAATCACCAGGAAAATCTACACCGAACAATAAAGGGTTAATTAATTCAAGAAACGAGCCTCAGAGAAGGCAAATGCCTATTAGAAGGCAAAGGTATCTTAAATAGGGTTCGATTCAATGGTCTCAGGAAAAATACTCTCCTTTATAACTGAAAATACATTTCGGTTTTGTTACGCTTTAAGTGGACCATTCAGATGAAAAAAGGAACAGATGTATTTTATAACTCTGGTTTACATTTAAAGGGCTCGGTTTGTTTATTTTATTTAACCGTTAGATTTTTCTGTTTATTTGTAAAATGATTGTAGGAAATACCAAATTTTCCGTGTTTATCATAAAACGATATCGTAAAACATCTACATACTGCATTGAGGAAACTAGCCATTTGTTCAACTTTTCCGAGTACTTGTTTCTATTGACATTGGCTTTATTTTCTAACTTTTACGTTACACGTCCTGAAAAATAATTAAAAAAAAGAACTTCACTAAATGCGACGTCAAGTTAGTTGCAAATTGATATTGAAGCTAATATTTTTCCACTTTATTAAAGCTGTTTGAAGTTGGACGGTTAGAGTAAATAGATAATTTTAACTTTTGCAACGATTCCAGTTTACAAGTGCAACTGCGAGATATTGATAGTTTGCAGCATACGTCCTAGGTTTATTTATTCAGCTGTATAATTTTTTAATGAATCAATTGAGAGCAATATGATTGATTCAGACTCATTGTTACATACTGAAACATTCATAGTGTGGGGCTAGATGGCGCTGTGTGCAATGTCCCGGAATATTTATTTATTTATTTATTATTTATCTATACTTACGAACATGTTAATAATATTTAATGCCATTGATCAGTATGTTACTAAGTATTATTATAAAATTTAAATGAAAGCTGCCTACCTACAAGCGATGTAAAATGAAGTGATTGAAAATACCACACAAATTTATGTTATACAAATAATTACTTAAACATATATTTTTTAAAAGATTACAAAATTTAAAACGAAACTACGAAAAAGGTACATACATATTTATTAGATTATTCATATATTTTAACTACATCATGGGTAATATTTACAAGGATAATTGCTTAATATTATGTAATAGATTAAAATAATTATTTTCTTACAACTAAGCATATTCACATATTTAACCGATATTTATTTAAAAAGCGCAAAAACAAACAAAAGCGTTTTAAAAAAAAACTTACTAAGAAAATATCTTATTAATTATTATTATTACATTACCGTGAAATTAAAGTTCTGATCTCAATCTTGCATCGTGTAAAATTGCTGAAATTTCTTTTTAATTAATTTTGAAAAATACCAACACAAAAGGCGTCTTGTTTTATAAGCGGCCTTTTTATTTACTCGTTTCGTAAAATAAAGAGAAACGGGGTTACACGTTTTTGGTCTCTCTTAACCCGAGAATCGCCTTTCAAGATGATTCGTGAGCCACTTGAATCTGATACCTTGTGTTTTGCGTTAAATTGCCTTTTATCTGAAAAGAGAACTGCTGAATTACCTCGAGATCAGATTCGAGTTAAGCTAATTTTGTAATTGGTGGTGTTATTATTTTAAGCATCGTGATAAACTGAACTGGCAAAGTAGAACAAAATTGGCAAGATTTAGAAGACACCAAAACCTAAAGTGCCTTCCTTTTGACAGGTACTTTGAAGTTGCAATCGTGCGACGCTTGCATCAGTTTTCCACGACACAATTTTGAGTGTTGCAGTGATACGACCTAAATCGTCTTCCGCCAACTCGACAGCCATCACATCGGTCGCGTCAAACTCATTCGTCTCGTACATTTTGAGAGCTGCATAAAATTAAATGACGTAGGTATTTACATTATTCTACAATTTGCTTTGGAACTCGCTTCCACGACAGTTAGCAGCTTAGTCACATCAGACTTGCTTAATGATCTGTGACGAGACAAGTGCCATCAAGACTTGCGTTATGGAATTATTATGTTTGGCATCCTGAATGTGTACAGAGGCATCCAACTCCATTTGTACCAACTTGTTCCTAACAGTTGAAATGTTGAACACATTTTATTTTCGTGTCCACAACTAACTTACGTAGAAATTGTGCACTGAATTGAATTTAGCCGCAAGTTGACCACGCGTTTATTTGAACAATGTAAAAGCGTTAATTCTACCGCACACCAGTGCGGTGTGCATTTGGGTTCGTTCTTTGCTAAATTCAGGAATATTAAATCTGTCCGCCAAATTAAATTTCCGTCGGTCGCCAATATTTTGACACCAGTAATGAGAATTTAAGCGTCTCTCTCGCATAACTCGGGTGGCAAGGCCAGAGTAAATCAAGTCAAACGTTCATAAGAATATAATTGGACGAGTCCTGACTGCCGCGTCTATAGCAGATGAGTATTATGTATGGATGCTTTACCCTCTCTGCTCTGACGCCCCAGGGATGATTTTGAGAGGCGAAAACGTGATTCATGTTTGCTCTATGAACGCTGTACGACGGATTTCATCATTTCGAAGTTCAAGAAAATTCTTCGCTTCTAGTCTATTCTCCGTGAACGTGTCACGTAAATATTCACATTTATATTTCGCTCCAGATACTTGACGTAACTGTTACGTTCTATTTATTTTCTGAAACATTTTTGTACCTATCACGGTATACCTATATGTGCTGAATAAAATAGTAATACGATTTTCAGCAGGTATTTATAACACAAAATTTGCTAACTTCATAATCATATGAAGATGTCTTAATATATGATGCCTTTTCTGATTATGATTTAGATAGGATAGGATTTCTTCTGCATTGATTTCCAAATCAATGCAAAAGAAATCCTACTATAGCTTTAAACTTCAAAATTTAGATAACTGAACTGTGTCAAACATCGTGTCTTTTAGACTTTTGCATGAAAATTGCCGTACCAAATAGTAATAAAGTTTGAATTCACAAACACTATACCGCATACAGGTAAGGTTGCGGTACAATACAATCTGAATATGAGAAACAAGAGTTGGCTAGCAGATGCCAACATTTCTCGAGTTCTTGGCCATTTGAATCAATCTGAATCCACCTTTATCCACAGCCAGTTAATAGTCGTTGAAACGAGTCAATCAGTTATCCAATCAAGCTTTATACAGTCTCGGTCTCTCTTGTTTTCATTTTTAGCAATTCCATTGTTATGTTAGGCTAGAATTTCAGGTTTTTCCATTTTTGCCGTTTTGTTAAAATTAAATTACTAGATATAATAAACAATATATACTTACACTAAACTAAAAAAGAGTATGTACATTTAACCTAAATTTAAAACCTCCACATGTGGTATGAAGCCAAGAACGCTGGCTGCATTCCCACGCTGGATTACTATGGAAATCCTTTGCGCAAAGAACCAGCCAGCGTTCTTGTCCCTAGTGATGTCATTCAAACTTTTTTTTTTTATAAAAGACTTCGTGCTTTGGCCCCACGGACCAAAAGTTTCGAAGCCAAGCGGTACGAAAATATAATCAGTCGATAATGATGTATATCTTCGCCGCTTGGCTTCTTCTGCTGCATCCGCTGCGGCTCCTGCCGCTTGTACTGTTCCACTGAGGCGAGAAGGAGCTAGAGTATCAACGCAAGTTGCGTCCCATACAAGAGCCCTTCCCCGCTCCCAGGGAATCAGTGTGAGGCCGTCGGGGCGCTTACTATCGTCACGGGCCATGCCAATCGGTTCAAGAACCGATGGTACGTTAACGGTGGCAATATATAGATATTATTTCTACTTCTTTCATGTTGTGTTGTGTAAATAATTAGTATGCAAATTAAACAGGTTTAAGCAGTGTTAAAATAAATTAAACAAATACATGTGTACTACTGTGGTTCTAATTTCGCCGGTAACTAAGATCTCGTGAATTTATCTTTATAACAATGTGGTAATAGACACTTCATCTTTTATTAATCTTAAATAATTACTTGCCATTCATTGACATCTGGATTGCAACAGATTTAGCAATAAAATAGTCCTTGTATAGTGCAATAAAACTAAACAAAGATAGATGGCGCGTAGCAATCCAATATATTATGTCCAATAAAAGTCTGTTTGGCGGTTTTTTTCTACTTAGAGCCTTCTATGCAATAGAAATTTATAAAAATACAATCTTATAACTATTTACTCATGCAATTTAATGAGGTAAAACGATATTTAAACGAAATACGGGAATTAAAATTATTATTTGTATTGAAACGCTCTAAACTTATAGTGATACTTGAATAACTGATAGTGATACTCGAATTATAAAACGAGGGAAACGAGACTATTTGATATTACAGCTTAGCGGTTATATTTTTATATTTGGAACGATACGAAAATAGTCACAAAGCGATATTCCCGATTTCAATAACGATTCCAAAGAATGTTCATTCAAATATGGGATACGGACGAGTACCAGTTATTGAATAGTTTGGTATAATCATGTTATCTAATATTTTGTGAGAAATTCCATTTACGAAAGCGGTGTTTCACTAATAATAATATCCGAGAAACAATAATTGTGAAACACTACTTATATCAATATGCAACTATTACGGTTTTTACTCACGGGTAATTTCGCGTATGTTGTTAAAGTGTTTCGGGTGTAATGACACCCATCATATATTGTGTGAATAAATTAAATTATTAAATTATTATTATTATTATTATTATCATCAGAACGTACGTTATAGTTACATATTAATAGGAATGTCTCACGAAAGTTTTAATAATAAAAAACTACTTATATGGCTATTTAGCAACCCATTTTTTTTATTTTTGATGTATTGTAGCAACCCTTTGAAAGTTACCAGTCTTCTTCTTCTTCTTATCGAATGAGAGTGGCCAACTCTGGTGTCGAGAGTTTATCAAGCCGCCCTAAGGGCCTCTGTCATGGCTTAGTGACAAACAGCCGGCGTAAGTTACTGGTAATTATGCATTAGTTACCAGTAACTATACATACGTCAATATTACATTACATCTCTCTTGAGTCGTATGTCCTCATGACTGAGGGTCGTGACTCCCCCGGAGAATTAACTCGTTAGGGGAGTTTTCTTGGGCAGATACATCGTGGTGGGCGCCTTGGTCCTTCCACGGAAGACACATGTTTACCTTCACCGCTAAGCGAGTGCAAATCCACACATAACTTGGAAAAACTTACATAATGTATGTTAAAAAATAAAGATGATTGTAGGTAAGTAATGAAGACATAATGAACACATTATTTCCCATGACACTGTTGAGTAGAATGACAAGTAAATTAGTCGGTAGATAGTCAGAACGTGTTATTCTATAATAATAATAATAATTAGTAATCATTGGTAGGTATTGTGTGTGCTCGGAAGGTCAAAGGTAATAAGGCTTCTATTTGTCATTATTTTAATTAAAAAGATAAAAAGACTAACTAATTAGCACCTGTATTAAATGTAAAAGTTAATGTACTTTGATTGTAACTAGATTCTAAATCTACCAAAAATTTGTTGATTAAAAAAAACATTACTGTAAAATTTAAATAATACCTATTTACTACATTTTTAACAAACTTTTAACTGTGCGTGTATTGGTACACATTCATTGAGTTTACTATAAACAAGCTATTGTTATAAATAAATAATATGTTAGAAATATATCTTGTAACATTATTAAGCAAATTATATAATAAGGGTCAACACTGGTGTAGAGTTTACAAACCACCCTGAAGGCTTCTGATACGCGTATGGCTTGACGAGTCATGAAATGTAAACAGACAAAACTACAATTATTCAAATGCCTTCCCAATTACGATTATTTTGAACTGAACATCGCAATTATTTTCTGTCACAGATGCTGGTGTATTGTAACAAATAGTTTTATGGTGGGAGAAATTACCCTCGATAAATTAGTGGACTGTATTTTTTTTTAATTGGTGATGCGACAATTTGGATTTGAGGATATTTGGTTTGGAAAAAGGCGCACTCACGGTAATTCTCTCGCACATATCTTCAGTGTTACCCGCATCAAAAAGCAGCAGCATGGGATCGCAAGAAGTTTTGCCAACTGACCTCCGAACTTCAATATGAAGATGGCACCCGATGATGATGATATCTTCAGTTCCGGTCACACCACACTTATAGCGACGGACACTAATATTTATAGTTAATTTGGCTTATCCGTGGCGTATAGTACGCTAAGAATGTATTCACATAGTATTTAAGATTTTGCAATAAATCACAGCACACGAGATGATACTGCCGCGTTGTCCAATTTCGGAATGTTCTTTTTCGCAACTAAATGGCGCTAGCGCACTCACACGTATTGTCCAAATCGACGTACGAATTCGAATGCACCTTGATATTGGGATAGGAGCGGGAAAAGGCGCTTCACACAAAACAAACGAATCTATACTAATATTATAAAGCTGAAGAGTTTGTTTGTTTGTTTGTTTGAACGCGCTAATCTCAGGAACTACTGGTGCGAATTTAAAAATTCTTTTTGTGTTGAATAGACCATTTATCGAGAAACGCTTAAGGCTATATAACATTACGCTGCAACTAATAGGAGCGAAGAAACAATGGAAAATGTGGAAAAAACGGGGAAAATTATTCATCTTTGAGGCTTTCCGTTGCGTGCGCTGCGAAAACGGTTCAAGCTTTCAAAAACTATGTATGAAAGAATTATTACTCTTAAAATGGTCTAAAAAAATGTCCGCAACAGTATATGTCTCTCTTTTAAGATTAACTCACTAGAACCGTTTTTATGGTAATAACTATTCCATGCGGACGAAGTCGCTGGCACCAGCTAGTATAAAATAATTACATTGTGGCGACACCAGATGCCACTAAAGAATGTATCTATTTATTAATGATAACTATTTGTGTTATTTGTGTACGAGATAATTTTATAGAAATTTTAGACAAGTAGCTAATATTACAGAATGCATAATTCAAATAATAGGTAACTCACAACTTGCAAATTTTAACAATCTTCTTCTTATCGAATGAGAATGGCCTACTCTGGTGTCGAGAGTTTATCAAGCTGCGCCCTAAGGGCCAATTAATTTTAACAATGACAATAATTAAGTACCTAGATAATTTAAAAGACTAATTTCAACATACAAATCTTATTTGCGTGTTTCTAATTCTACCCACAAATGAATCACACGAGAAAGCGTATATATAGTTTATTTGTGTAACAATAACATGGTCTATTCTATCTATCTGTTGGTTTCGCGGTAGCATTTATAAAAATAGATGTGAATCTACATAAATCAAGTCGTAAATGAGATGTTCTGTTTCAATCAAACGAAATCATAAGAGCGTTTTGTAAATAAAATTTTATTGTCTTCGGGTTTCAGGCGCTTGTGACTAATGATTC
Source organism: Macaria liturata (assembly GCA_964023185.1). NCBI lineage: Eukaryota > Metazoa > Arthropoda > Insecta > Lepidoptera > Geometridae > Macaria > Macaria liturata. Next base: position 2,876,051 of record OZ026811.1, on the reverse strand, counting down.
ATAAAAAGAAACATAAATGATTCATTATATTGATACGAGATTTTCCTATTGTGATTTATGTATATGAATAATTGAAGAATAAAGGAGATAATTGCGTTAAAGTTAAATTAACAGATATATTAAAATTAAAACTTTCGTTATAGTTAAATAACGTACATATTTATGTAGTTATGTATTTCTCATGAACAACATTTATTTTATTATTTTACGCTTAGTTTTGATTATGTCATAGCATTTTTTTTGTTTCGAGATCAAAGTAGCTACATCAGATTTGTTCCACTTTTGAATACGCGAGTATAAATGGAACAGATTTTTTAATCCATGCGACTGTGCCAGTGTTAATGTTGTTTTTTTTTGTGCTTGGATGATGAAGTAAATTTATGCAAATATAACTAAAAAAAATTACTTAAATGGTTGCTTACTTTTATCACGATAATGACAAATAGTAAGAATAATATTGTAGCCTCAGATAAGCTTTACAAAACAGAACCCTTGCCATTCCCACTTGAATAGCTACGCGCTCTGCGTAAAATATAGCATCATTTGCGAACCTAGCCCTGCTACATAATGATCTCGCAATTCCCTTGAAAGCTGCTTGTTCCCCTATTTGCCCTTGTGACGTGCCATAGACGATTTGGCCTAGTAACGCCTAACTAGGTAAAGTCCAGCCGCGGGGTAGAAATAAACTCGAACAAAAAGCAACAGATACGTATAACAATGCTGTTATCGTTTTTAAGTATTCTGCAGGTAATCTTCTTGAGGTAGTAGGTAAATCAAAAAACAAAAATCAAATTCCTTTATTTATCCTTTCAAGGTGTGCGTACATTTCTATTTACATTTGTATTCCTGCCATTTGTGTTGTACGCTTAAGGTTTTCTGTGTACACCATACTAGACATCTTTCGACTCTGTATTATGATGTACAGTTTCCCCAGGTTAACTTCTTCAGCGTAGATCGTTCGAATGAGAGTGGCCAACTCTAGTGTTGAGAGTTTATCAAGCCGCCCACTGATTTGATTAAATCAAACAAATGGGTTCTGATACATAATATCCTCCGATAATCATATGTTTGGCAAACAGTCCACTCTACTAACAACAAGAGTGTGGACCACTGATTAGCTGTCGTTTTACTCTTTTAATGTATAGGGCAAAAATGTGCAGGATTTTTTGTATATAGGCGTCAAAAGTGTGATCTGGTTGTGCCGTAGGTACGTTATACTAACGAAAGGGTCTGCAAAGCACAAATAAATTCTACGAATAGATTGTAAATACTCATTTGCTACCATTTCATTATGTTGCTTTGATAAGATTTTTGTGTTAAATCGGGTTTAGGTTCATAAAAAGTTGTAATTCGGTTCATAAAACATTTAAAATGACTTGTATTCTTAAGATTTTTCCAAAATAATTACGTAAGTTATAAATTTAGTGTAGTAATATGATATGAAAGCTTTTTCAATATCATCAATTAGGCATAAGTTGTGATACAACACAGAACCAGCTTTCAGACAAAGTAACAAACAATTTTTATAAACAACTCGAATGTGGCTTGCATTGTATTGTATTCTGTTTATGGACATGATAAAGAAATAAATGTATGTATATTGAAAATGAGAACATTTTTATAATAATGTATTTAATAATCTACACATGATAATGTATGTTTGTAGAACCCAGTACATGTAAAAAAATATTATATGAAAATGCGATTTGATTAAAATTTAAACAGCTAAGGGGTTTGAAATGACACCTTTTGTGAATCAATTTAGTCGGGTGTGTGTAGACATCAAAGGTAGGTCCGTTTCATGGTTAGTGGTCACGCCCAGCGGTCACTGTGGGTGACCTAATGCCATTATCTGTGGACGACGTACATATTAGATACTTAAAAATTCTAAGATGAAGCTAAAAATTATTTTTTACTTTTATATATGTATATTTTGAATTAATGATAATATATAAATGTGTCTGCAAATGATAAAAAAAAGTAATATAATTGTAATTCAAAGTCCAAAATTTTGAGTCATAGTTTTGTTTTTAAATGTACTTCAAACATGCAAGTCAGCATCTTTTCATATGTGATAAAAACGCAACAATTTATGCATCCAATCTTGCTGCTGAATGAAAATCTAAATTTCCCGAATGTAAGTTTCGTATGTATACCTATCTATACGTAATGCTTTATTATAATGGCTAACAAACAAAAACACTGATTCAGTTTAATGCCAGAATATACGTAATAAAAATGATATAAAGCAAAACAAATTATGATATTAGGAGGTGTTGACTATCGAGCTCCCTACCAAAATTCTACAACTATCTATCATCATACATCTTTTGAAATACCACATTTATAATTTCTTTGACGACATTTCTATTTAATTTACACGAACAAATAACTTTATTCAATTAATTTACTGAAAAAACGATTGTCTGTTATCAGGTCCATACAGTGTAAATATCTCTTCTCAAAAATTCAAAAGCACTTCCAACTCTTACAAGAACGGTAGATGTTCTTACATGCCTCACTTTAATGTCGAGCAATTTTCCTAGAAGTTTTCTAGAACGTGGTCATTCATTCAGCACGCCCGTTTTGCTTTGAGCGGTGCCCGTGGCGGAAACTCGGGTGACCGACTTCATAATAAGGAAGTCTTTCACGTGACCATTATAACCTCAGGACCTCGAGACCACAATTCAACGCGATGTTTGTCCTTTTTCCTTTGAGAATACTTCGCTGCGACATGTAAACAGTTCACACACGACTCTCGACGTTAGAAAAACTTGTGGAAAAGGTTCACGAGAACGAGATTGCGCTTTCATAGGAATCTCTGTTTCTTTTAACCTTTATTTGCTCTGAATTATTAACATTTTTATAATGGTTTTGTTTGTGGATTCTATTGTTTTAAATTTTATGTTACATCTTTATTACGGGCCATTTAATTAGGTTAATAACAGACTTTAATTAATTAGCATTCTAAAATATTTTTAACATAAAGAAACAGCGCACTCATTCCGTTCTGTTTTTATTATGCTGTATTCTAAATTTGTATTAAACACATGGTTCATAACAGCTTAACATCTACATTGTAAATAATGACTCAGCTTTCACGTATCTTCATTGGATTCTTGCATTAAAGGTGTTGGTATGTAAATAAAAATGCCGTTTGTTTTTTTTTTTTAACTTTTTGATATGTTACCTTGCGTTTTTGACAACACATTAGTTTTCATAAACCGTTGAAGTGGTGGCTAGAGGTCGCCATGTTCGCACTTCGTGCTACGTTAGTTCTAAATTGGACACGCATTTTGGCCATTTTTTCGGGTAAAAGCTAAATAGAAACGACACAGGTGTTAAACACGTTATTTTCTTTTGTGCTAGTTTTAGCAACCACTTTATTAAAAAAAACACAGATTTAAACTAAGAACGTGTGCTATTATTAACCGCAATTAATCATTGCTTTTGATTGTAACGTATCGTTTTGGTTTTCAGCACAAATATACAAAACAAAATCTCCTGTTCTCCAAAACTATTCCTTCAATCGCTTAAGTAAATCGTCGCGATGCTGACTCTTTGTGAGTCCCTGACTGCATTCTAGAGTGACAGGTAGATAACACTATTTGTACCGAAATCCAATAAATTTGAATAAAATACGACTATTGTTAAAAGGATAGTTTCGACTTTTGCGTAAAAAAGCGAGTGTGGCTCATTGGTTCCAGTGTCTGCTTTTCATCCAGACGCACCCTGGTTCGAATCCAGCCCTACACCAATGACTTGTATTTTCAAATTATGTGTGGATTTGCACTCGCTTAACGGTAAAGGAAAACATCGTGAGGAAACCGACATGTTTGAGGACCACAATATCCGAGGACATGTGTCTTCCGTGGAAGGACCTGGGCGGGCGCCCACCACGATGTATCTGCCCAAGAGAACTCCCCTAGCGAATTAATTCTGCGGGGGAGTCACGACCCTCAGTCATGAGGAAATACGACTCAAAGAGAGACTATTAATACAATCATAAGAGCCTCCTTTGTTCCCACATTACAAGTAGTTTTGTTTACTCCAAACTTGCTCAACTACAGCAACCAGAGTTACCAATTTCGTTAAACAAATACTAACCTTACAATTTAAAACGACACAACGTTATAGTACGATTTCAGTGCAAATTCTGGTTGAAAAGTTTCCTACACAGTATGTTCCTTCGCAAACAAGCAAACAATTCTCTTAGGGAACTTGGGAACGAGTAAAATTCGCTGTGAGTGACGCCTTTTGTGCCTACACCTACAATGGGTGGCGCTACTTGTTCAAACTGAAATGAATACCCGGCCTACATAGAGTAGTGTAATATGCTAAATGGGTCGGTTCGTTTGCGTATTCATCGGGTAACATCCAAAATCAATCACCTGTGCGGGCCGCGCCGTCGATCAATCATTGCCGCGTACATCGCCCGCCCTGTTGCGCGAGCCGATACGTCTCGCCTCTTTTGTGCGTACCGCCGATGTCAGCCTGTTACCCTTACATTGTTCGTATTAGCAATAATTTAGGCACTTTGCATTCGAAAGTGGACGAGGGTTCGAGACAGGAAGAGCTTAGATTAAACGTTGGGATAAGGAAAGAGTTGTTATGTCAGTAAGTGTTCCGAAGGGTGTTTGTGTATAAAAAATGTAAATTATAAAGGCATCTATGGAAAATTTTGGGTTTTTTGGTTTCTTTGTTATCCATATATATTTGCTAGTAAAAATAAATATTAGTCAATAATAATTTAAATATATAAGCTTTTAATACGTTACTTCGTATCTCAATCAATTGTTTTGTTTAAATATTTTTCAAAAACTTTCAACCAAGAAACGAGATTTAATAGAAACGTTTCATTTTCCAACCGAACAGATATCCTAAAATAATGTACAGCTGACAGCGGCGGATATTAATCAAAAGAAAACTCAGTAGAATACTATAAAAATAGATAGGTTTATTTCAGTATTTACCCCGTATTTTACCAATTACTTTATTTTACGGATAAATGTTTATATTTAAACAACTCAAAGATATATCAGAGAAACATAAGGGCTTCTCAAAGATAATTTGTAGAATATACTCATATTTAACTGATATCTTCATTATTTAGCAAAGAAATATTAAAGATTAATCTCAATTCTTTATTACATATATAAATATAAAATATTAGCACTTATAGTACTGCTTAGTAAAATCAACGTCACTGAAAATACGAGTATGTTATTAAAATTTCCAATTCAGTTTCTCTAATGTTTAACTGTAGACTAAGATATCAATATAATTAAATTATGAAAGGTTTCGATATTCAAAGTCAACAAAAATTTACGTGCTCAAAATCTTGATAATTGAGTAGTCTGACACAATCAATTGAGAGCTACATAATTTGAACATAATCGATCAGCCAATCAAGTGATTTTCGGTCAATTTGATGACGGTGACACGGATAGTCAATTAACAGCGACCGGATAGTTGACATCCAGTTTAAACAAGTTGTGGTTTAAGTTAATCCGCTGCTACAACTTGCCAACTAGTCTTAACGTGTACCAGATAAAATTTTGTACCAACACCAATTAAGACAGTGTTTTTTTTAATTAAAAACAGTATAGCTGCTGTTGAAGAGAATAAATGTGTTTCATGTAAATACGATTTCTACCTTATTATACTATTATTTTATTTCTATTATATTTTTCCAGCATTACAATGGGTAAAACAATAAGATGTAGTTAGTATTTTTTATACTAATTTTGCTATGAAATATACAGTTACCGAATAAATACAGTTTGTTGGCTGTTTGTTAAGGTAACATAATAAAGATATCTTTATATCACTAAGAAAGATTTTACGTAGCGAAAGGTACATAACAAGAAACGCTTAACTTTTTTGTGCAGCCAAGCAAAAAATATTATAATCTTGAATGTTATTAGCAGACTAACTTTCTAACATTTGAGTGTTATTGAAACTTTATTAGTGTTGGTTTTATGAAGCCTTGACATTGAGACGACTATAACAATACCTACTCTTTATGACAACTGTGTTAAAACTTTGGTAATGCGTAATATCTGGGGTAGGTATTCATTTATTTTAGAGAAATAGTTCTAAATTAGAAGGATTAAGGAATAGATTAAGTAAAATCATATAATAAAGTTACAAAAGGCAAATAAAAAGCCTTTGATAAAATTTGTAGGTCAGTTACTTGAATAAATCTTGACACTGTGTAATCAATTTCAAAATGACAGTTAAGTTAAGCTTACCGGACATTGGCGAGCGTGTGGCGGCGACTCTTGAGGTACCGGCCGTGGTACTTCTGCAGCTCGCCGATACTGCCCTGCTCGGCCTGCATCTTGGGCGGCGCCTGCGCAGGCGGCGCGGCCTCCTCCGCCTGCCCCGAGCCGGCGCCCGCGGCCCCTCCCGAGCCACGCTTACGGGCCTTGTTAGACTTCCGGGCCGCCGCAGATATACATATCTTCACCGACGACGGACTCCCGAAACTACGCTTCTTGCTCGAACTCCAAGACGACGTAAACGCCGTGTCCGTACTGCTCTTAGTGCTCTTATAAGATGGTGTTATAGTCGCGTCTGTGGCGTCTTCGAGAGGCCAGTCGGAGTCGTCCTCCTCCTCAATGCCCGGCAGCGGCGACTGTTGACCGAGCGGCCGCGGCGAGCTGATTACAGGCTCGGGGGCGGCTGCAAACAAGCAATAAACACACTGAACAAACACACTCCCCGGTCACTCTCCCGACTACTCATGGAACGAAGATTTGCTAAACGACCTGGCATCCGAGCTACTAAGATTGGGCGATTTTCCAAGACCTTGGTATTTGTGTTTCCTTAATTTGTCCGGACACCTATTTATCCTATGTTTGATGTTTCAACATTGTATGAGAAATTATCGGTTTTACGAGAAATACCAGACACACTCAGAAAGTTTCATAACCCATCAGACTTTCAAATGTAAAACAAGTAAGCACTTTATTTTTATGGCTGTAAATTTCAATCGATGTTTCCAACAGCCATTACCTACTCAAAGCTTCCATGTGTACCCTATGAGTCGTTACCGTGCCGAGTGTCAGTGTATATCTAAATAATGAATTATTATTTCGGCTCCTCGCTGGTAAACATCTTATTATTGAAATTACGTATTCAAAACCTGTTGGTCTGCGTCTAAGGATAAGGTCTTAACGCATAATTTCCACCCCGAAGGAAATTGAGTTCGATCCCGTTTGGAATACGAATGACGTTTTTATTACATTTTGCTGATGACGGTTTAATTAAAATATCAAATTTAAGGGAGAAAAGGCATTAACGTCCCTTAATTCAGAATAAATCGAAATGCGATAAAAAGATAATATTATTACGTATTCCGTGACAGGTCGAGAGTCAAAAAGCGCACGAGTGACGTAATTTATTATAAGTACATTTTTTTATTACAGCCTGAAAAATACGCTCCTCGGGTGCAAACAGCGAAGATGAAAAATAAGTGATCGTTAATCTTGCCGTGGGTAGGTAAATAAGCAATTAGTTGAATGGTACTTCATTTTATTACTCGCTTGTATTTTTTTATCAACAAGCATTGCTACTTTAGAGAGAATATCATAGCCCAGTGAGCCAAAAAATTGTGCTTTTACAGTAAATTGACATATTGCTTAAGATAGAGATTTTATGATCTAGAATATTTGGGACGTTTAGTGCGCTGCAAAAAATTGCTGTTAATATAAGATTAGTCTCAAAGATAAATTATAAGTGAGCACTCAATACTCTTAAGGACTATCATCGTCCATCGATCATACAAAAGACAGCTTGCTTGGAGCGAAGTACGGGCGGTTAAGCCGCCAAGAAAATATCGACTGCAGAGCACTTTATTTTACCGAGTCACATGAGGTTACGTGAAAAGAAACTTAGATTAGTTTCACTGATAGAGTTTAGATCAACACTTCAACCCTAATTTGTGGACGATAACGCCAAGAGACTAGTTAAGAGCATTTTAACCTACAAAAATAGATCCTCTCAAAATGGGCTAAGTATTTTTAAATGCGAATCTTTAAAATATTTTTACACACATCATTATGTAATTCTAAATCAAATGTTATATACTGCTCTAATGTAGAATTAATATAAAAATTAAAACTATTTCAAATAGTTTTTTTGTATGTATAAAAACATAAGTATAAAATAAAAAAGTGACTGAACCAGACAGTAAGCCAAAGCACGTACTCGTAGACCAAACTCTTAAGTGGCATGTCCAGAAAACATGTCGTGCCAAAGTGGATAAAGGCTCACTCTACACCCAGACTTCGCTAGCCTGTTACTGAATTATGTAGATGTAGGGACTTCTGCGGCCTTGTTTCGACGTGTTTTTCTCAAGGAAAATGGCAAATGTGCTATTCTGAATACCAATCATATAATAAGTAGCTCTTACGGTAATATCGTTATACATGTGTATAACAATTATGAAAATGTAAGAAATACTTGTAAAGTTGCAAAGTCAGCCTCAAATACATTTTGATATGTATGTCCAATGACTATAGAAGATCAGTATCTTATCTTTATCTAGGCTATCAACCACATATTGCTTAGCCCTCAGTTATAAAAACACTATTTTAAAGCACCTAATTAAAATTTCGCATACCGTGAATTTGCATACTTTTATCAAATATTGAAAGCGCATACCAAAATAAATGCATAATTTCTCTCACAAAGTGAAACAAATCGATATACTCATTCAAACGTAAATCTATAAAAGCTTAAAGAATTAACAGCGTCCGGTGGCAATGTATGATTGCGTTAACTATTATTTATGTGGTTGTTATGTGTGAATTATGGAGTCATAGAAATGTTCCATAATTCACGATTATAGCCAAAACCTCTTGAGCTTCCGAGATTTACGAAAGTGTTTCCAGTTTTACGTTATTGGTATCGAACAAAAGGGTTCAGTAGGAATTTAAGGTTTATGACTCTTTACCCGGTCAGAATTGAATAGCTTTGTTTAAATTTATGTCTGAAGAAAGTATCAGCAGTAGTTAACACTTTCGATAAAATATTGTCTGCCCTCTGGCGTTGGAATACCCACTAACTTCGACTTATAGTATAGATTTTCGAAGTGCTTTTTTAAATTGAGAAAAAACTAGCATATCTTATTTCTTCTTCTTTATTTGTCAATAAAGAAACTGCTAATAAAAAAATGTATAATACTCTGACTTGACAGTCGTTTGTTATAGTTAAATGATACATATTATGAACGCCTAGATACATGACTATCTAGAACTATTATGTGGTATTGGATTTTTTTTCTACAATATAAATATTTATTTAATTTTTTGAACATCAAAGGAACAACAACAATACAAGAATATATTTATACTATATAGAATACAAGTTTTAACGACCAAAAAAATAGAGCTTATTTGTTAAAGATACTAAAAAGCCTTTGAAAGCCGAAGACGATCTACATTGTACACACGTTACATATAAAAGAGCGACATCAGATATCGCGAAGTTACAAAGTAAATCTCACTCAATTATTCACTATGACCTTTGTGCGTCTTTAAAATCGATACACGACTAAGGACAGATATTATACGAGTTCGTAGTCCTTTTATGAAAAACATTTCTGTATCGATGCGCTATAGTTCCATTAGTTTGTAAAGCAATTTCGATAAATATCGTAAATGGAAAATAGGGGCGTCTCCGAAAAAGATTTAAGAGGTGAAATTCAGGCAAGTTGTAGTCAAGCGTAAGCCTATATCATGTAAAAAAAAATATGTGTGTGTCTATCTTATCAGCCAGTTATTGTCCACTGCTGAGCATAGGCCTCTCTGTGTAACGTAGCAAAATACGCAATACAAAATTTTACCTTCATGACGTCACTGAGAGAAACAAAATCGTGCTTGATAGTCTAACCAACAATTCTTTGATTGATGGAATATTTTATTGTTTTGTATATTGTTTACAACTTACATTTTATAGATGTTTAAATATAGACATTTGGCCTTTCAAAACTTTCTTACTGATGGAAAAATACTCTTAACTATGTAAATCTACAATTTACCAAGTAGTAAAATTAGTTACTTTGAATCATTGCAAAACAATAACAAAGGCAATTTGGACAAGTTATAATTTATTATGAAGATTGATCAAGATTTCTCGTAACAAGATAATTCTTCGTCCAGTAATTAATCAATAATCTAATTTGATCGCTCGTTGCAGATAATGTTTCAAGGTAAGTTTGAGGTTTGTTTACAATCGCGAGAAATTGTTAAACATTTTTTTAGATTGAAATATGTACTTACTTACAAATGCATATGATAATGATACCAATATTATTCGTATTTCTTTACCCTATCAAATAAATTCAAGAGTCATTGAAATGAAAAATAAGATTTTTATTTTATTCATTATCATGTGAGTACTGAATATTATTGTAAAACTATTATTTTATATGACAATATTTATTCGGGCCATGACACCAACAGGCGTTTCTGATGAGAAGCATAACGTTACACATTATAGATACAGTTAGATATGCTGCGTTTTATATGAAATAACTAAGCACTGAGCTTATCAGCGCGAAGCCTGGATGGACCTGAAGCCTCAATGCCCAGTAATTTCACCAGATGAATATTTAACTAATGTTTACATTTGTCAATACAACATTTACTGGTTGTTACATACTATAGCTGTAATCTCAGTTGTAAAATGCAGTCAACAGGCGGCAGATACAAAATGTTCATAAAGCGAATGCTTTAATTAGAGCCCCCGGGCGCCCGCTGACAACTTGGGACTTTAATCAATTTCGCTAGACCCAACTAAAGGTTACACAGATTATTAATCTTGTTTGACTCAAACTTAGTTGACAGCTGTAATTTTCTAAATGGTTTTGGTATCTATTTTGGTTTCAAACCTCTCAAAACTTTTAATCTGCTCATCATCTTTGTTTAGAAATTTAAATATCAGTTTTAGAAATGAAATTTTCTTTTCAATCTTGGTCATAACAGCTTTTTTACAAGAAAAGGTCTGGATTTTTAAGTTTTTAATTAATGGTATGAATTGAATTGTGCTATTCATTGGTCTGTAACTTTTGCCGTGTGTTGTTAAAACTTCAGCTATCGGCTACAAACATTGATCAAAACCGATATAGGTAAGCAAGTTTATCAAAGTTACATCACAACTGCTATAAACTAACCAAGTGCGGTGAATCGATTTTGGCCCACTTTTCGTCGTCGGATTCTGTTAAATTTTGCACAAACTGTAGTGTTTCCGAGAATAACGGTTAATAACGGCTGGATCAGATAATAGTATCGAAAGGGACAATGGAATGATGGAATACGGAACCTTTACAGCACCCTAGATAACGTAGATTGATTGTGTTTTGGATCCTTTCAAATGCCCAACTTTTATGAAGCTTTTGATCTCGGAATTCTGTAATAATGAAAATTGTATTGAAAATTGTATTTTGTTGTACAAACTAATGACGACTCGTGGTGCTACCCACGTCAATACATAATAAAAGCGCCGATGAGTTTATCCTGGGGATTTAGCTCTATACATTAACACAATACAATTTCATCCAAAAAAATTAAGCCATCAGCGCAAAAAAATAACTTTAAAATGTAAATACCCATATAAAAATAACATAAAAGGCTTTCTTGCTTTGTTATCTATTTTTATACATATAGATACGAGTACATTATGTACAATATACAAATTAATAAATAAACATAATAACAAACGCTTGTATTCATATATTTCATATAAGTTTGACTAGGAGACTGATTGTACTAAATACACTTCTGTACAAGAACTTATTTCGGTTAATGTAATCAAGCTAATACACAAAGGTGTTCTGGGAAGGCTACTTTAGCGAGCAACTCAAATGGGGAAGCAATTTAGTATGCAAACATTTTTGAGTTTCAGTATAAAAGCAATTTTTCTCACGAAATTGGGTACAAGTCAGCGACTAGCAGCTATCTAAATATAACAAGTTTCAGTGTTAAGTAATGTAATCTAATATTAAGTATCACTTAACCTCCTTTATGTTTCATATCTTTTTATTTTATCTGACTTAACTTGCATCTAAATATATGAAACTCAAAGGTGGCTGACTAACTGACATAATGATCTATCAACGCACAGCCTAAGCCGCACTGTACGGATCTAACTGATATTTGCGGTAGATGTTATGACGTAGGCACCCGCTAAGATAATTATGGAAATGTCACTTTTAAAGTGGTGAAATAAAAGATGCAAGTTTCTCCTTCTTAATGCGAGATTTGGATTGTTCAGACACAAAACATTTTATATTAAAAAATATACGTCCAATCTCATTTTTATATTTTAAAAAATAATTTCCTATGTTCTGATTCATGTACTTAACTATTTTAGTAACTTGCTAAAACGAAACCGTTCGTATGAATATGTGTGAAAATAACTAAATTTATACGAAAAGTCTATTCCTACCAACAAAAGGCACATAAACAATTCACAACAATCCAGCTTGTGTCAAATTCATAACGACCCTACAAAGAACTTAGCCCTCATCCTAGAGTCGTCTCACTAACCTAAATACATATGAAATGAGACTTTTCGTGCCAACACTGGGCTTAATTTTAAGTAAACAAAGAGGGATGTGCTGGAGGTGATACACGTACATTACATGTAGCTTAGACTACAGCGCTGCTTAACATCAGGCAGGCTGTAGTCAAACGCAAGCCTATACTATGTTAAAAAAATAGGTAACTGGCAGCGTGTTAGGTATGTGAAAGGGTACTGGTTGTCGCTTTAGTTGTCTAGAAGACATTGTATTTATAATGATACACATGGCAAAATATTAAAAAAGTGTCCCGTATAATCAAGGGTGCTTAGTAAATCTTTTCATTGGTCATATTACGACTATTTGTGTCTTTATTTTACGATTGTTTTCGATATGTTTGAAGAGTTGACTTGAATATACATATAACGTATTGCTGGTGTTTTTTAGAACTAAACATATATTAAAAATTCTTGACAATTATTTATGAACAGCAAATAGTTACATTTACAAAATGTAACCTCAAACGTCTAATCAAAGCACAAACAAACATATCAAATTTAACACCGATTTTTTTGCATCTCGTAGGAAAAATTGGCAAGCGAGAAATTTCTGTAATAAAGGTAAAGATATAAATAACTGTCCATACCAGAGTCTGTAGACGGGGCATCGATCGGGGGCACACAGCCTCCACGGCACTCGGCGTGGCTAAGCACAAGCATTTTATGCAAAATACTCTTTGTTTTAAGATAATTTAACTTTTGCTTGCGCTTAACTGATTTAGCTATTCGTTTAAGCTGGCCGGCTGTTTTTTTTTTTTACAAGATATGGTTTTGCACTTGACCGTAATTCGCCTGATGGTAAGCAATCATTACGGTCTAGGATGGAACGTGCTTACCCAGTAAGAACCGATTCACTCTCGCTTTGAAGGTATTTAGATAGCCGCAGAACTTTACAAAGTACTCGTCAATTTAAATGGCATGTTTCAATATTTTGTTCTCATGACGCGTAACCCTTTGCCGTGGCTCTTTGGCACGATTACCAACTCCAACTTTTGGCGAATTACCTACCATAGAAACTAATTCAAAGTTATGTTATGTCAGTCTTGACGACTTTCGCGTTATGTAAGATTTTTTACAATTTCTAAGGCTTTACGAGAGAAAGAGAGGATAAAAATCATTAGGCATTAAAAGTAACGCATACAATAACATTCAAAGCTTTCCCTTGCCGCACCTATAGAGTAATTAGTCTTAATTAGATAAATAATTTATCAAAATTGCTAATCGCTAACCTAAACGCTGGAAAACAGATTCGTTATGATATAAACTTGCATAGTTCCATGCAGTGCCTTCAAACGGCTCCAAATAGATTAATTACGTGTTGCTGACTCAGCGTATTCCTGAAAATCGTTTTGCTGAACGGAATGTGAAGGGCCCGAGCCAGTTGGAGTGGATTGGGGTGAGAAACAACTATGTGCTATCAATCTGTTCGGTATTAGGGGACGTTTTCCTTGACGCGGAAATAAAATCTCTGTTTTCACGCTATGCGCACCGAGTTTCCGACAAATATAGCTATAGATGGAAACGTATGTACTCGCAACTAGTAGTTCAATAAAAGATCTCACATTTTTCACACTTACTGTACGTACGCAATTCGTACGTTTTTGTTTGACTAGCACCTCAAATTCTTGTTGTAACTACTTATACGGTAATCAACGTTAATTTTCAGCTAATATAACTTAATCATACAAAGTTATTTACAAATTGCTACAGTGAATTGCCGTTCCATTGCTTTGAATAAAAAAAAACATTGCTTTGATAAAAATATTACAATAATTGAAGCAACTAAATGTATGGCTTCAATATACTCGACAAGTACCACATCGAAGCTAAGATCTAGTTAGTTGTTAGTTTACGCGAGTGCTTATTACATTCTTAGCTGGCTGCTACGTCACCGCAGCCAGCTGTATTTGACAGCCACTACAATCTCGTGTTACCTACACGTCGGATTACGAAGCTAACATACACGACGAGCGCGAATTTATAGCACCTTCAGAACTAAAATTTCGCTGTTATATATTGGTTGGACCGTTATTGGAGAATTATCATTTCAACACAATAATGTTGTTTTTATACCAGTTAAAGTAGTAATAAAGTGACAGACAACCCTATTTACGCGGGTTTATTTTTATTTGAACTGATCATTGAATAGTTTCTGCGATATTATAAGCATATCTATAAATAAATGAAATAAAATAAATAAATATTTCAACATATCTATATTTTGTTATATGCTCTTGATTTCCCCGCGTGAAAACAAAACCTATTTAACAACCTACTGTGGATATTTCATGACGTATTGTATAAACATCAATTAGCACGGTCTCACGAGTATAATCAAACGCTTGTCTATTTGTGACGTGTCCTTAAACTGGTTCAGATCTGTACCACGGTTAGAATACGTTTCTATTTCTGAATTACGTTTATAATAGTTGACGCGGTGAGTGAGTGAATCCGTGGGGCTCAAATTTTACTCATAATTACGATCACTACGGTGTATAATATACGAGTATATGGAACTTTTAGTTCTAGCAATGTGTAGCAGTTGCAAAAACTATGCTTGCCGAAAATTGTTCACTTAAAATTGTGCTCGCAAAAAGTTCGAGTCGCTGTTCGCAGCTTTTGACTAATTGAACACCACTAAATGTTGGTCGCGAGTCCACTCGGTACGAAATCTGACCAACCTGCCGGTACTAAATTATTGAATGAATGCGAGCGCAGTTCAGTCCACTGAGCAAAAATGTAGCCCAAATAACTGGCTGCAGACAGGATCAGGGGTCTGTACATGTTTGTTTTGCATCACAATTTTATGTACCATTTATACGTAGCTGTACGTTCAAATTTTATAAATCAGTACTTGGTTATACTTAGTTGATAGGAATTTGGAATTTAATAAAAGCAGTTCAAATAAAAATTTGTTTATTGGTTTTTGGGTAAATGAAACATGTATAATGTTAATATTTCAGGAAGCAGCTCCCCGTAACAAACAATCAAAATCTCTGAAGATGTTTAGACAACAATTTGCTGAAGTACATTTTGTCTGTAACTGTTTACTAGAAGCTCCATCAGTCTCAGTCAGAAGTCTTTGAAATTAACTATTCAACGAGTACACATTAAGCGAATTGTTCGTGTTGCTGTAGCTAAGTAAACAAACTTTATTAGGACAAGGTCACGGAAACGGGCTTTTTCTAACTACCGGAGACCTTTAACTTCGGTAACTAATTTAATGTCGTTTAGCAAACTTCGCTTCCCCATTTACGTACAAGACGAACAAAGGGAAGTAATTGTTCCTAGATTTATGGCTACCAAAGTACCTCTAATAGAAAAACTATAGACTGAAGAGAACAGAAACTGAATTTGCAAAAGTCCTAATGATATTCTATCCGACATCATTCGAGAAACTTGGTTTTGTTTCGTTAACTGTTATTCGAGTTTGTTTGTTGCTCTCTATACTGAAAAGAGTTGTTAAATATTCAGACGAGCTAAGTAAAATACGGCACGTCTGCGATGTGTCACAAAAGGCTCTTCTAAACTGCTAGACATCGCCAGACATAAAGTATAACAAGTAAAATATGACTTTTGGTTGACGTTCTCTTCGCTTCAGTCTGTACCTACTATCTAGGCTGTGCTATGTATGAAAAAGTATTACTCGTATATCTTATTGGTAGGAATCGAAATCACAGATAATAATAGTACATTGTTCACCGAGAGGAGAAAGTGACCGATTACCGTCGATGGTGTCGTTTGAATCCCGAGCCGTAGGCGAGGGCTTTAAAACACCCGAGATCGGGAATCGCACTTTCTCTCGAGTGATACATAGTGCTTTATACTACACCTGCTCGGAAAGTATCAAATTTACGGTAGAAAGTACGTCATTGCATATCGAACAAATATGCGGGGAGAAAACGCATCTGAGCGGGAGAGAAAAGTGTATGAAAATCCATTTCTTCCCGCTCAGATGCGTTTTCTCCCCGCATATTTGTTCGATATGCAATGACGTACTTTCTACCGTAAATTTGTTAAAGTAACAAGGTACTTTCCGAGCAGGTGTAGTATAAAATATAGTAAATAGCATGTACTCACTGTATTCTTCTTGGTCGTCATGCAGGCTGGGGTCCCGCAGCGCGTAGTCGGCCTCGTCGGGCGGCGCGGCGGCGCGCGCCCCGCACCAGGGCACGCAGCACCGGAACACGCCCCCTCCCACCACCTTGGAGCCGGCACACCACCTCCAGACACACCACCACCAAACACCATGCGGCACACCATCCAAACAAACACTAAAATACCACTAAATCTCTTGGCACTTGACTTACAAAACGTATAAGCTCAGTCTTGGAGTTGGCTTAGAAGATAAAGTTGAGATACCGATATGTCAGTCGATTTAGTAGGGTCCTCGGGGAGGGAGGGAAGTTTGGGGTAAAAGGGAAGGGACAGGTGGGAAAGAAATGTTAATTGAGTTCCGAGACTGCTGTCCACTTGGTTTTTATTCACAAAGTTACTTTGGTATCATTTCTCTTGGGTTTATTACACTTTTTGTTCACATTGTCAATGTCACTAACCCATAGTTTGTTAATGGCGTGACGTATCTGGAAATTAAAGTAAATTTGCTATAGATTTTGATGCTATCGAATCATTAATCAGGAATACGCAAGTGCTACAATTGTCGCTTCAGGGGTATCATGCTCGGATGTCTACCTCCATTTATTGTATGTACGTACTACTCAGTGCCAACCTCGATATGCATTTAACGGCCACCTTTTAACGGATTGAGCCATTATTTTCCAATTTCACTGCAGTATCAATGTGAATGTTTCGATTCAATTGAATCAAGGTATGAATGCAATCTAGGTGCGGATCAAAGTGCGTCGAGACGTCGTGCCGAGCGGCTATTTGTTGGCTATCTGCCATTAGGAGACACGTGCTATCACTACAAGAATATGAAACTTACTTTCGGTCTGAATTAAATTGAAACAGAAATAGTAGCAACATATCATACTTCTGTCCGCGTCTGTGTAACAAATGGCTGTACCTAAATCTAAATCTCCTCCACGAAATAGTTTGCTTTAATAATTCTACGGGCGTTAGCTTTACCTACGCAGTGATGAAATTAACAAAATGTTTGTTAATAAATACTAGATCATTTATCTACTGAACTAGCTGAAATATGTCCACATGACATGACAACCTATGAACACTATTAAAAGCGTGCCTAACCCGTCCTATCTGAATGCCTTCTCAAATAAATTAACAAACCTACTTACCTACAATACTACGTAAACAATTCAAAGATCCTCTTGTACAATATGACGAGATTGCCTCGACTTTGTGACAACTTTTCCGAATTCCAACTGAAAGGTTAAAAAAAAACTTATACCTAAGAACTCAAATTACTTCAAATTTGTGAAAATGTAAGCCCACTAGGTGGAATAACTAACTTGCTGAATTACGTTATTAGGGTAACCTTACTTTTAGTATTTGCAAATTGAATTTTGTATAAGCTCTCTCCAAATCTCTGGAGATCGCAGACATTCTTCAAAAGCGGGGTAGTGAAGTTTTTCGATAAAAATGCTATTTATTTTCGGTTCGGAATGGAGTAGGTATCAACTACTTATCTAAGTTGAGTCGCCTTTGAAGTGAAACCACAGGTAAGGAGCTGTCAGAATCAATTTTGCTTCGTATTGAATATCAGTCGATACTAACTTGCGCTGACAAAAGACCGCTTGAATAGAATGGATGAAAGTCCCCCTTTGAGTTCCTCATTATAGGGAAACTGTTTAAATGATGGCGCATTTGATATACATATATATGTACTCGTATCATTTGTTTTTAAAGCATGGTAGCACCATCCATGGATTAGAATTGCTGGGCCCTTTAATTTTTATAGTCCAGTTGGGATTAATTTAATTAAGTTATATATATATATAAAACTCAAAGGTGACTGACTGATTGACTGACTGACTGACTGACTGACTGACTGACTGATATAGTGATCTATCAACGCACAGCCCAAACCAATGGTAGTTCGACAATCGAACTACTGGTAGGACTAGTTGGAATAAACCGACGGATCGGGCTGAAATTTGGCATGCAGGTAGATGTTATGACATATGGCATCCGCTAAGAAAGGATTTTTGGAAATGTCACTTTTAAAGGGGTGAAATAGAGATGCAAGTTGCAAGTGCATCTGCAAGTTTTATTTTCTAATGCGAGCGAATCCGCGAGCACCCAGTAGTTATTATATAATATCTAGAATTTCTTCTTTTTCTAAATGTATTGTGACATCTTTGTCGTCCATTTAAAACATTTTTCCCATTTTGAGTGTTACAAAATGTGTTTCATCGTTTCCGTTTAAAAAGTGAGTTTAATTCGGGATAGCAAACCTTTCCAGTTGACCTTTAAAAATAAGGTAATAATGTTCTGCTATCTCGCTATACTTCAAAGAGCTCGTGGGCTGTGAATTATAAAGTACAAGAACTGTATTATCCATTCAATTTTCCGCGGCAAAGCAAAACCGAGATCATGTTTGATGATAAAGCAAAGAAACGTGAATAAATAAATGAAGGCTACTTTCAGAGCTTACCAGCCTTCGTAAATATTTATATTTGTAACCTTATTGAAAAATGGCACTGAGAAGATAATAATCGCCAATTTTCTTATTAATGAAACATATAAAATACATAGTAGAAACTCATTTCAGATGCTGAAAATTTCGACATTATTCTTTGTGTTAAACTAAGGTTGATCAACAAAGAAATTTCTTTAACTGAGCACACAGTATACTTGTTCCACGAATTAATTAATAAAATTTTAATATTGAACAGGTATAATGAATTTGTTCTCCATTGTTTCAAAATGACGATCGACACAGAAAGTTAATCAAAATTAAACTTATTAAAATCATAAATTGAAAAAGCCATAATTTGGCAAGAGTAATATGAGACGTTTTCAGCAGAAATTGGAAATATAATATTGTGTTGTTGTAGACATATTTTGCTGAAAAAACTCTTGCTAGTATTTGCTAAAGAAAAGCTAGAGCAGATGGTTAATATAGAAATGTTTACCAGTTATCGATACGTAGTGGCAATGCCAAGTGGTACAGAGGTTTCCTTTTCCGTCGCTCCGTAGATTTGCTTTCATTCTTTGACTTTCTGATCCGCATCTTGCTATAGATTTTTCCAATTTCCTTTTGTTGCTCGGCCGAACAAAGCGATATGAAGTATTTTATAGGATCTACTATATGTGTACTTAAGTGTAGTTTAATATCCGAAAGTGGTAGACCGAAACATGATGATGGAATTTTCGAGATTCTATTCATTCTGTATATTGATATACATATTATATATATGTCATTGCACTGTTCCATACATTATGTGTTGATGCTTGTTGTACCAACAATATATGTAAGTGGCAACTGATATAATAATAATAATAATAAATAATCCGGGACATATCACACAGCGCCATCTAGCCCCACACTAAGCAAACGCTTGTGTCGTGGGTACTAGATAACATATATAATACTTATATACTTTTCTTTTGTAAATACATACTTATGAGACATAAGTATCTAATGCACCTATATAGCCCTATCTTGGAAGTTTTCTATTATTTGCCCAATAATATAGACCTGATACTGCACCAGCCATCATCGTAAACCTACATATAACCAGTAGCTACCACACATTGCTTTCAATGTTGTTGGGTTTATCACAACCAAAGTTGTGATCAAATCATGTTTATATCGTCTTATTCTTCTTATCGTTTATGTTTTATGAAGCCACCCTAGGCGCCTATGACATGGCTTCTATAATTCGTCAAATTTATGTGATGTAGGAAATTGCTACATAACACTTCTTAACTGTTTTCTATTTCGAAATAATCGAGTTTATTGGGTAAACATCCATCTTAGGTCATCAATTGAAACTAAACTATGATCAAATGCAAATTCGGTTTAGTTAAAAAAAAACAATATGTATACATGTATTAACATTCAACAATTATAATTCTATTGTAAATAATATTGTGATTACCAATACTAAGTCTTAAAAAATAAATAATAGGACAATTTGATATTGAAATATTCCATACTGCACATTCCCAAATAGGGCGGCAGAATCAATCGCCTTTGTATATTTTTATGATGCTCGCTGGAAACAATGATCGCGAATAATTGATATTGCCACCGCTTGCAAAGGAATCGCCGGAACATATATAGCGATCCCAATCAATTACTGCTCGTTGAACGGTCGGTGGTTTCAATTGTGCAGTCATTTTGGTCTTGTTAGTGTTAGTATTTGTGGGTACATACATACGTAGCTGTCGTTTAGGATGGGCTGGCGATTTTGATTTGAATGCTTGCATACATTCGTATGGGTTGTACGTTTAATCAGAATGGACGACAGAACAGAAATAATGGAATTTGTGTAACATAAGAAATGCATTCTAAATACTTTAACTATAAACTCAGCACATTAATTTCGCAAACTTCTGTGGTAATACTATTTTATTCTTAAAATACATGTTGTCTTTAGAGTGAGTAAATTTTGAAGATATTTTAAACCGTGATATTTAGACTTTGGCACTACTAAGTCACCCATAAATCGACTCTCTAGTCTAAAGAACCTGCAACTACCTAAAATTGTACTGAATTTTGTATACCCGTAGTCATCAATGCAACAGTTATGACGTCACTTTAACGTCACGTTTACGTTAAGGTTAAGATTAGCACATACTACTTACATATATATATAGCTATACATAAACAATATGCCCGTGCAGGTGGAGTGTAAGCATGGATAAGCGGCTCACGCCTCAATAAGCCTAATGTTTTCCCTTTACATATACTTACAAAAAAATATCCGATTGGTTTAGACTAGAGATTAAAAAAATATCACGTAGCTAAATGATGGTGACATGATTTCTCGTCTTCAAGGTAAACCAAACGGAAGAGTCAAGATGTACTCTAAGTATGCCTATAACGTACTAATTTGTATTATTCGATCAAGAAACGTGACATAGCTGTTATTTTTAATAAAACTCGCTCGAATATAATAAATACCTGGTTCGTGCAACTAATTCCACGACATTGACTCAAAATAAACATACAACAACGACGCAAGAAAAAAATTGATGGGAGGATGCGATAAAAATAAAAATATTTCATACTTGCTGCGGTAGAGACGACACGTATTATGTAAAATAATGATCTTCATAAACACAGCAATTAGAATGTCATTGTTGTAAAAGTGAGGGATACGTAACAGCAACAGGATGTCTGAAAAGTGTAGTTTTTAGAGAAAATCTTTATTAAGAATACATATTATCCGTTTGCAGGTTAAATAACCAAGAATAAGTGGGCTGATTAACTGCTTATTTAATATTTTAGTGAAATTTTGCGACGTTACATGTGTGAAGACTCCAACATTCAACAAGTTGTTCGTGGCGTAACAAAAATCTGTAATTTTGCTATGACGATAATATCACCTCAAACGTGGACGATGAAAATAGAATCGGATTCTTATAAGGCTACAAAGTCTATTTTTGTAAACAGCGGAGTAGATACTCTCCTTATCTCTCTCCGGAGATTAAGGCCTAATTGACAAACATTATTAACCAGGTGTTGTGCCAGGTAGATTAATATAATAACTTTACTGATCAACTGATAACTAATAGATATCATTAAGTTAGCGCATTGTAATGGGGTCCATTGTGTACCGAGTAGGTACGTTAGTATCCGTACGGCAATAGAGCAGGCTGCCCATTCAACTGGCCGGACATAAATACGATAAAAGTACACAATGTTTTTTTCCATCTCTTTATGTGTAAACGTAAACATAAATTAGCTCTGCCATAAAACCATTTTCGTGTTCCGTGTAACCTTGACACTTTTATACAATTATATTCTACACATGAAGCACTCGTAGCTCTCGTAGGTGACACTGCGTAAAAGCGCTAATGCATGTTTTTTACTGCGTGATATTGGATTAAACTGTTATCTTACGTGTCGTAACGTTATTACAACGAGGCGCGAACGATACCCAGAGCCGTACCCCTGAAGTACGCGGATCAGTGATTCGATAGCATAACAAAATTGTGCGCTTTTTACCCGGTGATAGGAAACTGAATCACCGGTGAAACGCGATTTGTGTGCGGTAGGGTCGCGGAGTGCACACGGTGCGTGCGGCGTGGCGCGGCTCGCGATGCGCGCGGTGCTCGCGGCGCGGCGGCGGCCCCAAGCGACGGCCGGCAGACCGCGACTGGAGCGGCTCTGCGCGCCGCAGCCTAGGGCGCCGAGCGAGCGGGACGCACATACCCGCCGCCCGGCCGCGCCACCTAGGATTCTAGCCCTTGAACCTTCAGTCTTGATTCGCATTTACTTTGTTCGCCGCCCGTCTCTTATGTTTTTGTGCAACCGCAAAAGGGTTTTCAACCCGCGAGCGTCCGATCCCTTGAACGCTGCTACATAGAGGCTAGAGATAGAGATGCTGCGTGGCCTTTCGTATGGTACGGCTCGTTTCGACGTTATGTCACTATCGAGCGCCGCTGTGCCTTGTTGTTTGGCCGTGAACGTGTTTTAGCCGCGCACTCATTTGGGCCATTATGATTTATTGCTCCAGAGGGACTCACGTGATGAGCCATCGCCGAGGGAATGTTCGTGTCGCACACTTCCACGCTCACAACTACTAGAACCGCTCTCTTTACGCACTCTTTAGCTCTACAGCCCGCGCTGCGACAGCGGGAGGCGGTAAACGCATAGTAAACCGAGGAAAAATATTATCTAACCTGGCATCTTATCTACGACAATGGTAATCCATTATTTTTATTAACAAGAATCATTAAGATTAGCAGTGCCCGAATAGGCTCAAAAGAACCGATAGGATGTACGAAAGGTAACTGTACCTTGCACGCGCTTACGAATTGGGACAATAAAATTTGGCATGATATCTAACACTACCTACGTTTAATCTGAATGATTGTTTTGTTACTATGACGTAATTTTCGTCATATTTTCTTACATTAACAATTCATTGAAGATTTACCTCTACACATATATGTATGTACATCCGAAAAGATTCTCAGAAGTGTGTGTGTTTCATGCGGTCCCGTACATGTTATCTAGCAGTTTCAGTAACTATTGCTGTAAGTACTACCCTTTTCTCGAATGCGTGCCGAGGAGGTATTACATTATGTACATACGTAATATCAAAGCAAATAATATTATGCTGGCCTGGGAGCACGGCGGGACCAACAAATCTTTCTCTAAGGTCGTACTTCAAAGATATTCGTACTACATAACAGTAATATGTTTAGACCATAATAAAAATACTACATAATGGTTTATGTTATGAAACGACAATGGATGCAGATTGGTATTTGGTAAAAAACATCTCACTTGACTTTTCAGTATCTGTAAAGAAAAGTTTAAAGACATATGTATCACACAATGGCTATTTTGTGTTCTCTCAAAAATACCATGAAATTTTTGAAACTTAACTTCTATAATAAACGTAGCTCGCAGTAATTTTCTTCATATGCCAGAAACGTAAACGGATATGGAACTATAAAAATCGATCATTCCATGGCACCAATAAACAAACCATACCAAATATTCATATAGCGACTTTGCTCGACCAAAGTCTGTTTGAATATGTTTATATTTCCATGTAATATATTTAAAGATTCGTAGTAAAACGGGCTAGATTTAACACAAAATACAAAAGTTAAAATTTGTTTTCATGCGTTACAGGCAGTTTTTAAACTGTAATAGAATAATTTCTTATCATTGAATATGAATATTATCAAGTTTATATTGCCAGAAACTAAGTCGAGAAATTGATTTACCCACGTATAAACAAACTAGCTGCGCTCGCGACTTCGTCCGCGTGGAATAGTTATTTTGGGCATCATATTTATTTTTGCAAACAACCTCTTCAGCTTTATAAATTATAGCTGTTACCCACGACTTTCTGAACCGTTTTCGCAGCGCACGCAACGAAAGCCCTCAAAGATAATTTTCCCCGTTTTTTCCACATTTTTCATTGTTTCTTCGCTCCTATTAGTAGCAGTGTGATGTTATATAGCCTAAAGCCTTCCTCTTAAATGGTCTCTTCAACACAAAAAGAATTTTTCAATTCGGACCAGTAGTTCCTGAGATTAGCGTGTTCAAACAAACAAACAAACAAACAAACTCTTCAGCTTTGTAATATTAGTATAGATAAAATATATGTTTTTTTATATCTACAATCTACATATAATACATATCTCTTAGATAATATAGCACCGTATTAAAACGCATAACTTAACTTAACAACAAAGCAACTTACAACAAAATAAGAGCTGCTACATTGAGCTAACCACCGCGGTTTACATACCAAACACTAAACAGTAGTAGTAAATCTATCCGTCGATTTACATTCAAAAGAATTCTAACTCATTGGAAGTTCAGAGAAGCCAGGAGAACTCCCGTCAGATATATTGAAGTTAATCGTGTTTATGAGGCAGTTGAAGTGCCAAGAACTGGAATGCATTAAACGCGCTTGTGATTGCTTTTCTTGATTTCATGCCGGAGTGCCTCAGAGCTTTAGTGTCAACAAACTTTGTTATAGTTACTGAGCTCCAGATATTTTGATTTCAGATTGGAAACCAGAGCTGATCTTGTGATCTCGGGCACAAATTTGGTTTCGTACAGAGATATGCGAAATATTCGAGATAATTTTGGACTACCTAATCATTGTCATTTGTTTTTGACAGGTATAGTTGTGCGTATTTTTGGTAACTATTTTAGCAGCATAATAATGTTACTTAAGTTGGGAAATAAATGGCTTTATTTATTTATTTTTAATAATGTTGTTTGGGGCATAAACGATATAGTTCAGTATAAAAACTAAGAATCAGAGTATTCCGACCTAGCGGAGCCAGTGAACAAATTGCACCAACAATTTCTTAGTAAAGTTTTGAGCAATAAATTTATTTAGATCCTTCTTAGAATTTCATGCAAAGTTTTTCTAAGCTCTTCATAGCTCAGTAGATATTTTATTGGGTATCCTGGTAAAACCAATATTGGCTTCACGCAAACTTAAAATTTCCCCAGATCAATCTGCCGTAAAAAAAAGAAAATATCCGCCCATCAATAATGTATGATATGGTCCAATTGCCGAATAGGACGGCTGAATTACAAATTTCGCTGACACAGTTGTGGTCCGCCCAAAATATTTTGCTCTTCAGTTTTTTTGCAGGAGACCAACCTTATCACGATGTAATGTTGGCGCCAACGTAATCATGTAATATAAATTTGATTATCTGATGCGATCATTATCAAAAACTCAAAACGCCGCGATGTATGATTGTGCCGGAATGATAATGCACAGGACAGATATACGTCGATAACATGTTATACCTTCGTATTATATTATAGGTATGTAAATGCATCAGTACTACAAAGCAATGCAGCGTCGGTCAAGGCAGCAACGCAGGCCAAATCAATTACTATTTATAACTAAACAGAACATGTGTTGCATTTAGCAGTTTTATTCAATTTAGTGGTAGAAATAAACAAGGTATTAAGAAGATTAATTATTAAAGATCAATCATTTAGTAAAAATATTAAGTAGTCCCGTTATCAAAATTTATGAGTTTGTATGAGGATGCTGCATAATTATTCCAGTAAACTGTGTCGACTTCAATTGTTTCGTTATAAAAGGAGTGCAATAAGTAATAATCACATTGCACACAGCGCCATCTAGCCCTATACTAAGCAAGCCCTTGTAGTAGGTAAGTTCGTATGAGAGTGGCCAACTCTGGTGTCGAGAATTTTATTTTATTTAATATCAAGCCACCCAGGAAGCCTCTGACATGGCTTAAGATATGTATATTAAGTAAAAAGTTTCATAAATACACACGAACATAGCAACAAGTTCGTAAAAGCACAATGCGGAGAAGTTTAATGTTTGTACACGCACGCTTGCACGTCAGAGAACACCAATTTGTTTCATAACTTTACAGGAACGCCTGCACTGACGAGAGAATGATGGATACTGTTCACTTGAGATGTGTTCAATCATGCCTATATTATTATATTTTTCACTTTGAAATAATGCGAATGTAATGAACCCATACAAATGTTTCAATATCAGCATATACGTTTGACTGCTCCGTTAGCTTAGTTGGTAGTGGCTCTGCCTTCTAATCTAGGGGTGCGGGTTCGATTCCCGCATGGCACAAGTAATTATGAATATTAAAATTTTTAATTATTTGTGTTAAGTCTGGTCGTTTCTATGTATAATAAGTATGTATTTACAAAAGAAAAAGTATATAATGTATTATATCCGTTATATAGTACCCATGATACAAGCGTAAGCTTAGTATGGGGCTAGATGGCGCTGTGTGATATGTCCTGAAATATTTATTTATTTATTTATTTTTCCATTACAATAGGTAGATTCGAAAACGACTAAGGAACTAAAGTCATAATTACAAATTGAATTGTGATAAACAGTGTAGTCCATTATTTTACAGGTGTTTGGCTACTGCATCTCATCTACTGGGTGATGTATGAAAAATCAGTTTTTGTATTAGTAGTTTATGCAACTGTCATATAATGAAGGGTATTAAAACACGAGTGTGAGTTTATGAAACGAGCGCAGCTAGTTTCATAATAGTAACGAGTGTTTTAATACCCGTGTTATATGCAGTTGCATACACTACTTTATCTTCACTAATGTTGTAACATTTTAACTTTTAATTTATTAAATTAAATTCACGCGTACGTATATTGTCACAGTGCTTTTGCCGCCATTAAAATCTAACCAATGAGAGCGCAGCTGCTGCGCGCATCAATAAAACGCGACCAACCTGATTGTCCCTGCAATCAGGTTGGTCGCGTTTTATTGATGTTATAATGAGATATTACGATATCGATGTGGATATTATACCATCATGTGAAATTGCTTAAATTGAGTGTTTTGTTTTCTGCGCTATAACAGTAGTAATTATAAGTCAAGTATTGGAAACATAAGTAGAATGTTACAACATTAGTGTAGATAAAATAAATTATGCTTTTTAGGTTAATGATCAGCAATAGTTACTAACAAATGCAAAACGAATAGGTATGTACTAATTTATTGTTTTTAATTCGCATCGTTAAAATGAAGCCAAAAGTTACAAACTAGCTTATTCATGCTGACACTATTGTCTAAAATTGTAAGGCTATAATTTTCCGAATACAATAGAAAAATGTTTGTTCTATTTTTCACCAAAATAACATGCTCTACCAATTTGTATTGGTGACGGCGCACGCATGTTTCGTTTTAACAAAAAGAATTTACAGTTTTTCAACAGATCTGTATCAATTAAACAGTGCTCACTAATGCAACTACTATTTATTCGTAGTATTTTATTTCTTTTTAAAATGGTATGTACAAGTTATTTCATTGGTTCCGAATATTATTAATTTTTAATTGCCATCTTTTTCTTTTTCTTCTTATCGAATGAGAGTGGCCAACTCTGGTTTTGAGTGTTTAACAACTTTCTCTAAGGGCCTCTGACATGGCTTAACTAGTGCCTTACTAGACAAACAGCAATTAAACATGTCATTTATTTGCGATTAGTATGCGATTTTACTCGAAGTTTATGTTTACCACGATTTTATGAAGTTCTGGAAATTGAATAGGGATTGCGCATGCTTGATACCATTGGGATAGAATTAAACCCCACAAAGGCACAAAGAGCCTTATTACTTAATGTAGAGTAGTTCAGTCGCATTACACTCAGATGATTTTATCAGAAGATCAAACATTCAAGTTACTTGCTAGTAATTTAAGAAGAGTTTTCCCCAAAAAATAATATAGTGAAATACCTCCTGAACAGTTGTTTAATGGTATACCCACATACCTACATTTTTATGTCTTGAAACTAACATACAAACTCTCTCACCAAATGCATATGTACACAAGCTACTCGTACAATAGAGAGTAGTATATGTACAAAATACAATATAATGTGCAACGTATTTACCCAACCTCACTCTAATACTAGTACTATCTTTTCAGTGTCCTGGCGTAGTTTACGTATTTCCCACTCAATTGTTATGCAAACATAAATATTAAAATAAAATATAATATTTCGCGAAACATTGTTCGGCGCCGTCAGATTTTGAGCACTGTCGACTAATAACAAACTAGAGCGTTACAAAAACAATATAATGAAAATACCTATTTGTTTGAAAGCCGTCTACGTTTCGTTCCGAGAACCATTTTCATTATGAATATATTAGAATTTTGAAGGTAAAGAGCACTAGAGATCTATTTTTATGTGCTTAGTGCTTGTTTAAAACTAAAACCTATCCGGCTGTGACCAATCACAATTGAGACATTAAAGGTGCAATTCCCTTGCATTGCACTAAAAATGACGTTTTGAGACTTGACACTAAAATTCTTAAATTTATAACTCGTCGCATTCTGGTTACTGAAAGTAGTCAACAAAACAGTACGAAAATATGTTGGTATAGTTTTTGGTGAGTGTTAATCTAACTAAAGATTAAAGCCTTATAGTGGTAGTATGTAGTCATCATGTATTTTATTAGAAGATTGGTAGTTAAAAGATGTTCAGATTTCCGCCACCGAATAGAAGTTTAGTAAATGTCCTGCTACTTTTACAGTATTTACATTTTCAGCTCCGTTTCACCACAAATGAAGCATCCAAGGATAATTAAAGAGGTCCAGAACAACACTCTGTCATGATGATTAACCGAGGACTTAGCTTGTTTCTCGGTCACACCAGTATTTACATAAATGAACGATCTTACCGCAGTGTAAGCTACACAATCCTGAGTTAAATCTCTTATATGTGACATCGACACATATGTACGTTATTAAGTAAGCAAGGTTACTGGTGACTATGGGACTATAAAGTTTTACAAGACTTAAAATTAGCATAACAAAATTTATTGTTTTTTTTGGGACTAAATGCGCCCAATAATAGCATAAAGCCATGAATGCTAATACCAAACATAAGTAGATTGATTAACAGTAGAAAAACTTTGCCACTATCGAAATTAACTATAAAACAGAAGATTTCACTAAAATAAACTGTATTATTGTAATATATCGTGTTGTGTACGTGTTTTCAATCGTATCCTTATTATTGGGATGCGGTTTCATCAAATCCAGAAAGAATCTTTTCGATCACGCTTACCTTCGAAATCCCAAAATCAATTACACGAAGCTTTACTTTAACCAGGGGCTTAAATGTATTTCAAAAACTCATTTAGACAGAAAAATATTACATCTCTTAATTAGGTGCCGATACCTACTTTGATGGGTATATTAATTTGACTATATGTTTGGCGGAATAAAATTCAATTTATGTATCATTTTGTGTAGTGTATTTATAGATAATATTGACAAATGCATTAAAATAATTTCATTCGTTTATTCATTACAAGTCATTAAGATTACATTTTGTTAGATATTCAAAGTTTCAGTATATATTAATACATGAAGATCATTTCCAAAAAAAAAAAATATAATAGATATTTTGTTTATAAACAAACAAAATACACGCATTATTTTACGAAAAGTTGATTGTGTTTTCATACGCTGGGTTATCTCATACGTAGCTAAACCTTCTGGATAATCAATCTCGTACCACGGGCATATGTTTACATGAAAGGTTGAGCACATGACGTAGCAATGGTAAACAAAGAACACGCTTTACAAGCACGCATTGCTGATCTAAAACGCCGCAAGACTCTTGTTTATCTGTGTGAATTTGCCAAACAAAAAACGAGCTTTGTAAATAAAAACAAAGAAGATCAATAGGACGCTTTTTGTATTCGACTCATCTGGCAATACGAGAAGTCTCTTTATTTTGCCCCTAACGTATGACATAGGCTAAAACAATTGATTTTGAAACCAATATGGGTCTACTACAAAACATGTTTATCAACTTATCCAAGTTTAAAAAATCAAGAGTGCTCAAAAATCGTATTTGAAGATCTTAACACAAAGCATAAGGCCAAAATGCTATTAAATTCCAGAAAGTTCTACATACGTGGCGGTTATACTGAAACAGAATAGCACTGGTGGAATCAACAGTGGCGTAGCTGGTACGTCGTCCTCACATTTCACGTCGGAGCCACGAGCATAAAAGCATTACGAGCATTGTCCACATTCATTAGGTAATAGCGTCACACGCTCGCATTATTTCGCTGTTTTCAGTCAACTTTCGCTTGCTAAAGTGTTTAGCCTTTTACCATGTGATGCTCTGTTTAATAAATTTGATGATATGTTTGAAGGAAGTTTTTTGGGTATGTCGTGATAAGTGCTGATAATTTGTATTGGTGCGTTTGCATTGCTGCGTTTAAGAGTGATATCTTCAGGGATAACACATGTCTTCAGATAATGTGGTGCTCAAATCATGCTAGTTTCCACACGACATTATGTTAATTATATTTTTAATTAATGTTATTACTTTTCCCTTAGCTTTAACATAACAAATGATTTTTATTTATCTTTTTGACGACTGATATAATTATTGCAATATGTACGTGTAAAATGAATATAAATTATGATACTGTATAACAACATTAAATTAAGCTAAGAATTAGGCAAAACAAATATCATTGATCACTGAAATTACTGAAAACTTCTTAATGAATTGGATTAAACTTTATCTAATCAAATAAGATTCATCGCTTCTCCATTCACAGATTTTCGTGAAACGATTTACTGAGTTCCGGATTCCGGAAGAATTATATTCGAGTTAAAATAAATTTTGCGATGACACCGTTATTATACGCGAATAATTTGCGGAAATATTTTCTGAACAAAACAAGAAAAGGCATTCAAACGAATCTTATTATTTTTGCGAAGTTTTGGCTGAAAGCGCGTTAATTTTTCCTGCTTAGGGTTAACAAATCAAATCTTCTTCTGCTGTTTCTTAATCTGTTTGTTCTCAAATATTAGTATTTGGTTATGCTTTGTCTTTTTTTAGATATGTGTTAGTTTTCAGTAATACAATATTTATTTAAAAAGCTCTGTTTATTTCTAGAACAATTTATGAAATAACATTTTATCCACATGGACAATATATATGTGTAAAATACGATCAGAAATATTTTTCCAAGCGTCCAGGTAAGAGAACTAGAAAGAAACTTAAAAATAATAGGCCCTTAATAATGCGTCTTTTGTTCCTCATTATGAGAACGGTTTAGATTTTGAGGCTAAGAACTAACAAGTCTGGACTAAACTCTTTTTAGAGCCAATTATACTGGTTGAAAATTTATCTTTAGGTTTATTTTATTTTGAAAACTAATTAATCCGAATTATATTTTAGAAGAGGACCTGAATTAGAATTCTATTAAAACCTTAAATTAGTTGCTGCTTCGTGGAGTTTTTTGGTAACAAGTAAAACGGGTTACCAGTTTGCATTATGATAAAAATGAAATCTTCATAATTCGTTTATTTATATATCACAACTCTTTGCTATTTCAAATTGAATTTTATATTGGCTTCAGTTGGATGCTGCAAAGCATTTACCGTCGATCAGTTGGGCTCAAAGCTCTTTTGTGTAGTAATAGCTCACCGAATTTCTCCGATTGGATTAAAATTTGACAATAACTATATGAAATAAGTTTTCGCAAAATTTTACTCAGTTGGGATAACGTATTTAGAAATGTTTTATTTTCTTACGATCGATTAAAAGCAAATAGATATAATTTTTTTTTATAAGTAATTACAAAAAAAAACAACCAAAGCGCCAAAATCGGATTGAATAATTTTATGTTAATGTTGTATGTTCTTATACTATGGTATCCAAACATGATCAATGATCAAGTGTCTTAGACACAATCTCAAAGATCTGTTAACATATACGATTATTCCATATCATATTGTAAGTAGGGATGAAGGAAAATTGGAGCGCCCTCCATAACACAGCCCTGATTAGGACAAGACTATCGCACTAGTGTCGTAATGGAAAGATTACAGTTGTAACAGTATTCTAGTCACTTGCCTAATAGTAGGGTACAAACTACGACCTTTGACAATTAATCTTAACATTAATATTGATATCTACGGATTGATATAGTGTATCGTTATGTGATAACGATACACTATAAAAAAACTATCCGTTTTAATTAATATATTTATAATCCGTTTTAGTTAACATATTGATAAAAATGTCTCACGAAAGTTTTAATATTAAAACATCTTTTTTTTGTCTAATGAATTGTAAAAATGGGCACAATGAATCTGCGATTTAGATTAACTGAATTAAAAAAAATATAACAGATGATTACATTTAAGACGACATTGTTAAATCCTGACGGTACTATTTATAATTCGAGTTAGTTAAGAACAAAGGATACTCATCTGTTAATCTATTTTCCAAGCAATGATGCCACATAAATAATTATCCCTAGGAATACGCATACAGATTTACAGATATCATTCACAAATCCATAAAATAATGTGTGTCGGGGGTTAAAAATAAAATCAAACAAATTCCAACATGGCGGCTGGTCGGCCTCCATCCTACGCAATTATTTCGAACTTACCGCAGAGCTGCAATGTGCTAATGCTAAAGCCTATATCCATTATACAGATGGAGAGATTAGCCACACACAAATATGAGGAAATTAATTTTCCTGTCTTAACAGGGAAAGGGTAAACACAAGTGAACAACAAACAGAATTCTGACGTGTCTGTTGTATGAAGTGGATGTTGAATTAATTAAACCTATGAATCTAATATTACAATAATAATTATTGTGTGTTGGTTATACAAGAAAGGGCGATACTCAATAAAACCAGATCAGATGTATCTAGAGTTAGAGTGACTAAATTCTATACCAAATTACACCCTTCTTTTATTGTGTTCAAGTTGTTTTTAAGATTAAAGTAAATTGTACTGAAAAGTTTTACTCACCCATGTTATTAGATATGTTGATTCACTTCATTCTTCATTCATTTTTACCGTAATATTCAAGATTACAATAAACACCAAACGGTAATTTGGATTAGCCGAACTGGACGTTAACATCTTTGGTCACGTACCTGAAACAAATAAATATCATTTATTATATTAAAAATGAGATGAAGAAGAAAGAAGGCTAAGAAGTTAGCCTAATCAACAAAGAAGCTTACCAAACCAACCTAAGGAAGAACGTGCACAAAACTTAAAACCCAGATAAAGCAGCGCAAGGAGACAATACCTGTAATTGCAACCGCAATCTATTCTACACAAAGTTTCTATAATTACTGAGTAGATCTAATTAAACAGAGGCAATGTTCCTTTTGTTGAAACACTTAACGATTCTATTCTAACAGACAGATAAAGCCCGTACATTTTGCGGTTTATCAAGGCTTTATGTTACAAACGAGTAGTTACAATACCATAGACAATTTAACGTTTAGGCTCTTTAATTATTTACACTTCTATTATTTAGATTTACACAAACTGTCGCGTTAATCATGCACCATTGGTAAGTTTTTTTACACTCAATAAGCTTACGCTTCGATCTGAATTAAGCAAATAAATAGTACATACCAGAACTCTATGCAGATTAAATTGCACACAATTTTTCGCATGATTATCAACAGTGCTTAAAACCAGGCGGGCTATATTCGTGTTTGTAAATGAAACTGCCAATTAGATTACTCATAAGACTTTGGGGCCGTGGGGTCCGGGAGCCCATACTATTTTCCAAAACCTCTCGGAGCGCTTGGTTGACGCGACGCATGACCAAAATGCTGGCCTTTTTCTGGCTCAACGTATCAGCATTGCCATCCAGCGTGGTAATGCGGCCAGTATGCTGGGCACGCTGCCCTCTGGTAGTGGGCTGGAGCACTTAGATTATCTTTAGGCTTTTCTAAAGATTTTCTAAGTGCCCCTATTTGTAGTAGTTAGAAGTAGAATGTTTAGTTTTTCTTTCCTTGTTTTTATATTTTATTATTGCTCATAAGATATATCACATGAATTTACTTATCTTACAAAATATATCTTAATTTCGAAAGAATTACGCATCTTTTGGGTGTAATGACGATGTTATGTACTTAGTACCTTCCCTGTTCTGTCGCGAATTGAGGTCACTGATTTTCACTAAACTCACCGAGCGTAGTAAGCGCTGATGGACGTCAAAAAATGTGTAAAGACGAAGTTGTTTCAAACTTGATAAAAACTAAACTTTTTTATGCTCTAGAACAACTATGCCAAAGCAAGTAATATGTAGTCAACCATGCCAATCTTATGCAAATAAAACTCGCTAAGTAAGCGATTGGTTGTCTGAAAACAAGTATTAAACGATTTACATGAATATATTTACACTCCTCACAATAAGTTACTTCTCTAATTAAAACCCAGTCCTAAGCTAAAAGCTTACGTAGACAACGTTTGATCATTTACATTCATAGTTTTATTGATCAACTGAGTCAACAATTACGTAATTACGTAAGGTATTCGTACCTACCTAATTTGACTTGTAACCGAGCCGTACGTCCTTGGTTATGTCACAAATATTCTATTTGTGCAGCGGCAGTAACAAAATATCTGTCTCGTATAGAATTCTCTTTGAGACAACGGATATAGAGCGAAATAAACTGTTGCTTTTATTTTATACCTTTGCGAAGAAATGAGACGGAACGAGCAGACTTCAGAACGCTCGTATTTCATGGGCGGTGGTAGCCGACGCGCGGATTTAACTTTGTAGATAAATCAAAAGATAATTATTATTGTCACAAGTCCCGAGAAGATATTTTGCGGGAGCTGAGACAACTTGTTACTTTTATTTGGGACGAAGAACTTTTAGAGAACATGACTTTGACTATCGTACTTTCTGTGCTGAACGTTAAGTTTACATTTCAGTGGATTTCAATATGCTACGCTCTGGAGCTTGGATAATATAAGAAACAAGTGAAAGTAAGGTGGCAATAATAAATAACATTGATAAATAATTTATATTTTTTTCTACTTATTAATTTTGTGTGTTCTCTTATGTAACACATTTCGAAATAAACAAACATCAATATGTTTGTTTATTTCGAAATGTGTTACAATTCATTCGTAATACTGAGATCTGAAAACGAACGAAGGTGGAAGACGTCGGGTCTCGTATTACGAAACTCAAGTGGCGATGTGTTGGACACTTGGCGAGACGTACTGACGGCAGATGGAGCAAAGCAATAACTGAATGGTACCCACGGCTTGGTAAGCGAAGTGTAGGAAGACCTGTGCCTGTGCAACGGTGGCTGAATGATATTAGAAA
Organism: Macaria liturata; assembly: GCA_964023185.1. NCBI lineage: Eukaryota > Metazoa > Arthropoda > Insecta > Lepidoptera > Geometridae > Macaria > Macaria liturata. The sequence continues at coordinate 2,840,207 of OZ026811.1, read as the reverse complement.
GTTAGAAGGAAACATCTGGGCAAGAACAGCGCAAGACAGGGAGAATTAGCGTAAGAGGGAGGTCTATACTCTGCAGTGGGTTTCATTAGGCTGATGATGACGATAATTGCAATTCATATATTCATACAGTTTTCCTAGATGTGTATGTCAATGGCCAGCGTCAATCACATCTGATACGAGATATATAATATTCTAGCTAAGCTTTATCACGCTTTCCTATGCACCACATATTCGTTCGTATTCCAAACAGGAACTCCACACACAAGTGCACATATAATTAAATACCGTCATCACAATATGACCCCTGTTTAACCCTTAACCGACGAGATAAAATGCAATTTGTGCCCAGCCAAGCAGCGATCGCTGTAATCATATTACCGCTGCCATAACAATTGTCCGTATTCGATCGACTGGTGGATATCATTTTGACGTTAAGCCACAGAATATGTGAGCTAGTAGGGATATATTTTTAACTACCAAATGACGGTCCTAGATCCAGCAGCATTTTTTGGAGGTGAAAAGTTGCCGAACAGCGAGTTATATTGCAGACTGACTGAATTACATCTAACGTATTTTTTTTAACGATGCTTTCAGAACTGTGAAGGGAATTAGGTGAAACTGGTGCCAGATTATATGTACATATGCACACATACACACATATGGTAGATATATGCATATACTTTGATCTTATCTACGTGTATAATTTTTTTTTTAAATATGCTGTTTCGATTTTCCACGAAAGCAAAGAACCAACCAACCAAAACTAACCAAAAAAACCAACGAAAGAAGGAACCAACAGACTCATATGAGTCAGTTGGTTGGTGGTAGTTGGTTGGTTGGTTGGTTCTTGTAAATACACGCCTATTACTCGTTTGTAAACAAAACATTCAGTCAATATTACATTCAAATCACCGTATTACCTATAAGTTCAATGACCCCATTTTTGCGGTCTATACAACTTTATACCTCTTTTCTACCCGTCCCATGTTTTAGCATTTACTTCCCAGTTTGCGGTAATCGTAACTCGCGTTAATGCTCTGAACTGGCGTGGTCTGTCTTGTTTATAACCCTCGTATTTTGTTTCAATTGTTCAAGTTTTATTTTTCAAACGCTACACTTAGTTTTGGAGTGTTTTGCTTGGCATCGCGCCATTTTCAGGGTTAAGATAATAAATACTTGGACGATATACACATAATTGTAAGTCGGACATATGCAGATGTTGCATTTATTTTATATAAAATATTTATTATATATTTTTTTACTATTACATTTAAACAACTTAATGTTACGAGTATTTGTCACGTTTTTATAAAATATTTCATCATCAGACTGTTACTATATTGTACTGAACATAAGCTTATTACTTAACAAACTTAACTTATTACTCTTTTTGTTCCTGGCCATATCATAGTCAAGTGCTTCCTGCGGTCCAATTATACCAAGTTATAACTATTTTAATTTTAAAAAAGTCATCAACATTATTAACAATATCAAATTTATTTATTTTTTCTAAACATAACCTGTATTCATCAAATTATCTGCCATCGTGGAAACATTACAGTAGCTTCCGTACAGTTAACTCGGCTCTACGTCAGAATTCATCTTGGCTCGTCGATAACCCTTCTAATCTCCACGCAAACAAGGTGAGCCGGTGTGAGAGAGGTATTCACGTATTCGCTGAAGACAGCGTTAAGGGCCAGGTTACAATGACAGAAAAGTACAGTTTAAATTTGTTAATTGTTTTATATGATCGAAAGTACAGTTGACATTATGTATTTGATCGAATAATTTGTTATTCGAATATGAATAGGAAGTGGAAACGATTAGTAAGGTGCAGAAATCAGCAAATCATCTAACTTTAAATGGTACATGAATTTAAAATCCGGTTATACTTAGTATTATTCTTTGTATGTTTTTTTTTTACTTTTCAATAAAACTATTTTCTTCAATTACAATGGAATACAAATTTTTGTTTATTATTTCGATACCTTGAACTACGTAGGCTGTACCGCTACGACACTACGGCGTAGGGTCTACGGAACCAGATAATTTTAACCTGTTGTATGAACGTGACATAGACTGAGACTGAGAGATTAAATACAGCAAGAATAAAATATATTAATTACCAGAATTATTTCCGCAATTTGAATAGATCTTACAAAAGATTCGGAACAAACAAATTTATGTACTGTAATATTGAGGAGAATGCCGAATTATCGTAATTCTCTGTAAGTATTATGTATTCATATAATAATATTGTAATAGATAGCTTTGAGAACCTAAAATAAGTAAGTGATAACTCTGTTATCAAGAGTTCAATTTGCCGGGACCTACAATTTTACGTACTCTTAATTGTAGATTCCGGCTATTTGTAGTAATAGTACACGCACAGGAAAATTGTAGTCGAGCGTGAGCGTAGTACATAGCCTACATATTACTTTTGTATTTGACCTAAGCAAGTAAAGAACTGGTATCTGTCCATGCAAACTAGTTAAACCTGCTGCTTATTAGTTTATGTATTTTTATGAAATTTATATTTATAGGTATATATATATATTGTACTTATTTGTATGTAAGTTTATAGCATATTGTACTTATTTATATGTAAGTTTATAGTAGTTATTTTTGTAGTATTAGCACATTAGTATATTTTTATATATTACGTAGTATAATATACATATGTAAGTATGGGTTAGAGTACTTTTTTTTTTTTTAAATGTTTATGTTTATTTTATAGTCAAATTTCATGTGCTCGTTATTGTACACCCCGTCTAGTCTTTTTTTTTTATATTTTCCTCTCCATCCTACGGTTGCCTGGAAGAGATCGCTTTTAGCGATAAGGCCGCCATTTGTGGCATTAGTTTTAATTAATTTTTTTCCGTTTTGTATTATGTTTTTTGTGTCCAATAAAGTATCAATCTATCTATCTAAGCTTTATATCTTGTACCACACGCCTCACACCTGCCAGCACATCGTTGAGTAGATTACCACTGACGTTTGGCGCTGACAAACTTAAGTACCTACATCCTAACTACTTCGATTGTTCGGCGGTAGGTACTATATACCCATACATACATATGTAGTTAGCCTGGATATCGTAACATGTGCTATTTTAGTGAATGTGAATACACGATCTATGATTGAGACGTTTGTATCATAACAGCTACACACTAGACTACAAGTATTGTAATATACTCACAACTCCAGTGTTGACTAAAAGCATACGAATTTACTTAATACATACTAATATAGCAAAGAGAAAGGCAAAAAGTCTTAAGCAATACGCATGTGCGTAAATTTTGAGAAAAATAACAATATTACTTAAAGCTGGTAACAGCGCGTTAAGAAAAAAAAATAGCAAAAATTCAGCTCAATATAAAACATCTGCTGCTATTTCAGTAAAATTCTCTAAAGTATTCCATGCACGCAATAATACATGAACTTGTCAAGTTTAATTAACGGCGCTGGCTGATATTAATGCAAGCGAGGCTGTGAAATTCAAATGACTCTTTACTCCTTGCCTGGGCTGAATAGAGGGCCATGAAAAGCCAAAATAGCTTTACACGGAGATTTTTCCTGAAACCATGTTTTATATGTTCCTCCCATTTTCACGAGCAGTGAATAATATTGTTATTAAAAGACTTTTACACGGTTTAAGTACATTTCAGCAACTTAAATATGAAATTTGAATATATCTTGTACAACATTTTCAAACCACAAACCTAATAAATTGTTTGGCCGATTTGGTTACTTAGAATTTTGTTATATCGTAAACATAAAATCCATTAAACATCTTACTTTCTTCAAAATCACTACAAAATATACGCAAACAATGTGTCTACCATCAATCTGAAATAAAATAAAACATTTTAACCCGTTCAATCCATTTCCAGTGAAAAGAGTACCGTTTTATGAAAGCAAGCAAGAGTCGTATCGATTTTAAACAACACGAATGCAACTGTTTCATTTGAAGTAAAAGCTTTTAAAGTAGTCGGGCAGTAAAACAGATGTCCTCAGGGAGCAGGGGGTTTGTTGATGTCACATTGTACCGGACTATAGGTGATAGAAACAAATTTACTTACTCAGACTGTGGTAAATGCATAAAAAAATTGTACTTACATTCGTAGAAGTGTGATTCTTTTATGAAGAAAAGATAGATATCTGATATGCTGCTAAAATATGTACATGCGTCGATCTAACATAATATAATAAAATTTTACAAACATAGGTATATGTCATTTAAAAAAAAATAACTAAGCAAAAGTGGTTAAAAAGCAATTCATGCATTGGATTCTTTTCATAGTCACAAATAACCCTGTTTCGAAATGTTTTGTGACTACAAAGCACCTGCTGGCTGATTCATGTCAAATTTAATGTTAACTTTTAAAAAACGTGCAATTTATTGTATCAATGCTTTACTTAAATAAATTAATTATGATGAGTTCCAAATGTCATCATCATCAACAGTATATAGGTCTGAAGCAAGTCATATTTTTCCTCCCACAGACGTTTCTTCTAGTTCAGTAAGTACTAAACTTGTTAATGTATGCATCTTTCAATCTATACATATAATAAAATTGAAGAGGATCAAAAATCTGTACATAGAAGATATCAGAAGAAAATATGTTTGGGTATACATCAACTCAATGATAAAACAAGTGTCAGCAGTTTTTATATATTTTTGTCTGTTTATCTGTGTCTCTGTCTATTTATTTAAAAGCTCATCATGCAAAAATGGCTGAACGGATCATCATGATTTTTGGTACGTAGGTAGTAAGAGGCCTTAGAAGTATCATAGGCTACTTTTTATCCTGAAATAATGCGAGCGAAGCCGCGGGCGTCCACTTGTGAATAATAAAACAACTGTACCTGAATATTACTTTCATGTCATAAAATAAAACTTTTATATCCCAACATTACCATCTCCGCTTCAATATGAATAGATGTTTATGACGAAACTTCTTCTTGAAAAGGTGACTCTCCTTGCTAAATGTGACCCGAGAATAACTTTCACTTGCATATTTTTCATATTTCAGTTTATCTGGCACAATTTATGGAGTGTTGACGAAGATTTGTTTTGCAAACTGTCTCATTTCTTTAAATGCTGAATTTTGAAAACAGAATTGATTGAATAAAGAATACGCATGAATAAATTAGGTAAACTGACCAAAATATAATTTCCAACAATATACTCTGGTCAAATCAGTATCGATGAAGTTTTAGGATGAATACGCGAGAGGTCTCAACATCGGAAAAGGTTCTATTTTTAATATCCCACGGGACTAGAGTACTCAATATTTGGTTCATTGCTACAATTTACTTACTTATTCCGATTTGGAATGACAGGCTACGCAAATCAGCTGAAAAAAAAATATTCAAATGTATTATTTTGTTTACGCACTGTTTTTTTTTTGTTATATAATGTACTTTAGATTTTATACGTGTCACCCCTTTTATGTGGTAATTCGAAGTAGTATGTTTAGTTTTTCTTCTCTGGTTTTAATGTATTATTATTTGTAAATAAACCTTTAGTCCTACTAAATAAAATCAAACACTTAAGTATCGATCCATATTATATAATATGAATCGAAATAGTTGTATATAAAAATAAAATATCAAAGTCTACTCACACAACGATTTCCAAACCTAGCAGAAATTGCTAAAGAATCGTGCAAGCGAGCCTAAACTTAAAGTTTCTAACAATTTATATCCAGTTGGAAAAACAGAGGCTATTTCATCTAGTAATTTCTAATAATTGGATAAAAATCAAAGTCACTATCTCAAATGGAAAACTTTGTCTCTAAATCCCCACAATCTGATCAAGTATTCACAAGACTTCTATTTAAGCTTCAATAATACCGATCGAATACGAGAGGCGCGTATAAAGGCACATTTATAGACAGGCCTAGAAGCTTAGCATGGACATCGTGAATTGAAAACTGATTCATATTGTAATTTCAATCAAAAATATAATTTTCTCTTACTATCTTCAATGCTTGATACTATTTATGTGAGAATAAAAATAATGTCTTGATAGAAGATGCTGTAGATAAGATATTGAATCAGGCGTTACTTTGCTTTCGGACCGACGTTCGAAGAGTCAACACGAGTCCTGAGGATGCCTCGTGGAGAGGCGAAACACGTGTCGACCAGAATATCTTGCCGAAAGAGAACAACGAAGCTTCAAGACAGGTGCGGTGTTGGTAAATCTCGAGATCCACGGAGGCCACGTTGGTTAGGAGGTGAGGTGTGGCGGTGGTATATGGAGGAACACACCTAAAAACCATCAAGTTTGTTGTTTGATGTCGGTTAAGGAGCAGTCGCAGCGGAAAAACACTACATATTTCTCCAAAGTTTCAGTTTTCAGAAGATGCTGTGGTCAATGAGTTTTATAATTATTTACTAACACACAAAATATGTTTTGTTTGGTTAATTAAAATGACGTGTAATCATAGTGCGTTCTTATTGGTTACTGATCTAAGCCGTATCTCTCTTTTAAACTCTTGTATGTATGTATTAGATATCTCCATTTAGCTCTAGTAAAAAAATCAAGAGATTTTATCAGTCAATCAGATTGTAACTCTTCGTTTAACAGAATCATAAACTGAATTGAAGCAATAATGTTACAAGCCGTACTTAGTCCACTGGCAGCGTCGAGTTCTAAGCACATCCATCTTAATTATTCATGGCTATATCGATCCGATCCTGACGCCATCTGCCCCATCTGGTAACTCCGTATTCCTTTGCCTACTCGTATAGGTACTGCCTATACACTAACTTTGAACTTACTTTGATTTCTTAGATAAATATACAGGTAACAAATGAAGAGGTAAGATTAGCAACATAGTAGTTGTTATAAATGTTGATGTTACACACCGTTTGTATACCTTCTTATCAAAATAAAAAAGTATTTTTATAGATTCATAGGCTTATGCTTGATTATAGTCTGATATTAGGCTCAAATGTAGTAAAAGATGCAGAACGGCTGCTTTAAAAAAAAACTATATATTCTGGATTTTAAATATTTACAGGGACTGCCTGCCATTACAGGAAACTGTATGACTCATTTTAATAATTTCCTGTAATCAAAAGCCACATACATTATTTAATCTGAAAACTGTGAAATTAAATACAATATGTACTTAAAACTTAATCTGCAATGAGTTGTAACCGCGCTATAGTTTCACGATAATCCACGGCGAACTATTTTTAATTTGCATATAATTATTTCCACAGATTACAAACTCTTTTACATTATTTGTTGCATGCAAATCAATTAATTTCAATTTGCGTTTGTGTTTGTGAATTCCTGATGCGTTTGTATCGGCGCTACTAAGGCTTGGATTATGCTGACATGGCTCATTTATATTCAGGATAAGTCCGCTGGAAAGAATGGGTTCCTTTATCCCTTGATTTGATTATTTCGAATAATCATAAAATATGCCAGCTCTGAAGTGGATTTGAGACATTTTAGTACCTCCAGCCTTTTTGTAACGTGACCTTTTCAGACCCATCTTGGTTTGTGGCAACCTATTACTATATGATACGTTATTATGTATAATGTGTATTTGTATTGTAAATAAAATCAATCAAACATTGTAAAAATATCAAAAGCAAATAAAATTCGGACAAAAATATTGACAGAGACCGAAAATAACTGAGACGTAAGAATTTTGTTATTGATAGTATTCGGAAAAAGATAAAAGGTTTTTTTTTTAGATACTGTTTATTTAGTATATCTCGCTCTACGCCCAGGGTCCTGGGGTGTCCACTCCACTCGTAAAGTTTTACACCCCTGTCTGAGGCGAGATTAGGTTTCGTTCAGTCGTTCAGCCATTATATAAATATTCGATCTACATAACTGTAACCTAGATTCGATTTTGCTGATGTTATTTTAGGATAGAATCAAAAGTACCTAAGCTCTTATTTCTTTAGAAATGTTTTATGTGCTAGAGTCATAACTGATTTAATTTCAGATTTTATCATTACAATTCATTCAGTGTGGCGTTAATTTAAAAAAATATATTAAATGATTGTTACTGAGTTCTTGGATAGTATTGACTGATTAAGTAAAAATGTAACTAAAAACACAGTCATCTTATTTACTCAAACCTTGTGAGCCTGTAAGCGTTGTCAACATTCCGTATAAAATTTCCATTTCAACTTTGACTTTCATACGTTTAATCCTACGTAAATACCAATAACATTGATTGGTAAACAGTCCCGCGCAACTTTTTCGACGTACATAGCAGCGGATAAATTCATGGTAAATATAATACAGAGACAACTACGTGAATTCTCGTTACGAACAGTTCTGTAAATCTGCATTCATACTGCACGGATTAACCAAGTGTCGAATCACATATCATTCTTATTGTATATATCGTCACAAATATTATTTGTAGCTGATCCTACTACTACCTACTACTTGGTATATGTGTTTCAGACTATTTCGATAAAAATGAGGCGTCCATTTCGTTGTCGTTGGGCAAAATGAACCGTTTCGCATATTCATGCCATTTGTAAACATTCGTTTAATCGTATCGTTACATCTTCCGCTTAATTTAATCGTACTCAAGCGGAACTTTGATGTTGTTTTCTTTTTGTGACAATTAAATTATTTTCGTCACATCCCAATTCCCACTTTCTTTTACAGGCCCTTGATCGTCATTAGTGAGATTTTACCTTCGTTTTAGGGACCAGTTTATATTAAAGTTTTGTTTACTTTGTTTTGCGAAGTAGAGGTTCCTTTATGCCATAAATGTAAACACTGAACAGCAAAAAGTGAAGTGTTTATGAGATAAAAATAACAAATAAATATAATGGTAACAAAAAACATGTCGGTTACAGTACTTTACACAAGACAAATATTCACTTGGTTGAGTTATCTCACACATAAACATGAAATACGAGGATATTGAGACACCGGACCCGTCATATTTCAAAAAGATATCTCAACATATACATACCTTCATATCTATAACTAGAAAAACTTTTTTTCCGTGGGTTAGGTTTACGTTTCACTACAGCCTGCCTGATATTAACGAACACTGCAGCTAATGTTAGGATTAACATATTTTGTTTACTTAGTTTTGCATAACCCAAAACCCGTATGGACTTACTTAAATTATTCACGTATTATTTTTGAGTACTTTTAATCAAACTAGGTCTTAGAATCTATTTAAGTATTATACAAGATGTTTATCTTTTACATTAAATTTATAAGTGTTATTGATTGATTTATTGACCTGTGTTTATCCGTAATTAGAGCACGCAATTATTTTGCATGGATGGGAAGTGCACAAGATTACTTACTAATATGCTACGAATTCAATTTGATATGTTTGAGTAAACTAATAATTTAGATTACAACAGATGGAGCGAGACTGTGCTGTGAAATCAACATAAAATCCCATATTTTCCTCAATAATTGTTTAATGAGTTAGGCAGACCGATTTCGTAGTTAAAACAGTATTAAAGCTTTACATGGGCATTTCACATCCATCATACATATATCTTAAGCAACTTGTATTGGTTTTCCTGATCAATATCACAGAATACATAACACAATCAATATACATAGATGTATATTATATTTATTATAGAATATGTAGTTATAGAATATGTAGAAATTCGTTACTTGAATGTTAGCACTACAGACACTGCTTTAACTTAAATATAGACAAGCTGAAATAAAAATTTTGTATTCACTGTATAATTTATACATTAATTCATAAAAAATATCACAAACGACGACCACAAATCCGTAACAAGACAGACGTGAAAACGCGAGCGAATTGGACAAATAATGAGACCCTCAAGCTCCACGTTGTTAAGTACTTGTTGCTGGTTTTGTAAAACAAAGTGTTCAATACGGCGGAGTGGTGCTCCAGACTTGCAGTATCGATCCAAACCACCTTTATGGGCCCGACATCTGTCGCGGTGAGATGACATAATATAAGACCATATGTGGAGTTACTTTAGGTACTGGTGTCGGTTATATGACAAGATTGGGGTGGTTGAAACTTATAGTAGCTCATAGTTCCAACCTAAGGATATAATCTACAATTTTAGCCGCGAAACTACATAGTTTCATCATATTTGCTTAGACGTCGCTCAATGGACTGCAGTGTTTGTATACGATTTACTTAAGCTAAGTGACGTCGCTGTCAGTTCTTAACAGGATGAGCCATCTTATAAAAAAAAACTCCAAGTGCAGTTTAAAAACTATCAACATCGTCATAAAATTTACTCTATACAAGGCTATTTTGGCGGGCATTTCTGTAGTTCTAACTTGGATTTAATTTTCTTTTGCATTTGATTATAATCGGGTATCTGATGACCAGGTCACCTGAATCTGAACTTAGACGACGCAGTTCCAAGCCTAACATGCATGTACTGGAACAAAACTGCATTTTATACGAGGTTATCAGAACATACTATCAGATGCCTAACATTATGTATGCAAATTTTAATCTGTAATTAATTTTTAATTTTAATTTCAATAATGAAAACACTGGAAGAACCCTGGATACTGCAACACAGGGAATCCTAAAGCAGTAGACAGGACCCCAATTTGAATTTGAATAATTTAGATACTTATATATAATGTGAAAATGACATCATGTTTTAGTGCAAATAAATATTTTTTATCTTTTTTTTTAGATTCTAAACAACACATAATATTTTGAGAATAGCCAAAATACCAGTTTTGCGTTTTGCTATGTTCATATCGACGAGACGTGAATTGTTAAACAGAAGGAAACTATCAATATAAGTTCTTATTTATAGAAATATGGACGTGACACAAATTTTTGAGCAGATGGAAACTGTCTATGTTTATATAAGTACAATTTAAATGCTTAGCGTTGAAAGTTCCGAGAGTGTTACACAATATTTGGAACATTAGCAGTTAATAGTTACGTAATTTTCAAGTTGACGCGTTTCAAACGCTTAATAAGCCATAGTAAAGTGTTACGTTTATTTACGTCTAAGATGACGTAAGTAACATTTAACGTATGTTTATGAGTGGTAATCTAACCGTTTTTGTCATTTGTTTCTAACGAATAAAAGAAGTATAATATGTCACTTTCATAATTATATCCCATGCAAGTCAAAAACAATAATAAAAAAAAGCAGATCATCGTACAATTTCTTAGCTTTGAAGCCTTTGACTAGGTGCTTTTGTATATTTTTTAATATTTAAATGTTAGTTTTAATAGTTAAAAAGAAAGAAACACTACAATGTTAAAAAATAAACTTGCAAAGGCTACCAAAACACACAAATCACTCTTATGGAAGGTATCAAAAATTCTATCAAGGAGCACCGTTTATATGGAAAGCTGCTTAATATTGCCTTGGCTTGAGCGCACCAAGCAGAGCATCATCTAGATGAAAATTAGTCTTCGTGAGAATTTACTGAGCTCCGGTAGTTTCACTTGCAAGTCCATTGTTTGCAGCTTAACTCCGTCAGAGGTATTCTTACAAAGACCTTCTCAAAATATATTGTTTACTAGTGAGTGCTCGTGGCTTCGCTCGCATTAAGAAGTAAAACTTGCATCCCCTATTTCACCCCTTTAAAGTGGCATTTCCAAAAATCCTTTCTTAGCGGATGCCTACGTCATAACATCTACCTGCATGCCAAATTTCAGCTCGATCCGTCCAGTGGTTTGGGCTGTGCGATGACAGATCACTATGTCAGTCAGTCAGTCAGTCACCTTTGAGTTTTATATATTTAGACTAGAAGATTCCCGTTGCTTCACTCGTTTTGTCATGGGGTATAAAAAACCTATGTCACTTTCAATCCTATCAAAAATGACGGTGATACGTTGCTCTTTGTGGAGAGAGGAACAATGAAAACTTACTGACAAACAAACCAACTATGATGCGTTTATGTAATGATATAATATTAAAATTAACATTTATAATTTTATCATTTGCTTAAAGCGCATAAAAAACTAGTGGCGCGTCGCTGTATTTTAAAAAGCAGACCATGCATTTTCCATGGTCTAATCTATCTCTTAAAGAAACTATTGTCTATAAGACTCTCATTATCTATTGTCTCGTCTGTCAATTTGTGTGAACGTGAAAAAGAAACCTACACACACACACACATAAATTTTGGCGTTCATGGTATAAGTTTGATAGTATGTTGATGTATATTGTTCTGTTCATACACTAGGTTGTAATAAACGGCTAGAAGCAACCTGTCTGCCTCCGTTATTGACAAACGTGCACAAGTCTTGATTTAGCTCGTTAGCTGACAAGTCTCTCAAAAGTAAATTTATTGAAGTTTTATATTGTGAAAGATGTCAGTGCGCTAGTTGTTTCTCTAACTTGATTTACTAGTTATTTGATTTTATAGAAATATTTGACACGATTTAAAAGATTTTTAGTGAAATAATAAGCTAGTTTCAGAACATATCACACCGCGCCATCAGCCCCATACTAAGCTTACGCTTAAAGTTGATCTTATAATAAAATAGAAAAGATGTTCTAACATTCATCAGATGAAAATGAATGCTATCTCAAACATTTCCACAAAAGTATCACATTTTTTGCTTTTATCGCTTCTATAACAGAACATCTTTCATATCATTAACCTCTTGCGTGCGTCCCTCACAACAAAAAGGTCTCTCAAGTTTACGATGACGCACCAGACGTCTCTGCACGTCTGCGAGAGTCATCACAACCGAAAATTAAGGCTCTTCCGAAGACAATAGAGCAAACTTTGTATAAATGGGCTGACGTGGTGTTACCGTGAACCGACTAGTATGTAGGGTAGGTAGCCGTCGCGCGTCGGTATCGACCGCCGCCTGTTGAATGCCTGCCCCTCCCGTCCCTTTGACCCCCCAAGAAGGGGAGACGACCCCACACTTTTCACTTGCTGAAAATAGACGCGTGCACTGTCGATATATGTAACATTAGCCCTCCACAGGACACTAAGCATAACTAATTCACTTGACTTTAAATACGTTTCAGATACCCTCTGTCCGGTTTATTTATGTCACACCTGGATTTTTGGGTCGGAACCTTTCGCGTGGAATGCGCAAATTGTTAGCCGAGTATAATGTCATTAATTATTTTAAACGTATAATGAGAAAGGTCCCCTACACCTCTTATGGCTGGTTAAAATTATAGGTAATTGTTAAATAGGAACAGTAGGTATACGTTTCATGGATAATTTAGGTGCATTACGAAATTGAATTTGTATTTTGTTTACGTCGCTAATATAAACCTGAGAAGGTTAAACCCATACGCGGGTTTTGTGTATTTGTGTGAGATTATGTAGGTACGAGTACATGTTTGTAAGAAGCTTTATTGGAGATGAATATTTACGTACCTACCTACATATTATTATCTGTGCTTTGAGAACTTTGTATGGCGAACAAAGAAATCTGTGTGTATACGAGTATTGAAGAAAACGAGACGTCTCAGAAAAAGAGGTATTGAAGCCTCTATCATTGAACCTTGTAGTACATTGGAAATAACTATTTATTCTTAGTTTTATTATATCACCGCCAAAATAGTCTCTGTTTATGTTGTCAGTGATATAATACTAGGACATAACAATGTATCATACCTTTTTATATATAAAAAAATACAACACGTTTATATCCATTACCTAATTATACCAAAAACACAATGAAAAGAGTAACAGCATTATAATTAGCGAAACATTTGTGCGTCATAAAGAAAAACGATAATAAACTGACATTAATGCATCTCAACGAAAAGTCGTTAGAAAAGATAATCATTTTAATATTCAGATTAATGTCTCAGGAAATTATTCTCATCTTAAAGCAAACTCAAAAAACATTTTATTAATTTGTTAGGTCGTTATTAGCTGGAATCCTAATATACTGTTTCAAAAGTTTCACGTAATTTATAGCGAAACGGTTTTTAACAACCACTTAATTATTTATTAACGTTTCAGAAAGCTTTCCTTATCTCATTAGCGTAACTAGATGCTTTGAAGTATTTCTTATTAAAACATAATTAGTTACTAATCTGGATTTAGTGATACTATGACGTATAGAAAAACTGTTCCAATTTTATTCAAAAAATGAAACCTCAAACGTAGAATAGAATAGAATATATCTTTAATGTACACCATAAAACATAGAAATAACAAAACAGGAAATAAGCTTAAATATATTAAAGTGATGCACATTGGGCGGCCTTATCTCCTAATACGTAATCAATTCAATCAATGGCATTCATATATTACATACAAGTTGTCTTGTACGGCAGTCGTTAAACCATGTCAGAGGCCCTTAGTGCGGCTTGATAAACTCTCGACACCAGAGTTGACCACTCTCATTCGATAAGAAGAAGACACATATAAGTTTTTGACTTGGGTATATAAAGGATAAAAAAATACTATTATTTTATACTGGTGTCCCATTAGTGTCCATTTAAATTAAGCAAATTATTGCAAAAACGACACTTAGTATGTAACTTTCTAACATATAGACGTTCTCTAGTGTCAAAAAAATCAAAACTGAGAAGCTTCAGACATCCTTTTGCGGTTTCCTTTCTATGTCGAACAGTCTTAGCAAAAATTACCTATTCGTATAAAGAAAGGGCCCGCCAGGTTGCTGTAAAATTAAACCCTGCGCTAAGTTTTATAGTAAGAATCTTGATTAAATCTGCCCCGACTTTGTAGTACCGATACATCCGTTACTAAGCTAAGAAAATAAAGTAAGATTTTAAACTTAAGCTTTTTATCTACCGTTAGTAAGTTAAATCTTTCAGCCATCATGTTGCAATAAAGATTATTATGAATATGAGAAACGTTTCTTGTTTGTTTTAAAGTTGTTATTACATGAATCATTTAATTGCTTGATATATTATTTAATTATCAAATTCAATTTTTTTCAAACTCTGTTTCATCTAAAAAGAGATGTTCAAAAGAATACACAAACTACTTATGCAACATCAGACGATTAAAATGATAATGATTTCCCTGTTCCCCGCAGAATATAGTCTCGCGTTCTTCAAAGCGAGAGTGAATCGGTTCTTACTGCGTAAGCACGCTGCATCCTAGATCATAATGATTGCTTAACATCACGCAAATTACGGACAAGAGCAAACCCATTCCTTGTTAAAAAAAATACATACTAAAATAGTTTGTCAAAGGCGTAGTTTTCCCAGAACCACTTTTATCTGTTGTATCTACGAATTACGTTATCACTAGCCAGCGTTTATCTAATTAAAATACCAAGATCGTTAACCTGGCCACAAAAATAATGGGCTGTCAACAATATTACTATTGCAGGCACGTAATAATCATAACTCAAGCTAACCACGAGGCTCTTGTGACAGTTCCGAACCACATCTCATTCGAGCCTGACACGTTATTTCGTTTAGGATCTCGTGAATCTACAAATGTTTATCACAATATGTCATGTGGATGCTATCGTTTATTGTGTTTACTAGGTGTTGCTTGAATTGCTTTTGCAAGAGTTTTTTTTTGGCTAGTAAGCTATTTAGCTTCCATTCCATTTGTTTCCCGTTTCTTCAAACGATAATTAATCTACAGGAATTGCATACATACCTACTCATTCAATGTAATTCAAATGATCCTGTTATGTTTTATAACTTTAAAAAAAATGTATAATTACTTGTGTTGTGTCTGGTCGTTTGTATGTATAATAAGTATGTATTTACAAAAGAAAAGTATACAAGTATTATATCCGTTATCTAGTACCCACGACACAAGCGTTTGCTTAGTGTGGGACTAGATGGCGCTGTGTGCAATGTCCCGGAATATTTATTTATTTATTTATTTATTTATATGTAATTAGCCTATTCTATGAGAAAATTCAGTCTTCCTAGTGACAGTAATTTAGTCATTACTTTTTTTTCAAATTTAACATACAAAATGAGATATTAACAAATTCTGTCAATTCTTAAGACATTATGTTAATCACATATTTAGCTTAAACGAGTTTTCAATGTTGCACAATAATAAATCTCTCACCACAAACCAGCCGATGTTACTACACAAGATAAAAATAGACAGAATCAACTGAAAACAAAATACATTGGACAAGATTAATGGTTGGAAATATACCCGCTAGCTTCAAGCCTTTCTTTCCATTGAATTAATAAGTTGCCGTCAAATGGTCGAGCTGACGCGTAATGTTGTGAAAACTGAACGATATTAACGACCCTTCGATGAATGGAAGATGTCGGCGGTTAGTGAAACAAGGTGGGCCATAACGAGGCCAATGAATAGGCTAATATTTATTCATGGAATCAGCTGTAACAACTTCTTGTTTTATTAATAAATATTGGTAAAAGAGTAATGGACGCTTATCAGAAAAAAAAAATCAAAATATAAGTTCATCTAAATATTTTTTTTAATGTTAACTGTTTTTCTCTGGGTGAATGTATCGGAGCAAATAATAATACCTACCATGATTTTTTTTTCCATTTGTGTGTATTTGAATTTTGCGCTTATTTATTTTAATCGCGAAAAAAATCGTCTATTTATACGAAAAACTTAACGTAAATACAAAAGCAACTATAAAACGAAAACGTATGACTTTTATGTGAATAAAACCGTAAAAAGCATAATGTGCCTACTTAAAATACAAATCGACGGCGTCATCTAGTTATAATGGGTAATAACTGAAACCTATTACTGTACTCATGTTACCGAGATAAGGTGTGTGAAATAGCGCCATCTCGCGAGTTTTTCTCAAACCATAAAAGAGAATAGGTCGGCAGAGGAAAACATGTTTTCCAGATTTAAAGAGAGCTTACTAGATGGCGCTTTAATACATTTATACTAAAATAAATTTGACTGATAAAATATAATGCAATCGACCGCATTACTTGCTTTCAAACAAGGGGTTTTACAATTACATATCTTAAAGTATTTTGTTTGTAGATCGTCTTCAATAACAGTCAAAAATAGATACAAATAATGTTTTAAAATAAATGACTAACAGCATAAGATATCATTTTACAATTTTCCCTTACAAATGGTCCCAAAGAACTTAATTACATCTTGGAATGCCCATAAAATGGCTAAAGGCATTTTTCACCAACTTTCCTTCTTTACGGCCGACCATAAATATGTGGTGAATCGCTTCAACGGCTCTGCATCCGTTAGCCAAAAGTCAAATCACACCCATAGATGTTACCTTATAACTGAAAAACCTACACACATGTCATGCTTGACAAATATCATTATTGCAAATTACTCTATGAATTGAATACTTAGTAATACCTACATACATGACTATACTGGTTGATTTGTAGAAAACATGCATATTCCTACACTACATGAGCATACAAAAAAGTATATAAGTATTATATTCTTTATCTAGTACCCACAATACAAGCGTTTGCTTAGTGTCGGGCTAGATGGCGCTGTGTGCATTGTGCTATGTCTCGGAATATTTATGTCTTTAAAAGCAGGCTGCATAGAGTGCAAAACTTACATTGCGTTAAAATAAATATTTCTAATGCTCCATGTGGGTTTTGTAATAGTAGTTACGAATAAAATAACTATCAAATTAGGCCATGCGGTTGATGAAATGATTTGTTTAGATATTATGTATTTACGAAGCTTGTCTATGACTAATATTGTCTATAGCTAGAAGCGTGCAATGGCGTATCTTGAAGTTTATTTTCAGTTGGCCTTGAACTAGTCCCGTGAAATGGGTTTTTCCAACCGTATTGGCCTGTACAATGAAATGAAACATATTGCATGGCCTATTTGTTTTCTTTTGGTCAGTTACAAAAATATATATCTTCCTTATTAGACTCGAATCAAATCAATGAGTCAGTTGATAGTGTTTTGTTTTTATCGTATTTAAAACTAACAATGAGAGAGAGAAAAACAAATGCCTGATCGACTTGTGATTAATTGATTCACATAGTCATAAAAATAAAGGAATTATTGTTTGATTTTTTAATACAGTAGGTAGGCATTGTGAATGAAAAAGGTAGTTTCGAGAGTTTTCTTAGTGCCTTAGAAAACTGGACTTCAATACTTTACTGTACCTACTTAACTATTACTAATTAAATATTACACATACTTAAAATACTTATAGTAAAAAACGTTTTCCGAGGAGTTTATTCTAGTATATATGTATGGGTAAGTTACTATCTTGAAACATTTGTCAAAATTACAGTCCTATCTAATACCGGTAAGCCAGCTTTACCTCCAGCCAATAATGGACGCGTAGAATTAATATTGTGTTGTTATTATCACCGAGAATCCACGAACCTTGCGTAACGCGATGGTAAGGTTTAAACGCTTAAATCGTGGAATTTATAGAAAGATCTTATATAGAGTTCTGTCGTAGGAGACTGGTCAATTTTAGTGTCGTGTTTTCAAACCACCATTAGAGTCTCAACTTAGGCTAGGTTTTCAAGCATTGATGATCAATGACCATGTATGAGTGCATATGATATATCTAATACATAATAATGTGAGAGTATACAATATAGATGTATATATCTTTACTTTCGTACTAATATTGCTTCTTAAGGGACAGAAAATGCTGACGCTGACCATTTTTGCTTAGCTTTTGGGAAGTGACTTTTATTTTCTCAGTGACGTTTACAAAACTAAATATAGATATAACATGGATAAATGGAGTCTGGATAAAATCTTTCATCCTCAACGTAAAACAGTATCCGAAAAGTATACATTGAGGATACTTGTATGTGTACCAAATATAGTAGAATTTTGGTAACAAATTCTGTTGGATTTTTTATTTATCTACTGTATAGATTGGATCATAGCTTTATATATTACTAGCTGTGCCAGCGACTTCGTCCGCATGGAATAGTTATTACCATAATAACGGTTCTAGTGAGTTAATCATAAAAGATAGACATATATACTGTGCGGCACATTTTGTTAGATCATTCCAAGAGGAATAATTCTTTCATACATATTGTTTTGATATATTGAACCGTTTTCGCAGCGCACGCAACGGAAGCCCTCAAAGATAAATAATTTTCCACATTTTCTATTGTTTCTTCGCTCCTATTAGTTGCAGCGTGATGTTATATAGCCTAAAGCCTTCCTCGATAAATGGTCTATTAAACACAAAAAGAATTTTTCAATTCGCACCAGTAGTTCCTGTGATTAGCGCGTTCAAACAAACAAACCAACTCTTCAGCTTTATAATATTAGTATAGATTAAACTGGTATTCATTTGAAGCCGACTTTGGTAATTTTAAAGGAATTATACCTAACATTAAACAGATAACTTAATATGAGTTGATTAGCTTTGTTTCTGTAAGATTTCCAACCTATTGAAAAAATGATTCCCTAAAGGAATCAGCTTCAACAACACTAGAGACTACTTTCTCTCGTAGCAGCTGCTCGACATATCTTTTGTTTTCTAAAATGCCCTATTTTAAATTACATTATTAATAAGTTTTAGTATTATAAGAATTTGTGTGTCCAATAAACATTTTTATTATTATTATTAGTTAGTTTACTAAAAATTCCACTCGTGAGATTCAAACTATACGTAAAAACATATGACAGTCTTCATTGCATCAACGTGAGTAATGCAACATTTCCAGGAAAATATTTGTTCTAGTATTTTGATGCTACAAGCTTACGAAATCATTCAGAAATAGGATACATTACTTTTTACCACAAGGAATTTGCCCGTTTTACATATGTGCTAGCTGTATTATTGCTATTTTAGTATAATTTGTTCCTACCTGAATAATCATTAGATTAATTGATGTGACAACAACAAGGATAAATCAACATTCTACTAAAATACAAATCATGCAAGGTTCAGGTATGTTTTCGTTTATAAAAGTTTTTTTATAAATACGTTCATCTTTCTTTAACTAAATACGCATATTTTAAGCAGCTTATAGTATCTTACTTCATATAACGAATACGTCCCTTGACTATAAAAGGGTTAGCCGCAAAATAAGTAACTTATGTTCGAGGAAGTCGCAAGGGACTGAGAATTCGTCAAAAGAATGGCACGAACAACTTTGCTCTCCATTTCAAGTCAAAAAGATCCCAAAACTTGCATGTATAGGGAAAATATACATGCAAGTAAATGTCGGTAGGGTAAGAGGAAGTACTTGTTACGTTGTGGAATGCTGCAATATAAAAAAAAGAATCTTATATGTTTCCTTTAAATCGAATAACTAAATTAGCCATGGATGTGAAGATAAGAGAAACGCTTGCAAAGTGCCTCAAAGATACAAATATTGTAGCTTTAATGCTGCGTTGAAAGTAATAATAAATCTATTGCCAATCGCTCTTTCTCAGATATAAAGAAAAAAATCAAATCATTTGTTTCAAAAGATGACAAGAAAGCTCGTCAGTTGTTAAATAACGAGTAGTAAATTACTGATTTCGAAATTAGTGACTTGTGTTGTGTAGCGTCGTAGCAGACCTTAAAATGGCTACGAATGCTACGAGGTTTGTAGCATGAACTACGATCTTAAGCATATCTGATTCTTCTACGAAAACGCGATGGAATTTCAGCTAAATATTCTACGAATTTCAGACTAGCTATTGCCAACGCTACTAACCGCTTACCACGCATATGTGGGTTCTACACTAAGGTACGGTGTACTGTTTTGGGCAAATGCTACGGAGACTAACTCAGCGTTTATAGCACAAAAGAAATGCGTGCGTGCTATCTGTGGACTCCGCCAGACTGATTCTTGTGTACCTCATTTTAAAAATCTGAAAATTGTAACTCTTCCTTCTGTTTATATATATGAGGCATCTCTCTTAGTTAAGTCTAATCTGCATAAATACGATACATTAAAAAGCACCAGGTACGAGAACAGATTATGTTCGGGTAAACAAAGAACTGTAATTTATGGTAATAGTATCTTTAACATGGGCATACAAATTTATAATAAACTCCCATTGTCAATCAAAGAAGCCAACTCTCTGGGCATATTTAAGCACAAACTAAAAATGTTTTTGGTAGGAAAAGCCTATTACTCTATCAAATCTTTTCTTCTTGACCGTACCATCTGACTTATATAACTTTTCATATTGATTTTACAACAAATTTGTTTTTTGTAAATTATTAAATTTTATGGCAATTATAATTCCAGACATAACCCCATATTACAGATACATTGACATTAGGTATACATATTTATAGTGACATATATTTAAATATAATTTTTCAATGTTGTATATTATATTAATTGTAATTTGCACGCCTTATGGGTGGAAGTATAGAGCTCCTATGTAATCCCACTACCATCAATTGTACCTATACTTCGCAATAAATATCTTTGACTTTGACTTTGACTTTGACTATTTCAGAATTAGTTTGCCAGAAGTAACCTTGAAATAACAGCATAAGGCTGAGACAAAGTAACTCAATCTGTGGTTTTCACGCACGCTTGATAATGCTCCGCTTGACAGCTTTCAGCAACATCCTTCTTCAGTTACAGACTGAACTTAATTAAATATTATACTCACAAATATGACTAAATGTTGGATAATAATATTTTTGGTTCGTAGAGTCACTTGTGTAGCATTAGCTTAAGCAATAGCTTCGCTCTCAGATTTTTGTACTACCTACTACCATAACAAAAATTACAATGATTCATCGCTCACTAAAGCAAGTAGATAAAAAACATACCAGACATCAAATAAAACACCAAATTCACGTTATCTTTTATCCTTGTCTTACTAGATTTACTAATTACGACCCGTGGTTATATCCCTACGTGTTAATCAAAATAATATCCAATATATTTATTATGTTCATGCTGTGTGTTAACCTAGTTTATCTTCGTACGAAATGTCATCCAAATTGGGTCAGCCGTTTGAAGAAAAATCAAATAACAACATATATTTATTACCACATTTACCTTATATAGTGATACTATTATTCAATAAACTTGCTTACCATCATTCCTGTGACAATTTTTCTTGAAGATTATGAAGGTTAAGGTAAAAATGGACTTTAATTTGAATGCCTAACAGTCAAATTCAATATCCTGTTCGCAAAATAAAATAAACAACGCGAAGCAACGTGGCGGTGTGTCTCGGCCTTCCGTGAATTGAATGTTTGTTATACAAAATTGTTTATCAAAAGGAATATTACATAAAACGTAACGACATGGATCAAACCTTGAAACGCTCTGATTTAAGGTGCACTTAGTGATAAAAGTCAGTAACTTATTTATTTTAAAAGTTAAAATTCTAAAACTATTGTTAATCGTCTTAACTTTTCGGTTACTATTATAAACGAATTAATATTTTATACAATTGTTGTTTTTTTCACCTTAAATAAGTTTGATACGCTTATTCGCTTATATGTTTTATGCATAAAGCGTATATATAGTGTTTTTTTCTAAATCTTTAATATGAATGTGTTAAAAAAAATAACTGAGTTTTGTAAGCTTTTGTTTTTTATAATAACTAATGAAATATGATTTATTTAATACATGAAACTTAAGTATTTTGTAAGTTTGTTAGTGGCAGTCTTCTTTGGATAGACCGCTGCAATAAATGAATAAATATACCCATAATATTTTTCCGTACTAATACTTTACGTTTAATACTTTTTAAATTTAATATTACTATAATTGTGGTATAGAGATTTATATATCAGGTTGATCACCAGTCTAAAATTAAAATGAGTTGTCGAGTCTTCATTAAAATATATCGAATATGGCGGTGAACTCAAACAAGCACCATAAACAAACAGAAAGACAGATTCTGAATGATGGATGTTCGATCCAACTGGAAAAATTTTATATAGGTTTCTAAAGCTTGTGTTAAACATTTTTATATCATTAGTTTAAAATGTCTTTACTCCTAAACTTAAATTAAAATGATACCTACTATTTTACTATGAACAAAATGTTTACTTTTGATATTTTCTCAATATGTTATCTTATTTCTCAATATATCTGATTTAAGTAATAATAATATTCAAGTCCCTACTTTTAAGTTAAAATTCAATTATTTAACCAATTGTTACGATTGATTTCATCTTTTGTCTTTTTACTCACCGATCAACTCTTTCCTCTCGCTATTTCCAATTAAATTCACAAAATCAATATCGAAGCCCTATTGAAATGTAATGAAGAATAATTGCTAATACTATACCTAGCCGACTACCATTGTTTACAGGGTTACTTAGATTCAACGAGCTATGAAGATCTTTTAGTACAGGAGTTTTCAATTAAATTTTCAATGCTCATAGAACAAAAGTAGTGTACTAAAGATTTTCTAAGTGCCCCTATTTGTAGTAGTTAGAAGTAGTATGTTTAGTTTTTCTTTCCTTGTTTTTATATTTTATTATTGTAAATAAAGGTTTTCACTGTGTACTAAATATGTAAGCACGTAAATATATATAGAGTTTGATTAGTGTGGGGCTAGATAGCGCTGTGTGCAATGTCCTAGAATATTGTTTTTTATTTATATAACAAGCTTGTTAGCAGAATAATGTAAGAACGCGCCATTTCAAGGGCTCTTCACGTAGGTATGTTTGTTGATAAGAAAATATTTTAATGATTTTCAAATATACCTATATTTAGATTACAATCTACTCGTATCTAGCGAGATTGTAAACTATCGATAGATTGTGAACCGTATCATTATGATTGCAATTTGACTCATTATTCTTCGCTATATTGTAATCTACCGAAGTGAAGCCGTCAAATTGTGAACCGGCGTAGGACGGAATGCAACTCGCGCTCTATGTTTAGGTATTGCGAAGTCACTTGTCTGTGACAGGAGGTAAGATTAGGTTCGTTAGGTTGCTTTCTACAAAAAATACATTTGAAAATAACTTATACCAGTACCACAAATTATAATTCATTTATTAATTGTGCCTTATAGCTAATAACGATCTCTTTCAGTCAACTATTGGACAAATTTGTCATAAGTTATAACCTTAGTGTGTTTAAAACAAATGCCCACATTTAAGTTAGTAATAGTATGTATATAAAAAGGAAAATAGTACTGCATAGTGATAGACTGCAGTCATTCTAAACATCGATATAAGTTGAATGCCGAGTTCTATCGATTTCTACCGTTTAATTATTCAACTTCCTTCGAAGACTAACGCCTCGAACACCAGGTGGTCAGCTTAGAAATACTCTAGTATTCGATATTTTATTTAGAATATTACCTGGAAGAGATCACTTTAGTGATAAGGTCACCCAATGTCCCTGATTACCTTCCACCTTTATGTTAATTATGTTCTTTTTTTGGTGTACAATTAAGTATATTTGATTGATTGATTGATTGATGTTTTTCACTGTCGTTGTGGTATTTACGGCGCTGGAAAATTTATAGTTTTACTACTAAGATAAACCAGTTTTTGCTACAAGAATAGAATTTTAGAAGATTGTAAGGACATTATATATTACAGCATACTCCGCTAACGATTCCGTTGTTGTATGTAGTATTTTCACAAAAGTCTTAATAAGTTTTACGTACCGATAGCTTTTTATTTAGGCTAAAATATAACTGTGCCTTCTTTAAAAAGGTTCTACGCTATATA
The DNA here is from genome assembly GCA_964023185.1 of Macaria liturata. Lineage (NCBI taxonomy): Eukaryota > Metazoa > Arthropoda > Insecta > Lepidoptera > Geometridae > Macaria > Macaria liturata. The sequence continues at coordinate 2,815,704 of OZ026811.1, read as the reverse complement.
TTATGATTTAGTCCCACGATTCAGATGGCTTTAAAGTTTCTGTATGTAACAAACAAAACCCATAAAGTTTGAAGCTGTAGTTTATCTTGTCACGGTCTTTGGTGATATATGGTTTTAAGGAAGATGGAGTTTGGTTGGTTTTATCTGAGAAACAATACCATTATTTTATGGGGGACAGTTAAAGTCACGGCATTTACAATACAACCTCTGTTAATAAATGAATGGTGAAGGTAGGCATTATATCTAGCCAAGAAATATGGTGTAATTAATCTTGCCATGAATTATTATTTTTGCTAAACAAAAAGAAAAACCAAAGTAAATAAATAGAAGAAAAGGCTCGCGAAAATATTTGGCTAGCTTTTATTCTACTCCTTGAATGGGACAAAGAAAATGATATCGAAGTGTCTGGTTACATTTTAAGATGTTTGCCAAAATTCTGGATAAAATCAACGCCTACACGCTGATATGATGTTTATCTGGTATTTCACTGAATTTTGGAATCATAAAAGAAGTTGCGGATGAATTATGATTTTGGTAGAAACGACGCAATACTTACAATAATGTTGGTATTATTTCACCAAATGTTATGAACTCATAATTTAAACTAATATCATCATCATTTTAAAAATTTCAAGTGCATGTCAAATTTATAATAACACTTTTAAAAGATCAACTAAAAAAATACCCGTATATTAGATTTATCATTGGTTTATCCGAGTTTTCACCTTTTATTTATATTGTTGACAGGAAGACCGCCCGGCGCCAGCTACAAATTGAATTTTTATTTATTTTCCGGCACATCTACCAGTTACCGTGATAAACACAATATCAGAATATTTTCCGCGCGTCAGTGTGGATTTCATAGTGAATTTCTGATTCGTAATGAAAAGGTTTTACCACCGTTTCTTGGCTATTTAATAATACGTGGCTTCACAATGCCGTCCCGACATAATAAGAACATCAATTTGAAGGCGTAATTCCTTCGAAGCAGGCTTATTCAATATTTCTTTCATTTGTGTTGCTCTAATGCGTTCTTAATATACCTAACCACAAAACGGAAAATCTGGCGGGTTTTAGTAAGTTATCAATCACTGCGAGATGAAAATGTTTGGAAGCAATGAAATGAAATGCTTACGGAGTCGTAAATAAGAAACGTCGTAACCCACATTTCCATGAAATGTGTTCTTCATTTTAATTTAAAGTGTTATACCAGGCTCAAAACGTTATTAGAGTATTCTGCTAAACAATTTATCTTATGTTTCGCGCTCAGTAACATATTTCAATAAATGTCATGTACAAAATATTGTTCATATATAAATTAATTTATACCTTAACCTAGGTCTGTTAACTCCGTGGCAAATAAGCCTACAAATCGTAGCTTTGTTGCGGCTTAAACGAGGAAGGACCAGATCTATAAGTTTTATGCTGATGGTTTTTGTATAAGGAGAAGACGTGTAAAAATAAAATATTCTTGTATATGGGAATACCTTTACCTGCAAATTTTATGGAAATTATTAGTTTTCTGATGCTGATGTTTAAAAAAAACCCACTACACTAACCTTGTACAATAACAAAGGCTGTATCTTATTCAATTACCTCATGTAAAGCTAGAAATTGACTCACGTCTGAAGCTCGTTTGCATCTCTGACCGTCTCACAAGGACGTCTTTAATTTAGTCGAATTAAGCCGAGTGTAAGCTTCCTTCGACAACACAATAGACACCTCAATATTATGTAAAATTCCCTAACATATACATACATGACTAAGTCCATTTGACAAACAAGTTACAAATGTTACACGATAGATATAAAGACAACATACTTTATTTCAGCAAACTTACATCTGATTTTTGATTGGTGCATTGCCATAGACATGTGATAAAGCTTTGAGCTAATTGGTCTGCCTGCACAATTTTCATGGTGGAAAAAGTTGTATTGAGATTGAATATAATAATGTGATAAGGTATATCGGTATCAATGCAGAACGTTTCTCCAGTATTATTACAATCATAGTGTCTCTAGATATATTGTCTATGGCTCCCTCCTAAGATAATAACGTCGACACTTTGAATAACAGTCGCGAAATGAAGAAAATTAAATTGTTATTGTGACTCATTCTTAGTCAGTTACTAAGACAGGTTGACATGCATTCTCTTGTAGAGAAGATGAAATCCAAGTTTTCTTTTAGCGAGTTTAGCTTGTGATACCGGCAGTCGATCAAGTGATGTTGTATGTTATATTCTATCGTCCTAAACGTATGAAGTCATCTCTTATAAGAATTAATACTATAACTACATCAAATAGATACCATATAATCAAAATGATTGACTCATTTTTATTATATGGTATTCATTTGCTTAGTGTGGGGCTAGATGTCACGTGTGCTATGTCCCGAATATTTTTGTTAACAGGCTAGTTTTACAAGTAGGTATAACGATAGTTAAATTAACAATAATTTAAGGCATATCCTTATACATCACTAAAAATTGGACCAACTTATATCAACTCAAATAGTTATTTGATTCAATAGCAAATTAAAATTTCTAAATATGTTGGTAAAAAAAAGATTTCAATCTGTTACTGACAATCAATTTATTTCAGCCCTTTTATATAGAATGTAAGCGGATTTTATGTCTGTTAAAACAACAACTCAATTTTATTTTCAGGGAAGCTTTTTTTGCTACAATGTTTTATTCCAACTATTTAATACCAAAGAACTAATAAACGCACATTTTCACAGAGTTTACAAACACATTTCCAAGAACTGTAATACAGTTAGATTTTTCTAGTTTCTATTGTTTAGTATTCACACCGGTTCCATTAAAAAACAGTAATACATTTCCAAGTCTAGTTTTACGGCTAGTCCTATATTTCCTAGCTTTTAATGGCACTGAAAGAGCTGTAAACATTATGGAAATCGATGGCCGCAGTGACGTCACCGAGGGTAATTAATTAAGCTTCGCCACAGATTGAGTAGGTAACTCGTAGGTGATATAACCTAGACGCACCTAAATACCTACCCTACCCAGCACTGCTCACTCCACAAATCACTTAATATGATCGTGAGCGCAATCGGTAGATTGTAGCTATACGTTATCATAACACACTCACACTTCCACTACAAACATAGCCTATATACAGCTCTATACTTTTTAATAATATACTGTAATTTTTAATTTATAATTTTCTACGACACTATTTGACGAAGCCTCTTTACAGCTGATAGTAAAACTTATTTAACTATAAATACATATTTAAATTAATTAATTGCCCTCTAAAATATGTTATTACCAAAAAAATTTAATTTGTCATAAATAATCAATATACTTATGTAATGAATATAATTATAAAAATATTGACGATGTTAATCTTGAAATGTGCTTCCCCTCTAAGATATTTATTAGAGTTAGTGAATGTAACATGACTTGATTTCGAATAAATTATTTCATTTCATTTCATTTCATTTCATTTCATTTCATTTCATTTCATTTCATTTCATTTCATTTCATTTCAAACATACCTATACACCATCCATCTCACATAATCATACAATTAACTTTCAGACATTCAACAACACAATAAAAGTAACAGCATTATAGGTTTAAGCAATTCTTAGTATAATGAAATCTAAAGCCAATATTGTAAATTACAACTATTATTAACCATGAACTATATTTCCTAGTAATATCTCAATGTATGTAACACTTAAATTCGAATTATATTTGTTTTTTACTACGGTTAATTTCAACAAGCATCTGGTAACACAAATGTGAAGTTACAATAAGCCAAGGCAAAGTATGGTACCAGAGAAAAAAAAAAAAAAGTTTTACGCAATCTTTGGTACCTATGTATATGTCATTATTAATTATTTTCCAAAACAAAGTTTTAAAATCATATATCACATTACAGTGTTACTTTTGTGAATTTTAAGTGTCTCCACGTGATAGAATGTCTCAAAGATTCCTGTTCGCAGCACAACACAGCTCTCCACAGACTTAGTGTGTTGCGCAGTCATCCATAGATGTACTACCTAAAGTAAGTTTAAGATTAATTGTATTTTTACGTACATACATTGTATTTTTGGCATAATAAACGATTATTTATTTATTTATTTAAGGCTCTAGTCCAGGCGTTTCATTTACTATTTAGCTTGTAGGGTTCTAAACGTTACGTCCGTCATTATGGGCTACACGGACCAATCAGCATCCAGTCTTATGACGCGTCCATAGGGACCAACGAATCTACATACAGATGTATCACGTGGCGTTTGTAACTGGCTGGTCAGGAAGATTCATCTAGTGGAGGTATGTATAATGCGAAATTTATTTGAAGAGTTTAATTCGTAATAAACACACTAATATTACTTATAGAAGTAAACATTTTGTGAGCGTGAGTGCAATGCATGTATTTCCGTCCCGTCCTTACATTGAAATGGCTAAACCGAAATGGATAAATGTGATTAATATTAGGTACTTATAAAATTGTCTTACAGGGTATTTTATTTCTGGATACGGGGGGTAACACTGGGAGTTATTGCTAGAAATAATTCTAAAACCACAGATTACTAGTACATAAATATACATACATTTCAATGGATATAAGGATACGTCTTCTGTATAAGTAGTCGTTAAAGTAGATAGGCAGTTAGGTAGGTAATTAGGTACGTAGGAGTTATGTTGGATCCCTTAGATATTAGAAAGCTGGCGCATATTACTTACGACACAACTCAACTTGAACTAATTAGTTCCTTGGAGAAAACTAAGCATAGACAGATAAAGTTAGCGCATTAAATAAATAAATATTCCGGGACATTGCACACAGCGCCATCTAGTCCCACACTAAGCAAACGCTTGTGTCGTGGGTACTAGATAACAAATATAATACTTAATATACTTTTCTTTTGTAAATACATACTTATTAAACATACAAACGACCAGACTCAACACAAGTAATAATATATTTTTTTAAAGTACATAAATACTTGTGTCGTGCGGGAATCGAACCCGCGACCTCTAGATTAGAAGGCAGAGCCACTACCAACTAAGCTAACAGGCCAGTCCATTAATTATTATCTACATTTTGCATTTGTACTGAAAATTTGTTTGAAACCATATGACGGTGGTAAGATATCATTCTAAATTATTTATGTTTTTACTATCATATCTTGTTTTTTAGTTAGAAAAGATCAAAAAAAGGGTTTTTAAAATATAAAAAAACGAACCCGAAGCTTCAGATAACCCATATAACTGTAGAAATATGACTTCTTAAATCTTAGCTCTCTCTTCAAACACTCTTTAAGTATTCTGTTCCTGAAATAACTAGATTGTATTAGAAAATCGGAAAAGCTACGGAAAACCGAAAGTGTTCCCATGGGATGAGGCATGAAGAGCGAAGTGTGATTGTTCGGTTCAAGGGTCGCTGATCGAATGTAGACAGATTGATGACTCAAACCAAATAGCGACCTAATTTGATGTAATTGGCTACGAGTTGCCTTCAGCAAAAAAGGGACGCGTTGAGTTTGTGGCGTATGCAAACATTGTAAGTAGGTACTTTTGTTAAAACATGTAAAAAGCTAGACCAAATATAAAAGGTAAGCGTCTCTTGACCTTTTTTGGGTGCAAGTGGTGACCTTATCGAGAACTGTAAATAAATAAATAAATATTCCGGGACATTGCACACAGCGCCATCTAGCCCCACACTAAGCAAACGCTTGTGTCGTGGGTACCAGATAACGGATATAATACTTATATACTTTTCTTTTGTAAATACATACTTATTATACATACAAACAACCAGACTCAACACAAGAAATTATACATTTTTAAAATGCATAAATACTTATGTCAGGCGGGAATCGAACCCGCAACCCCTAGATTAGAAGGCAGAGCCACTACCAACTAAGCTAACAGGCCAGTCCTGTGCCGGTCAGTGTAGGAAGAAAAGTTACGAATACGATATCAATTCCGAAATATGAATAGTAAGTTTCTTTAGTATGCAGAAATAATAAAGTTACGAGTTTAGATTAGTTAACTTTAGATTAATTCGATCAAATACCAACTCATTTCAAGTTTATTCTGTCTATGAACAAATGACAAGTCTTATAATTCACAATTGAGAATCACGGAGAAAGGAACAAGATAAGAAGGTGAATAAACCGAAAGTTTTCATGAAAGTAGTAAAGTTTCCATGCGATATATCTTGCTTGCTGCAAACACATTGATAAATAGAGCGGTTTAGGTAAAATAAAAATAAATAAAATAAATATTTCGGGACATTGCACACAGCGCCATCTAGCCCCACACTAAGCAAACGCTTGTGTCGTGGGTACTAGATAACGGATATAATACTTATATACTTTTCTTTTGTAAATACATACTTATTATACATACAAACAACCAGACTCAACACAAGAAATTATACATTTTTTAAAATGCATAAATACTTGTGTCAGGCGGGAATCGAACCCGCAACCCCTAGATTAGAAGGCAGAGCCACTACCAACTAAGCTAACAGGCCAGTCACCAACTAAGCTAACAGGCCAGGTTGAATATATTGATGGAGCATATAATATGTGAAGTATTCACAAATGCAAGTCATATCAGGGGACTTATTTAATAGTGGTAAGAAATAGTACGTTTAAATTTTTCCATTGGTTTTATTTCATCATTATTGTAGATAAACTCATGTTTAGGGACTTACAGTTTGATTCTTCTTTGAAAACCAACAGGTTGTTTCACAAATTCGGAACCTTTTTACTCAGAAATTAAACCAATCATAAAACCCTTGGAACGTCTATGATTGGTTGTATTGATTTGCTGTCATTAGTTAAAATATTTCAGTTTAGACAGTTTTGACGTAATTTATGATTGATGTTTCGTCTCCGGGTGGAAACGTTTCATGTTTTTAAAAGGGTAATAGTATTCCTTGGTTTCAAGATTGAGAAACACCTTTGACGGAGAAACACTTTACTGATTTCATTGAAATATATGCTGTTACCGTAAATTTAGAAGACGAAGAAGGCCGAGAAGGTCATATACGAGAAAATAAACGAAAAGGTCAAATATACGAGAAGGTCATATACGCGAGTATGGACCAAGTAAAAGAAAGGGCGGGCGTCATGTCATATAAGGAGGTCAAGGAATTGGCAGAAGATAGAGAAGGATGGTGTATGCTCTTCAGACATGGGCCTTGTCCATAAATTTTACCAACAATTATATGAATGAATATAACCTAGATCTCAGTTACCTGCGATACGAGTGCGGTGCAGTGGGCCAGCTCCTGCGCGAGCGCAGAACGAGCGCGACGCGCGGCATGGATCCGTGCAGGTTGCTCGACATCTGAGGCGCCGACGTGCGCTTGCGGCTCCAGCCGCGGCGGCCGCTGCCTGAACTCCACAGGTGGGATGTGCCGTGCTCTAGAACAAAAAATGTTTATGACTATACCAAGGTCAATTATTGGGGGTCCGTACCCGAAAGGGTAAAACGGGACCCTATTACTAATCCTCCGCTGTCTGTCTATCTGTCTGTCTCCAGGCGGTATCTCATAAACCATGATAGCTAGAAAGCTGATTTTTTTTTACAAATGATGTATTTCCGTTGCCGCTATAACAACAAATACTTACTAAAAATAAATAAAATAAATATAAAAGAGGGCTCCCATACCATAAACGTGTTTTTTCTTGCTTAATATTAAAAACGGTAACAGGTAGACGCTTCAAATTTTACAGAGTATTTGCTTATATATAATCTTTCAAAATAAATAATTAAATAACAATAAAGTTAATATAAAAAGGGGGCTCCCATACAACAAACGTAATTTTTAAACAAGTTTTACTCGATTTTAATAAATAGAAACTTATATATTTGTAAGTAAATATTTAGAAATATAATAACTTTATAAATAAATACATAAAATAGATGATAGTACGGGACCCTTCGTGCGCGAATCCGACCCGCACTTAGCCGGTTGGCAATGATATATGGTTCTATCATAGACGCAGGTAAAATGTAAAAAAATGAACGAAAAAAACACACTGAGGAAAAACCGCACTTAAGTTTCAGTTTCGTAAGTAAATGTATGTATGTCAACTCATTCAGTATGGCTTCTAATCAGAAAAAATGTCTTACTCTTTCTGGGCCTACAAATGATTAATTCACAAACACAAGAAATCTTACTAAGCTTGATTCAGTTTCTTTTTTTGTGCTAAAATTTTTTGGTTACACAGGCTAGAATCTGACAAGAAATAATCTAAATCCCGAGCGAGCAGGCAGGGCCGCACCACATACTTAAAAGCAGTGACTGAGGATGTTAACGCCACTCCGCTTCATTTTATGATCTATTTTAAATATTCTGAAGGTGTCGGATGTATAAAGTTCCCTGATGAATTACAAAAAAAACTGTGTACATATTTGCAGACAAAAACGTTAACCTAGCATCTACGTATCCGTTTTATAGGCTAATGAAAGTAAAATCGTCTGTCACTGTAGCCTGTGGTATAAATAATGGAAAACAAGGTAGCTTGGAAAGTTACAGCGAACTATGTTTAGCATTTTGCCTTAGCCGGCTTGCGGTAATGCGTCAGTACGAGCTTAGTGTATGCAAACTTACTGAATAAAGCTTGGGTCGGCGCCGATGACCGGTACGAAAAATATTATTCTGATTCGTATGAAACAAAGATTTCTTTTGTTTTGTATAATAATACTTGCTATTTATTGTCTTTATACAGGACTTCATCCCACTTTCTTAGTCAGTATTTTTGATTAAAAAAATGATATGTACCTACGTATAACAGTACCTAAACTTTTCGTCGTTACAAAATATGAATATCAATTTATCAATAGGAAGCTCTACAAATTGCTTCTAAAGATGAAGTGTAACAGATTTTCTGCTATGTACGTACATACAATCGTACATAATAATATACAATACTAACAAAATTTTAATAAGAAAAAAAATCTACAATAAGTTGTTTTGCCAAACCGTTAAACTCATATGTCGATAGATGATACGGTTAACTTTCTAATTGAACACCATGATTCTCGGCATAATAAAGTTCATTATCGTATAAACATTTCAAATCTTTCAGTTTACCAATTTTTCTTCTAATTTATTCACGAGTCCGTAAATTTATTTTATTCATTAATAACACATGCTATTCTTATACTAAAACTACTATTAAGAGTATCAATTTCAAATTCATGCCAAAACCTAGTAGTTCACGATGTCAAGTATGAAGCGTGCTAAAATAGGTTAGCACTTGAGACGGGCTGAGTAAAATCTCTTGTCTTTTTATATACATCGACTTGAGACTTCTATTTAAGTCTCGAGAATTAGATACGAAAATATTCTAGAACTTTAACATTCACACTTTTGTAAGAGGCTGTTACGGTTTTCGGTTTTTGGTGAGTGTATAACAAAAGCGCAATTTTGTGTACGTGAATGAGTGCTGATGGTTTTATCTTTTTATGCTTAAACTGTTGCAAAGAAGGTACAGAAATAGACTCATTTTGTCCGAATATTATATGATAAATATGGATTGACACACAAACTACTTGATAGGTATTCATCCCTGAGTAACGTCAGTAACAACAGTCTCGTAGATTAAAAAATAGTGAAACATACAAATATCACATAAAATTCTGTTTTCACAAATCGCAACAATTGAAAACATAAAGTCTTTGTTTCGCGAAAACCCTAAGCGTTATCGATCCGAAATAATATATTCATGTTGCCACCTTTTTACATCGCATTGCTCCCAATATATAGGTATAGGTAGGTATGTATATGACACGCTTTTCATCGTCTTTTTACATGCAAATTAGTCCGTGTAGCAGCTTATACTTCACAACAGGGGGTTTTAAAACACGCGAGCGAAAAAAGTCGCCATGGATCTTATTACGAAACTGGATCAGTCGTTACAGTTATACATGGTTTAGATGAAACGTAAATGAGACAAAAAAAAGCTTTCTTTTTTCATCAAAGCGCGAAGTTTAATTGAATTAGACAAATGACACTTTTTTGTCTATTCCCGTACAAACCGTAACAGCAATTTCCTAAAATGGTCAATTGCAAACGAATGTAACAGTAATATGTGACGCGAATATAATGTAATGTAAAATGTGGTTTACCATAAATAACTATTGTTATAAATTGGTCAATAAAGAATCTATATCTAACAGTCCAATGAGTCATAGCTTTCTGCTTTTCTGTACAAGTATTGTAACTTTTTAAATACCCAAACAAATGGATAACTGAATATGTTACATAAGTTCATAAAAATACTGAAAATATATGTAGATTAATAGTTACTACATCAAATTTCCGAAAGTTCCTGGAAATATTGTGTACGTACGTAATTCTTTGCTAAACCCATAGTAAAATTTCGATATTTACTTTTTAGAAGAGGCGCAATTTCCAAACTAATAGGAATTATCAGAATCTCTTTACTAAGTATTACGAAATATTCGGTTTCCTTGAAAAGTGTTCAATCAGTAAAAACGGTCAATTAGTTCGTTACAATGATGCAGCGAAGCCTGATTCTCGATAACGGAAACTCGACTGTTAATTGCTAAATTTCAGAAGGAAATTCTTATTTATTTTAATTAAGTGATGAGATTTACCTACCTATTTATTTTTTCCAAAAAATCAGCTAACAATTAAAAAAATCTTTTTCGTCTCATCATTATAATACATGCGTTTACTGATAGATAATTAAGTAGTCGCGCATTCAAATTGGTTCAGCTCTTTTAAAAGGCCTTAATTCTTGTGTAAGCAATACTGCAATATGTATAAGGGATCTGCTTAAAAATAAAAAAATAAGTCTATTTCTTAGGTTCCTAACCATATATGTAAATCACAGTTTACTGTTTTCATGTCCATGAAACAGAATGAAGATCAAAGTGTGTATGTCCATATTTTAATCTTCTTATCGAATAAAAATGGACTCTGGTGTCGAGAGTATATCAAGCCGCCCTAAGAGCTTCTGACATGGCTTAACGACTGCCGTACTAGACAAACAGCCAAAAACATATGGGAAGGTATAACAAAAACAGACGGCAAATAACACCATTGAATGTACACGAAATAGCTTTTGCTTTTAGTATCACCAGTACTTTAGTATACGTATAATACTATTTATTTTTTACTGTGAGCCTCGCATTTCGTGGCTATAGTTTTAACATTTCGAAAACAGATGCTTTCTACAATAAAAAAAATACATTGGCACCCGCAGTTTATAACGCGTTTGTTCGGAATAAAATAAGGCATGTTTAATGTACTTATAACCATCAAAATAATTTTACTGTTTTAGTATTCGAAGCGTGCAGAAAAATAAAAACATACAAAAACACATTTTCATATAAATATGTATGTGACAAAATGTAAGTTTATCATCATCATCAGAAACCCATTGCCGAGTACTCTTCATTAGGACCATAACGTTGTAAGCCCTTTCGCATATGCATCATTTCCGGTCCCTTGCCAAAACACTGCAGGTTTAAAGTATACCAAACTCATCACTGATGCAAAACGCTCGTTTGCTCCACTTTAAATATATTAAATCAGAAATTTTACAGGCCTCTTGGCTTTGCGGCGGATATAAAGTTTTATGATAGAGCTTACCAACTGAAATTTGGTCCGAGTTTCCACGTAATTCTTTAATTTTGAACACGTATTTCGTTGTGGCTAGGTCGGCGGGCAGACAATTATATTCACATTATAAATCCATTGTTCAGACGATAAAGCTGGGGTCGTGTTTGACAGGTCTGTGGATTGGTGTTCCTAGTAGGTTTAAATTAGAGTATTGGTGGTGCCAGTATTTATTTCGTCAGAATTATAGAGGCAATAATATTCTAACTATAATAGTATCTACATAAATATTCAGTTTGGTCCATCGAAGGCATAACTTATAATGAGTATTGAGATTGAAGTTAAATAGCCTACTCACTTTATCTAATGTGATAAAGCTCAACGATTGCCTGTAACTTATAACTCGTCTGATCTGAGATCAAGTTATTATGTTCATCAGTTGGCAATTATGTCCATAACCCATCATATTACAAGTATTTTTACAATTTTACGAAAACGCACTCGCCAAACAAAGAAACAAAAGAAAACGGAATAACATAACTTAATTGTAGCAGCATACGCATTCAATAACTTACGTAAGTGCGGCGAGGGATGTGGCCCTTGCTCGGAACATGCCCTCCTGCCGCGTGCACTCAGAAGGACCTCTCTCCTCGGGGGCTCCACCACCGTGTCTTCCATCCTATCTTGCACCCCGCTCCCTCCCGCACAACCACCGCCTTCCTCCCTCCCTTCCTCCACAACACACGCGGACATCACTATTTTCACAAATACTCACAAATACTTTACACACGTTAAGCACATTCAACTTATAAGCAAAACGTCACAACGATTTTTCACAATTCACTGATGTTAGCCGATGGAGTTTATTATGACTGAATGTTTCAAGCGGGTATGAGTGAATCTGAAACAAAACAAACACAAATATAAGATGGTGTAATCTAGATTTGTTAAATGTATGACAATAGATGTTAGTTGACGGTTGCATTGAGAAAATAATCTTAAAACTCAATTAAAAAATCCCTTGAATGAAGTTAGAACAAGATTTTAATTATCAAATACTTGAGAGAGAAAAAAAATTGTGTCTCCTATCTGCTCAAAAGATTTTATGCGTATCAAATCCTAAAATTTCTAAATTGCAAATAACGTCCGTCATTGCTTGTTTTTTTAAATCTAATTAATCCTCCCGGAGGGTTTAGATTTATTTCAGCTCGTCACTTTGCAAACGCCCAGCTCTTTGTACCTTGTATCTGCCTATATCTATATCTAAGTATGTTTAAAGACATTTTGGAGACGCACGTTCTGTTCAAACCGATGAAAAATAATCTATTATTAGACGTTCTAAGGTCCTTATTCGAAAGGATGGGTTTGTCGCTTTTCTACCTGTGTTTCTAACATAAACTTTATACAAAATTGATGAACTGTAAAAAGTCAGTTATCGGATTTTTATCAGACTGTGCATCGTTGAACGTAAATATCCCACATCTTTTCCTACTCTTTCTTTTCTATTCTACCTCGATTGCCAAGCGAAAGTATACATACCGTATACATGTTTTTACAAATGTTTATAAGTACTGCCTGACCTTTACACCGTCTGTTCTAGTAACCTAGTAACAATCAGAATTCAATACTGCAACATAGGCTTCGATGCTTTTAAAATAACTTTTCTTTAAAATATTTATTGATGATTATGTTCCATGCTGCAAGTAAATATATGGCTTTATTTTTCTTAGTTTTATTTTAAAGTAACTAAGTAATTATTCTTATTCTACCCCTATGTTGAAGCAACCATGCTATTTGAGTATCTTAATATGCAAATCACTATAAATTGCGTAATCCCGAATATTAAATTTAATAAATAATGTGTATTTAAAAAGAAGTTTTATGTTTTTTTCTCTCTTAGGTATCTATGGTATTTGGAGCACATTGTTTTCGTTTTGATTTCTCATAATCTGTGGAATATTGTATAATCATTCATGGTTTAAATATGAATGCAACAATAACAACATGCACAAGTGGATACACATAGCATCGCCTGCGTTGTTTCCGAGTAATGAACAAGTTTTTATTTTACTTACGATGTTCTTTTCTACAGACTGTTAGTGTGTTGTAAAACAAATTAAAATTAAATTAAAATTAAAACAAATATCATAAGCTGTAATAGGCTTATTACAGCTTATGATATTTGTTTTTATTCTATTAAAATAAAGGGGGTTTAAACTAAACATTCATGCTAGCCCCTTTGTAGCCTAATAACAATTTCATTTACGTATACTTATCATACTAGATTAATGCTAGAACTAAGGTTGTGATAAGCTGACAGAAAATCTATCAAACAAAGCAATAATTGTACTTTTACTGTATTTTTTTGAACATTGATGTGTATGGAAGATCGCACTGCCCCCTATATGCGTATGACAAGACTATTTCCTACACGTAATGGCCCGTCACAAAACAAAAGCCTCCATCAGTGAAGGAGCAAACAAAGCACCGATACTGCCCTTTGTTCGTGCAATAAGTTAAAAGGTGCAATTTAATGGGTTGGTCAGCTAATATTTAGATAAAACTTGTCTTTTTTTTGGGGACACTAAAAACTTATGTAAACTTAACTATTGAGAGCTCATTAGAATGAAAGATCTAAAATAAAGAATAACAAAAATTTTAATATAAAGAACTACTTTAATTTAAAATAGCAGAATGAATAGTTCAGTTCAACTTCCGTTCTTTAAGTTTACGCAAGGCATAGGATGTGATGTGACTGAATTATGATTTTAAGGGTTCTAGCTAACTTACAGTTATCATAATCATAAATTACCTATTGCCATAGATTTATATCAAATTCTTATGCGATTTAGCAATAAACAAGTAAAAAGATTGCTTAATTTTTTTTATTAAAATTCATAAAAAAAACTGACTGACCTAATAATACATTAAAAACTATGTTAAATTCTACACCTAGCCCCATCTGGTTCATCGATCGCACCGTGAGCCCCAAACTTCATTACTTCCATTGAATAATCCCTTGAGCCCAGAAACCGCCATATTATCTACGTGTTTATAAGTTTAAATTTACATCGGTTTTATACCCTCACCAGTTGGTACGTGGTTTTATAGTTATGAATAAAACTAAGAAAATTAGGTTGATGTTAAAATCGGAATAGAATTAAGAAATAGATTTAATTGGTTTACTGACTAAGATTTAGTTCTAGGCAGTAATGAACAAAAATGACCGTAATGAAATAAATTGATTTAACGACATTTGGAGGTGGACAAAACTAAGACGTCTGCACGTAAGGCCCGTATTTATAAACTAAACTCTAAATCTATTAAAATGGAACATTTTGGCGTGGCATATAATGATACATTGTTATGAGTTATTTATCAAGAGCTTAAGTGTTTTTAATTTAAACTTTTCATTGGAAAATAAGCAAAAATCATCACTACCGGCAGGATTGGAACCTGAATTTTCTATGTATTTTAGTAAACTGTACATTCATTTATAAATAACATGGCCTGCCCTCCACAACACAGGTTATCCTAGTGTGGAGTGCAGTGAACATATTGTTATAGTTCATAAGTTTCACTTAAATAAATTATTTATTATTATTATTATCATTCCAATGGATCTCAAAAATTCTGTCAACTGACTTCCAAACATCAATGTTAGTAATGTACTATTCTACTAAATTACTCTTTGATAAAATAAGGCACAAGTTGAGTATATTGTTTTGACAGCAGCAAAAACCACTGCGTCATTCGGGCTAATGTGGGTTAACACAAACGTTAGCTACTTAGTATGTATGTATATAACTTCCGCTAACTGGTAAAGTACGAGATATATGTATTTTATAACGTGTTTCTTTATAAATACGTAAGAGATATATGTAGTATACTAATGATAATAAATTTCAAATTAAAACGTTTAGTTGGATTTGGATTAATCATTACTACCTATTTGATAAAGTAAATTTGGTAATTGATGGTGATAATGCCTTATAAGATATTTCACTTACTTTTATAATATGTTCTATTCGTATTATGAGAATTTAACCTTATAATAATGATATTAAAAGCTCCATTACATTATACCAATCTGAAATATCAACTCTTTGTTACACTATTTTTATCATATCATTCATTTTATTATTTGAAATCGAATAGATATGTTACAAGAGATGTACGTTCAATACTTGTCATACCTTTCTCACTAGCGCCGCGCGTGACACAATTTTATTATTTTAGTTCGTTCGACGCCAAAAAGACGGTAATTTCTTTATGATTCGGTTTTATTATTTTAATAAATCTTATGTGTGTATCAAGTGATTCTCTGTTATAAGAAATTGTTTAAAATTCTGTTTGTAAACTAGGGTTTGGTGTTTATCCACAGGTTTTGTGTTATCTCGCGCATTCACTAAAGATACAAAAGGATTTTAAGTTATCTGACGCTATTTGCTAAAGATAAACCTATTTGCTTGATAATTGTCTAAAACATCCAGGTCCTAAATTTAACATTACCACAAAGTTTGGAAGCCTCCGTGAGCTATAATTATTTGTGACACCCCTATGCCTGCTATGTAAAAAAATATGTCATTAGGAAAAAAAATGTCCTTTAAACATTTTTTTCCGTAATAACATTTTTTCTAACAAATTGCTAACAAGTTCACCTTTCCATACACTGGAAAGCTCAATTTAGTACGATTCACTTTCTTTGGCCCAGGAGACTATACATACCTGCCACCACTAATTAAAAAAAAACACTTCCCTATATAACAAAAACCATAGTCTATTATTATTTAATCATATAATTTAATTCCATAGAAGACCTCAATACGTCAACCTTTTTCCAAACCCTAATAGGTACTTTACCCTTAAAGTGAGATATGCGTCCATTGGCCCAAAGCATTTATCACATCAATATTACAGCTGAATAAAACAGGAAGTAAAGTTTTCTTTCCCCAGCGTGTTACAGTCAGTTCTGGGGGCAATGACCTGTCCAATGTACGTGCACGTAATAACTAAACGTAGATATATTAGAATTATGTAGACTGGAGATACTACAGCAGATGCCAAAGAACCTAATAAATAAAAAATATCGGAGCATGGATTACTGTTTTGGACAAACTAAAAAATATTGTACATACTTACTATTTTAAGTTTAAGATTTTTTAAAAGAATTAGTTTTTAATTTAGTTACTCCCTAACTCTCCTATTAACAGGGTAAATTTAAATTTAACATTTAAGCTAATCAATTTTGAACACTTCTTTCTGTTGTGTTTGGTCCATCAGTTATATTAGTACTAGCTGTTAACTGCGGCTTCGGACGCGTTATTATACATATAAACCTTCCTCTTGAATCAATCTGTTTAAAAAAAACTGCATCAAAACCCCTTACAGATACAGACAGACGCGGGAAGCGACTTCGCTTTGTACTATGTAGTGATACAAGAAACAAATGGTATAAATACATATATACATACATGAATAAAACCATCAAATATAAATTTAGGCGTGTTAGTCGTCACTATCACGTTTCAAGATCTCTTTCAGCCCATCGTAACGTAATTATTGCGATCAATCGAAATTAATGGGAATATCAATGTTTGACAGATAGTGGTTTTTTATAAATTATGTTGTTAGTTTGCGTAGACGTGAACTAACACACCGCCTCAATCTCTAAGTAGTTTAATAAATAACGAATACAGATTGTAGGCTCGACGCTAATCTCATAATAATTAAACAAAGATTTATGTACTTGAAAATACAGATATATTTCTTATTTTCCATATCATTGACATCACAGTACAATTCTTTTTCAGTCGGCTATTTCCATGGCAACGATAATAATAATCTAAAACTGTCAATCTTGCAACTGTCATTGGTTTTACTTTTTAAAAGTCTATGGTTACCAAAGAGTTTTACTTTTTAAGTTTTAATTCTTTTTTTTATTATTAATAAGGTTTGCTTACAAGATTACATAGTCTTATATACGCTAGATGACATGTACCTACGCACAACGTACAATCTAAGCTACAGCACCATCCCATCGGTTTTGACACTGATTGGTCCCTTGATTGGCATGGCAATCTCTGATGGAACATACCCTGTGTCTATTCAGAGTTGTCGAGAAAGGGTGAGGCAGAAGGTCTTTACGAATTTACCAGTACGTTTCTATATCTACTGTTTATTGCGTAGATATACTTTATGAGAAGGGCTGTGCTCAGCAGTGGGCAATAACAGGCTGATGATGATGATACTTTATTTACAAATCAGTTTGTTTCTTTTATAACACCTAAGCATTTGACTAACAAGACTCAACGATAACGTGTGATACAATCTACTATTAACCTTAATTGTGTATATAACTTGTAATTTTGTTGTGTATCTCATTACAGAATTAAAGAAATTTTATTTTAATATATTTATTTATTATAAACTCTGTATAACACATGCCTTTCTCAAGCTAAAATTCAATCTAACAGTCGTATTGCAAATTCCTTTGTGTACATAATAAATAAGGGAAAGATACACATAAAAAGTTTAGAGGAAAAGGTTGTATAGGAGTTGGTATTTCCGGAAATATAAGCTTCTTCTTCTACATGTGGCCTAAGTATTTTTTTTATCCATTATCGAAAATATAAAGGTAAAATATATATGTTTTACATAAGGGACAAAAAATATCTTAAGTAAATACTTAATGTAATCTATACTAACATTATAAAGCTGAAGAGTTTGTTTGTTTGTTTGTTTGAACGCGCTAACCTCAGGAACTACAGGTGCGAATTGAAAAAATCTTTTTGTGTTAAATAGAACATTTTTCGAGGAAGGCTTTAGGCTATCAACATCACGCTGCAACTAATAGGAGCGAAGAAACAATGGAAAATGTGGAAAGAACGGGGAAAATTATTTTTTATGGTAATAACTATTCCACGCGGACGAAGTCGCGGGCACCAGCTAGATATTTATATCAGATAAAAAAAGTTTTACCAAGTTTTTTCTTTGATTTCAGAATGTTAGTTTTCAAGTAAACTTATTTCGGGACCATGTCATTGTACAATGTCTGGAATTTCATTACGGCATAGATAAGGTTTGGGCATTTTTCAATATCTTGGGGACCGCATACATCAAAGAAACTTTTATTATAAATTCTCGAGTTCGTTTTCCAGAATAATATGAGTTAAAAATAAATTTGTTGTTGAGTACAACTTTTTTAAATTTGTTAAATTTTCGTGTACTCACACACTCACACGCTCCGTTGCCAGGTAAAAACAATCTTGTTAAAATGACCAGCGCGATATCGCCATTCATCAAATTGAATATTGATTTGATTCAGTTTATCAGGTACGCACAAACGTGCCTACCTACTTACTATTCATCACATATCGTTGAATTTATTTCATACTTCATACTTATAAATCTTTGGTAAATTTAATCTTTAAATTAGTAAGTAAAGATTATTACACTTGCGATAATTTTAATCCGTTTTATTGTGGTTGTATAAAGTAACATAATAAATAAATATGTTGTTATTTCTGCTAACTAAAATACACACAGACATACTTACAATTTGATAGTCATTTTAATGACTTGCAATGAACATCCGCAAAGTAGCTCATAAACAAACGAGGTAGGTATCATTAATTACGCAAAAGCGTATCATGTCATTATTACAACTGATTATTTTAATACATCTGATTAAGTTTTATACTAACTTTCAAAGATAAAATAAATTTTCATCCAAGTTTTCCTCATCACATAAAACAAAAGCATGTAAATATTGTGGATAGTGGATAGGCCACATCACATTGCGATTGTTCTATCAATTGAATCCCATACAATACGCCAGCTGTATTGTCCTGGTATTATTAAATTTACAATACGAAAGAAATAGAGGGAACACAAACTCTGAACAATGCTTGGCATCAGTCA
The DNA here is from genome assembly GCA_964023185.1 of Macaria liturata. NCBI lineage: Eukaryota > Metazoa > Arthropoda > Insecta > Lepidoptera > Geometridae > Macaria > Macaria liturata. The sequence continues at coordinate 2,796,196 of OZ026811.1, read as the reverse complement.
CAACTACCCAGTTATTAAGGTTAATAGCGAACTATAACAAACTTTGACGGCAGGGACGTAGAATTGAAGTCGGGAATGTTGGAACAAATATGTCGAGCAAGTAGAACGCGTCTAATGTTTATCTAAATATATAAAACTCAAAGGTGACTGACTGACTGACTGACATAGTGATCTATCAACGCACAGCCCAAACCACTGGACGGATCGGGCTGAAATTTGGAATGCAGGTAGATGTTATGACGTAGGCATCCGCTAAGAAAGGATTTTGGAAATGCCACTTTTAAAAGAGTGAAATAGTAATGCAAGTTTTACTTCTTAATGCGAGCGAAGCCGCGAGTGCTAACTAGTTTTTATATATATATAGATTGACACTTGAACACAATTTGTAATTTATTGTGATATATGAAGAAACGTGTTTAACCAGTATAGGAATATGACTCTCAACATTTTTTCCCAAAAAAAAGTACCGACTTTGTATAGTGTGTAAGCTGAACAAAATAACTTACCTAAAATAACCAACATTACCACAAGCTAATTTGAACCACAAAGCCCCATTAAAATATAAAACATAACATCGCTTTTCAAACAAGAGCCTCTAAACAATTGCAAACTTCTCTATTAATAACTTGAGCAACATACGACATATGACTCTCTAAAATGAATCAAATATTAAACTAGTAAAATGCTGAATCCAATTATACTCAACACAATACTAGATCAGAAAAGTTTGCAACTAGTTAGCTACGAACCAGTTAGATATATTCGATACTGGTAGTTAGCTAAATGTAGATATCGTATTGCTGTCAATTACAATAATAGCCTGATTAGATTCCAACAAGATATGAAATAGTTAATATTTCCAGGAATCATCTAACGAAATGTAAAAACTTATGTATGTTTGACTAATCTCTTAATAATCTATACTTAAGTAAGTTAGGGAATAAGTATATTGTTGCCATCACTAAATTTTTATTTTAAAGAACAGAACCTTTGTTAAGATCTATTCTATTTTTAAATGTTTTGCATTCGAAAAATGTTTTTTACCTAATTTAATTCACCAAAGTTTTTAATAAAGGATACCTAGATACTTATGCCTAGCCATTCATGAAATATATTCTTTACATAGTTTAAGTTTAAATATTTTCATTCATTTATTTTCACTAGAATCTGCGTGTTATATACAAATACTCCATAAGTATAGGCATAACCATATGTATCTAAAACAACCGATTAAATAGATTGTTCGCATCTATAGTTTACATCTACAAAACTACACAACTGCAAAACCCATGTGGTTTGGTTTCTACAGGCAGGATCTTCCTTTAAAACCTTATAATTTAAAGCATAAATTTATGACACATTTTTTATCCTTACAATACAAATCCTCGTGGACTGCACAATGCACATCAAACATATGAACAAGTATATTACTCATTTTAAATAAGACTAATATATTCAAAGCCGCTATAATACTTTGCGTGAAGATACCCATGAGAAATGTGAAGGATGTTTATGATTTATGAAAGAAGTAAACTTCACACTGAATATCAAAAAAGGTTACTTTATAAACGATGTTTCCAGTCACAAAGCGGAAAATAATATGCAAATCACCGTTTCCTGAGCTCTAACGCGGCTAGCATTTCTAAAAGAAGTTTTCTTTTCACTTGAAGTAAAAATTACGAGATTTTTTACGACGCGTTGGCTGTTTCTCTTTAAAATTTTCGTGACCTGTATTTTGCCCCGTCAAAGTTAAATAATGTAACCTTTCTGTGTTGATACTTTTATTTTGTTTGCTAACTTCATTTGCTCTTCTTATCGTCGGCAATGATTGGCTTGAGACAACGGTTCAGGACACAGATATAGGTATAATGTTCTATATTCATTACGTTTACTGTTTTACTACCATTATTTAGAAAATTATCTTAATTGCCACATTTCCGAAGCAATTAAAAATTATAAATAAAATAATACGCATATAATACGCAATACTGTTATTTGAGTAAAAAATGCAATATAAAATTTCTGCTACGGTGATATTTTTAAACACAAACAACTTAATTATTGTCTTTTAATTAAACATTTCAAATCTATTTTATAACTACGCATATTCACACATAATATAATTTTGTATTCATCTTAAAACCTATCAAGTTAATAAAGTCCTTTTTAATTGAAAAATCTTTTCAGACGGAGCACAATATAAGTACTTTGTAAGTAAACTTAATTAAAGTCTACCGCTAAGTAAAGTTTGTAATAACGTAAGATTATAGAAGCTTATGTGTTCTGTTATAACGAAAAACCATTATTTCAACGCACGTGCTGGCCGGTGCAACGTTACATTTTATTTCTAACTAGGTTTCTCTATCCTACTAAGATTATAGGATTTTTCTAACCTACTTTTATTGTGGTATTACTGTTGTTACCTCTTATTTCTTTGTCACTTAGAAAATATAATTTGTCTTTAATGGTAATTGTATATAAAAATGATGAATGAAATCAATATGTCTATGATTAGTACTATATTTAGTATAAGGCTAGATGGCGCTGTGTATTATGTCATATATGTATACAATAAAGCCTATAAAACAGAAAATGTACCGTAAATAAGCTGTTACTCTGGTTATGAGGAGTATTTTAAAAGATTTATGAGAGATATTTATTTGAAACTTCATAAAATTGACTGATCCGTACTAATCATAACGTAGAGCTTTTAGCATAAAAGCAAGATTACACCTATTAATTCCATGGCCAATAAATCTTTTCTAATTTGAACTTATCGTGGCTAAGTTTAAACATATTTTGTAGCCTATGGTTTATTTAAATAAAGGTAACAAAAAACCGTAAAATGTTGGAATACTGTGCAAGCATTACAAATGCATGACTGCGGGTATTCTCGCTGTTCTATCATATATGTTGCCATCATCATGCAAGCCTATACACGACTCACGAAGCTAAATTGCCCCTCGATTACAGGCTCGACGTACTATTATGTGTTACAATTGTTAGAAACCTACTATTGTACTCAGCCTACATTTAATACCTATTTCACTAGAAAGCACAATACTCGTTTTTACCTCTCATGTCCCCTGGAACTGTAATTTAACTGTTAACGACCAGACAGTCAGCCAGGAGTCATTAAAAATAAATAATAATGAGGCGTGAAAAAAGTCTCAGTTCAGAAATTAAACTTCAAAAGATTTAAAATGAAAGCCCAAATTATTATACACCGATTTTAAAAGTGCTCTAAGTATTAGGTTACATCGCAATATTAAGAGCTGAAAGATTTAAAAATTTTATACAAAAATAATTAACAACTGAAAAGGTGAAGGCTCGTAAAATGCCTTGAAATGAAAAGCTGCGATATTAAATGGTTTCATCTATCACGTAACAAGCATCGCTTAGCTTTATTGCCTGTGAAAGAACAGGTGATACATCGTTCTGGGAGAGCGTTTTAAATTTTTAGCTGTGATAATATACAGAGGTTTTTATAGCTAGTAATAATCTTGTATCAAATCAATACCAACATCTTTCGAAAAGTGTGTGAAAAGTTCTTCATTTGTGAAAAGACGCTTCTCTTTACTTTTAATTGCAGACGAAAAATTTTTTGTACAGAATAGCTGACATATCTTAAAAAAATTCACAAATCTTGAGAAATTCTTTTAGATATTTTATAATATTCTACCATAGTCTCCACTGAAAGCGTGCTCATTGATTTAGTGGTGTTGTATGTAATTTTTTCAACAACAATAACAGACATACTTTTAAAACATAGTCTTACTCGTAACCAAATAAACACTATTTTTAATACAAAATTACGATCTATATTTTATTATTTACTTGTAACCTTGTATAGTGAAGTTGTGATAACAAATGGTCGGTGAAGTGGCTGTCGACTGTCGAGTATATAAAACATATATACATACTTATGTATTGTCTGGCAGTTTTGCTTTCAGCGAGATTGCGCCTTTAGCTTGGATGAGAAGTGCGGGCTGCATGCAAGTAGTAGAAAATGTCACAGTTTACACGTGTCGTATGTGTTTGTAGTCTTAAGTGAGAAAATAATCAGTTTACGCTCTTAAGGGTGTTATGGCTTGACTAGAATAAGATTCTCGCGTTAAAAGTTATCGAGTATTTTCCAACATGCGTCATAGTACTTCAATAGGTATGTCTACTTACCTATTATAGTAATGTAGCTCCTGTTAGCAGCCTTTTTTTCCTGTTGGCAGCCTGCGTTAATCCTAGAAAAAAGTAATTCTTATTCTTAGTCTGGGATCTAATCTATCCCCATATCTAACCGCGAGTGTGTTGTTAAACAGACAAAATTATTTAATTAGTTTGTTTTGTTTTGTATTGTAATATCTTCTTAAACTTTGAAGAGTGAAAAAACTGTAGCTGAGCAAAGTAAATACTATCTGCATACTTAGGTTCAAAAATATCTACTATTTAAACATAACATAATGAAATTCAAGTTTGAAATTAAATGAATCTTTAGAAAGCTCGTATAAAATGATCAAATACGGTTAGTTACTTTTAATCAAGCTCCAGAAGCTTTAATATTAAACTCAAAGCTCACGAATGCTTTGATTTTAGTAAAATCCAATATAGTGAAACTATTCGTTGTTAGCAAGACCCTGTTGACAGCTCGATGTTGTTAGAGACCTAAATAAACACACAAATCTGAGATTAATGCCGCTGTGTGGTGTTTCGTAAAAGCTTCATATTTGGCACTATCCATTGTAGCTCAACTGGACTTGTGGTTGTGTTAGAAATGTGTCACATAAGTATTATGTGTGAATGAATACCAAACACAATACTTTCGATACAGCCTAATGCAATGCATATTAAGGTTATATTGTAATATATTTTTTTAACAATTTTGGTATTTATATTGAATTAAACATATCTAAAAATATTGTATTCAAAATAAGAAGCTGCTCCATGCCATAAGTTAAATGCAAACCAAGCCAATCAAAACAATATAATCATATTTGAAAGTCCAATAACCACCAAGCTCCAATGGGTGGGCTTAAAATCAATATATGCTTCTGACTCTCTATAGTTAAATTATTAATAAAAAGCATGAATATGAATATTAAACCTGACCCAAAGGAATGGGGCAAAGTTCCGGCCCACTTGACACATTTTACCAAAATCTGGGAGTAATCTCGTCGATGCCCCGAGTCGGGTAGGTAAATCATTCAATTCTGGCAAGGGCTTACCTTAGTTAATAGACATCTTCAGTTATGGCCTTAAATAAGTTAACACGGCTAAAACTTCCAAATTGAATTTGTCAGTAACTGGAACGAGTAATGATGGGTGGCTTTGTAAAGCGGGCTCTAAACTGTGGTGCTATTTGTGTTTTCTTGGAAAACGCTTGTTTGGTTTAATGTGTTTAGCATAGTAAATTTGTTCGCCATTTAATTTTGGACAAAGCGAGGACGTACACTTACAATAGACACATACATAACGAGATTACATATCTTAACGCTATGATTTTAAAGGTGGCTTTGCAGCAATGTCATTGACATTTGTGGTACTTTTTTTTAATCAATTTCAAATAGTGCTAGAATGGAAAAAAGAACTTGTCATAAACGAATTATTTTGTCAAATTTCACTTATTACTATTACTAGTCAACCCCGAAACTGACATTATAATCCATTAAAATAACACCTCAGAAAGCCATTTCGTATTCGAAAATGATTAAATAATGCGGGAATATTCACGTGCGGTTACTAGGGTCAATGGATTATTGATTGAAGTCGGTTCCGTGCCGGCTTGCGGGTCGACCGATCTAAGACACGATTATACCATCAATAGAAACAGACTTACAGAAGGACTGTGATAAGCGCATTTGTAAACATCAAAACAGACTGATAACATCAAGGATAAAGTTTACTTTAAATAGATGTATTGTTAATTACAAAAAAAAACTAATTTAAACGAAATAATAATTAATTAAAACGAATTCTGGCTTGGCAAAGGCTTCTCTCTAATTGTAGCTCATGCCTAAACTAGTAAATCGGGAAATTTCCATTATTTTATTATTTTGATTTGGGCAAAGTCTTACTACAAAAAAAAATATATACTTTCACGACAATTTTAATTTACTAGGCAAAATTATTAAAATTAGTTAATAAGTATTAAAACGGTGCTAAATAAAAAAAAAGAAAGGATATTAAAAAAACGCATCTTCTTCCAGAACAAGTCAAAGTTTGATTTTAACAATCTTATAAAATCTCGTTTAATTCAATTTTGGTGGTTTTTTTTAGCGGAAAAAGGCGAAAGGTGCCGCATAATCTAATTGAGTGCAATTTCCACAAACCTGTTTTCTTAAGGGTTAATATAAATGCTAATAGAGCGTGTCTCGCGCCTCCACCTTGATCAAGCGATGTTAGATATCTTCAACCTGGGTTTATTTATTTCTATAATAAACTCAGAAAAACTCGCTCAATCCGAACGAATCTAGAATCGAATTGGAAAAGTCCTATCTAGTTTTTCTAACTTTCATTAATATTTGAACTTTGCTCTCGCTCCGTTCAATCGGATTTGATTTTTGTTGTAGATTAATTAACGCTCTATTGAGTATACAAACAATTTGTTATCTCGTAGAAAACATGTTGTTTAATTCGAAACTACAAATACAAATACAAAATCATTTATTTGCCAAATAAATTGTCACAATATGTTTGGAATCCTCTGACCTCGTGGTAGCCGTTAGGCTGTGTTACGAGGCCAGAGTCATCTCCCAGTATAATATATCTAGTTTATTTATAGTTACGTCTTATCTAGGTTACACAAACAATGCTTTTGTCTTATTTCAATATCTAAGTAACTACCCTCTAAACTGGCAATTAGATCGTTGTATTTAAATTGTTAAAATTACTGTGTATATTTTACACTTTTTTTCTAAAATTCGATGTTTTATTGATGTTATCAACGTTAATATAGCAGCCTAATATATCACCAAAAGCTTTCCAAGTCTGCTTGTTCATATGAAAATATTGTATCTTTTTCTTTTAAACTATATATAAAGGACATAAAAGGTAAAAAGCGAGCACCATAATACCGAACCACTTCCTTGTTCGAGCATTGTTATAAATAAATAACATTATAAATTTCACTTATTTTCAGTGTTGCCGTGTTTCCGGGGCGTCACGGCTTGCCCTTTATCACTTGCGTGATCAGGAATAATCACTCCAACATCTCTTGTACATGGTTACTTATCATCATCATTATATCAGCCATGTCAGAGGCCCTTAGGGCGGCATGATAAACTCTCGACACCAGAGTTGGCCACTCTCTTTCGATAAGTAGAAGAAAAATTACAGTTTCCAAATTAGTTTTAGTATTTATGGGTTAAACCTGAAATAAACGTCTTTTTAATTAATTTATTTATACATATATCCACTGCTGAAAATAAATGTCTTCTACAGCGTGAAATACAGTTCATTTTCCGGCTTCATTATTTGTTTATCGTATGGCATTTTTTTTTTAAATCTCTACTTGATAAATTTATAGTATTAATAATTAATGTATAATTTTGTGTAGACACCTGTAACGCACAAACACTAGTATTGTTTATTTTAATAGTTTTTTTTAAGAAATAAGTTCGCATAAATGCACGTTTAATACGCGTAGCAAACGTTTGTCCGTACAATAAAGTTATTAGTAATTCACCAGTAGTCTGGTATTAAAATCGGTTGGCTGATTTTTATTTCATAACAGAGTACTGAGAATTTCCTTCAAGCCGACTTTAATCAGTTACAATTCATGAAACACGATAGCCCTTGATATTTGAAACACAATAAATATCTGGATGGATACATTTTGTCTCAGAAGCTTTACTAACTTTATAGGTACTGCCCGTGGCTTCACTCGCCTTAGTTAGGAGTAAAAAATAACAAATGTCAACTACAAGATTACCGATTCATGCATTCATGGAACGAAATAAAACAAACATACCAACAAACTAGGACAGCGAGACTATGGAACTCTCTACCTGGAGGCCTGTTCCCAGAAAATTATAACCCAGGGGTCTTCAAATCTAGAGTAAATAGGTTTCTTCTAGGCAAGCGTGCTACATCTTAGACTATAGTGGTGCTTAACATCAGGCAGGCTATAGTCAAACGTAAGCCTATTAAATGTAAAAAAAAAAAAAAAAAAAACAAACTTTTGAGGCATAATTTTCTCAGAAAATACTTTTAAATCCGTTTTCATATCCTTCTGAAAAAAATGTATCGGGACAATTCCACTATATAATATAAGCTCAGGTGTTGAAAACTAATCTGCTGCAAGTTAGGGGTCGTCTACACAATATCTAATCCTATTGAAAGGAACTTATAATAGACTTATAATGCCAAGGCACCAAAAAACTACATTATATTATTATATTTTGTATTGTATTTTGTATTTCTGACTCGTACATGCTGAACGTATCGCGTATCATTAATAAGAATATTACTACGTTAACTTATTTGAAACTGACGGCTGCCAACAATTTCCTTCCATTTATTATGGGATAACATGTATGGACTCTTAGATTTAAATGGAACTTAACATCAACTGAGCTGAAAAAAGTTTATTCAAAGTTAAAAAATAACACTTCAAAAAAATCTTATTGACCAGCCAAGTCAAGCAAAAAAGCGGTGAGGCGTTACAATCCTTTTCCCGAAGCAAGTCAGTCCATTTTCGACCGAATTGTCAATCTATTTATAAATAATAAACGACTTGGTAGTAAATGGATTTTATAACTTTTGATTGGCGAGACTAAGTTTTTTCGACATGATATTTCGTTTTATGGAATCTTACTCTACTCATAGCTCCATATATCCATACTATAATCAAGTATGTCAGTCAATGCTTGAAAGAGACAAATGATAAAAAATCCAACAATTACTATTTTGCTTTTAACAACAAGAAGATATTTTTTTCAATATGTTACTATTACGGTTTTCAATCACGTGTGATTTCGCGTTTGTTGTTTACGCGTGTAACGACACCCATCATCAGAACTTACGTTCTGGGACCGCGACAGTTCTAAGAATATACGCGAAATTCCACGTTAGTGAAAACCATAATCTCTCTTGAGTCGTATTTCCTCATGACTGAAGGTCGTCACTCCCCTGCAGAATTAATTTGTTAGGGGAGTTACATCGTGGGCAGATACATATTAACAAGAAGGAGTCTATTAGCTACGTCTGTCACTGGATTGTACAATGTACTCATACAAACTGTGTCTGATCCATAGAGGGCGCTGTAACCGACCCGATGGTATTCTATAGAATCTATTCAATAGGGGTCTTAAATTACACATACATGAGTGTATATGTGTCAAATAGGCACTGATATGAGATTGGCTTGGGTTATGATAGTAAAGAAGTTATTTTAGTAACGGAAAAAATCTTGTACGCTGGCAATACTCGTCTATTCACAAATATTTCTCAAGCACGATATCTTTCTTCTTCCAACGCGTCTTTTGCCTGCGATTTTGCCCATCATTATGAGTAGGAGGAGGTCATATTTCTCATGCCGCAACATTATGTCCTAAATAGGCAACTTTTTTCTTTTTGATGGTCTGCAAAAGCTCGCGGGTCTTGCCGACGCGTAGGAGCACTCGTTTATTGGAAATTTTCTGTGTCCAGCTAATGCTTAGCATTCTACGGTAACACCACATCTCGAAAGCTTCAAGAAACTTCTGAAAATTTAATAACAACAACACCCAAATCATAAATTTTCCTACGTTTTATGCATCTTTGGTTTGTAGATTCATCACAAGTATATTCTAAGCGCTTTATATTCTGAATTAGAAGATATGTACTCGAAAATGGAGTTGGTATAGTTTAAAAGTGTTTGTATAACAAAATACCAAGAACCCAATTCTAAACATTTAATCTTTGACATCGTTTCTCAGTAGTATTCATTGCCCGAGGGGCTATTAACACATTTCAAACATTAATTTTCAAAGGAGTTTGTACTCTTTATCCTAAAACACTTGAAGAGAAACTACAAAACTTCGTTATTTCACGACGACTCTCAATACCTAACCAACTAATTTTGTTTTTACTTATTTTATTTTATTTCACTTTCGTAGATTTCTTAGTTGCAGTCACATTCTTATCTTATACAATTTCTACTCAACTTTTGCATATGTTTTCTTCCTATGATATACTAATATATTTTTGCATCATATAATATTATCAACTCAATTCAAACCGACTCGTATATTCACAAAAAGAGCCATTAAAATGACGTAAATAATGTTTATGGCATGTTCATAAAATAAATAGGACATGACATGTGATATATCTTTTATAGTGACGGGGCAATATATTTATAAATTATGTTTTAAACCATATAGGCTGTAATTTGATTATAGACACTGAATATATAACAATGTATAGAATAATAGTGGTATATATCTTGTTATATGTTGTATTCTACTTTAAGTACATTTACAAGTACATAGCATTAACATTTGCAACTAGTTGGTAAATGCAAAATAAATGAAAAACTATCATTATAATGTATAAAATAACGTTAGTACTCTTATGTAGTGTTTAGCTAATAAATACATCATACACTAGTACTCCTTGTTGCAATCAGTTTTCTAAGTCGTCATTTCAAAGTTTTCTGTTATTACCAAAACCCTGCCTATCCAATGTACCTACATAGAGGTACACTGATCTCAGTGCTCTTCCACTCGTTAGTTTCCAGTGTGTTGAGTCGACTCCGGTAAACCTACGCGATAATACCAAAGCCTTACAGATCTGTCTATAAAAGCAACATTTCTGGATAAAAGCGTGATGTAGGTCTGTCAGTGCTCTCTGTACTGCGAAATAGAACTCTTAGCACACATTTCGCGAAATTCTCACGGAGCTCGAATAGTGGTAAATCCGAGGAATTCGGGTATACTTAAAGTAATCATATGAATGTACATATGTATCTCAAGGCGTCTTCCAAGAATACGTACAGTTATTGGAAATGTGGATAATAAGCATTCATAACTTAATACTTACCAACAAATATTCGCAATTGCTTGAGCCGAAAATCAAAATAAATTAATAGAATTAAAACCAGTGTAAACCTAAGTTAAGTAGATTATTTCTCTCAAGAGGACGCTCGACAAAACCTTATTTGTTCGAAGATTCATTATTTAATTCGAAATGAAAGGACGACGAAATTGAAATCCGAAGTTTGGTCCTTCCGATTGGCAAATTCAAGGTGAATTTGGTGGCATTATTAAAATGAACTGGATTGGTGCCGACTACCCCGCAATTTCCGTATTTCCCATCTTTGGGAGAGCCCGAGATACCGATGCTCTCAGTTTCGTGGACCCTTGGCGGTCCTGTTTGATATCTAGTGAATCACGATGTTTCCAAACGAATTTACCTTTTCTCATTGAGTGGGTACATCAAATTAAAACTTGGCAATGACAAGGGCCGCTAACTTCGAATGTCAGAAACTCAAAAGCCGTGTCAAAACAACGTTAGAGTGTTGAAAGCCGGATAGGTAATGCAATTAGCATTAAATGGGATTAATGTGCGACATTAACGCTCATTTTTTACTTAACCTGAATAAAACGACTGATAAATTCGTGAGGGTTACTGACCTACATAGGTAGCTATCTACGGTTTTATTGGAGCTATTATACCTCACTGTGTTAACTTTTTTGTGTTAAATTACATATACATTTAATTTATTTATTGCAGTACTGGTCAAATGTGAAATTAATACAAAAAAAACACGATAAACTTGGTAATAAAATCATTTATAGAGTTAGGTACTATTTATGTAAAATATTGGACAGCATTTATTGTAATATGAAGGCTAAAGAATTAAATCGTTTGTAAACACTTTAATGAGTAGTCAGTATTTAAAATCAAACGTACCTACCTAGCCTACAAAAAATATCTTTGTAGTAGGTATTTGTTACTTCTGGGTCACCCATCCAAATGACCACATATACTTTATTTACAGTTTAATAAAAACTCTCCACATGTCAAGCAATTTGTCTTTCCTATTATTATGCAACAACAAAATATAACAACAATTACAAAATATTTTTACAGAGTACCTTGAAAGTTTAAATTACGTCTGTTTAAAAAAACAAATTCAAACTCAAATCAATACACTTATAAGTGAATGTAACCTCGAAGCTAAGTCTCTTACATTCAATATTCTTCAATCCTTACTTAATGTTTTTTCAAGCATTCTTTCCCAACTTTTCTTTTTGCAATTCGTAACGAGATTTATAAAGTGTCTAGATTTGCGAATTCTTCAAGCAAATAAGGGTTAGAAGTATTCTCATAAAATAAATAGTAAGTGGCCCCGCATTCCGAATTATTCAGAAAATATATGGAATTGCCCTTATCTGCCAAGTAATAAAAACCAATGTTAAGTTTTAACCAAATCAAAAGAATTTTAATGACATTGAAAAAAATTGCACAGCAATTAATTTTAAGTTTATAATGAAAATGTAAGGAATAAAATAGTATTACTTGGTTGCAAAAAAACTTTTATCTACTTAACTACTACACGGCTACATAACCGAAGTAATTTCCATTAACTTCACTATTTTTAAATATAATACTTACTATAATATACTATAAAAAAGTAATTAATATGAGAGTGGCCAACTCTAGTGTTAGAGTTTTCTTCTGACATGGCTTAACGACTGACGTACTATGACAGACAGCCGGGACCTACAAAAAACCCCCTTGTAGAAATGTTTATATCACCGGGCCTATATTAAATTACTAACGTAATGTGACGATAATTGCTCCCTAATTTTCCGTCCGTCAGTCAGTCTGGCGTTTGTGCTTCATATGCCGGCATTTTATGAGCTTTTGCACTCTGTATAATTTCCTCACGTCGCCAGGCCGTCACAGCCCCATGCTTTAGTCCTACCAAAGACTACGTTGTTTAGAGTTAGCTAAATAAGTAACTCGTTTTCATATAAGAACGAAAATAATTATGCAATTATTAAGACACAAAACAACAACAATTAAGTAACAAATAGATAATCTATTTAGAATACACAGTCAGGCACACTGAATCTAATAGTTACAGTAACAACGCAAAGATAAAGCTAAGAAACTGAGATTAATAGACCATACAACCACAAATGTAGTTGAACGTGGAGAAAAAAGCTACTGAGAGATTATTCGCTACTGAAAACTATGGTGCTTTTTAAAGATAATGAATCTCTATATTTAATTCTTAGCTGTGCTCAACCTGTGTCTCGATTTTTTTTAGTCGGAATAGGCCAACGTTTGACTACAGCCTGCCTGATGTTAAGCACCACTTTAGTCTAAGATGTTGCACGTTTGTCTATGAGAAACCTATTCACTCTGGATTTGAAGACCCCTGGGTTATAATTTTATACTTGCTTCGTTTAACTTTTAATTATGTGGTATCTATAAGGGATTGTCTTTGAATGTAGCCCATTACCTGAACAGGATAGACACATAAAGGTCGTTTAATGAGTTTTAGACATACGTACTGTTTGTCTACGTAGTTTTAGATGAGTTAACTTCGCGGAATGGTCATGAAAATTACGAATTTATAGCGAATTAGCCACAGAGAACTAAAGTAATTTCCATCATAATGAATAATATAGGGGTCACTTGGGTATAAAGTACACTCATATAAAATGGGTTCTTGCATAATGGTCGATTCAATTTAGTGACACTTTCACTTAATTTTATTATGGGCCGTTTTAACCCAATTAAAGCTCAAGTTGATTAAGTACAGTATATTTAGTAATAAGTATTAATATTTTACATTACTTGACGAACTTTATTATTATGTAAAGCCAACATAAAAAAGTAAATCAGTCTCATTCATCTAATGGTAAATTAACTCTCGATATATTGAACATGTATTGTTTATTAAACAAGATAAGGTTATTATATTGCATTTGCTTAGCTTCAAGAACTTAATCGTGTATGAAACAAATCAAATTGTAGCAGCTACTTAACTTGTTCTGTACTTAATTGCAGGGTAATAAGCACTCAAGTACTGACCCAGATACATAAAGTTGTCTTGCATACATATACACACACACACATGCTTAAATACGTGTATAAGATTACTGAAATAACATACTCCCACAGAAAATTCTCATCATTGTTACATAATTCAAGAATATGTAGTTGCAGTGAACACTAAACTTTATATTTTAGAATTTAGATATATTGTTAGTTATGTTAAATTAATCTTTAGCATAAGACTAAGTCGTGTTCAGTCGGAGTAAAATGACCTGGCATGTCCAAATATTTATACACAGCGTGTTAACACAAACATCATGCGGAAATTACGATTGACATTCACGAACGTGAAAATCAGAACAAATTCAATAAACTCACATGGAGACGTAATATAGATAGATATAATGGTAATGCTTAGTTATAAGTGAAAAAATATGTACAACTTAGATAGTACATACTTTATTTTGTAATTTATGTAAGCTCTCTCTCTCTTGAGTCGTATTTCCTCACGATTGAGGGTCGTGGCTCCCCTGCAGAATTGATTCGTTAGGAGGGTTCTCTTGGGCAGATACATCGTGGTGGGCGCCCAGGTCCTTCCTTCCTTAAGTAAACATACATATCTGTAGGGTAATATAATATAGTCGATCGAGATCGGCACGTGAGGGTCGCTATTTTTATTATTATCATGTCTTCGGTGACATTTGACAGATAAAGTCGAATCGCTTTTGACAGGAGAATTATCAAAATCAGGTCACTAGAGTGACGTGAAGTGGGTCACCCACGCGGTCTCTAGAGAGTCGCAAAGGGTCATTCACATATAGAAACATTGCATATACTGGTAAACACGTGACCTTTCTTTGTATTGCGCAGTCGAGTAAAAAGGCTTCTTATCTATGGATATAGGTAATAGAGCTGAAGAGGTTCAAAAATCTGTACATAGAGGATATTAAAAAAAATGTTTGGATATACTTTAGATCGATAAGAAATCACGTTTCAGCAGTTTTTATTATTTTTGTGGTTTCTGTGTCTCTGTTTGTCTGTTTATTTAAACGTTCATCACGCCAAAACGGCTAAACGGATCATAATGATCATGGTAATATGAGGTCTTAGAGGAGTATCATAGGCTGCTTTTTATCCTGAAATAATGCGACCAACGCTTCGGGCGTCTATTAGTTAAATGATAAAATATAATCAATATCACGTTTACTTATTTTATCTAACAGAAAACTGGTTGGGTTTCTGACAACAATTAATAAAGAGTTTTACCCATCAATCTTATATCTCATTAATATCTTGGAAACAGGTAAGTACTAAGATATATTTCCGGGTAAATTTAACAACCAAATTGCCATATTATACCGTTTAACAATTACCAGAGACACGTTTGCTCATTTCTGCCAACAACATAAGCCTAATTATATTAATTGCACGAAGCACTTTACGATGTTAATGAGAGTACGGCGCGAGTTCGTAGATAAAGAATCAGCAAACATTTGTGTACTTTGTACTTGTGGGGATAAAACTTACAGTGCGTTGTCGTAGACAAAATAACTAATTCTAGCTTTTGGTTCTAACTTTCTACATTTTGTATATCTAAATATATAAAACTCAAAGGTGACTGACTGACATAGTGATCTAACAACGCACAGCCCAAACCACTGGACGGATTGGGCTGAAATTTGGAATGAAGGTAAATGTTATAACGTAGGCATCCGCTAAGAAAGGATTTTTGGAAATGCCACTTTTAAAGGGGTGAAATAGGGGATGCAAGTTTTACTTCTTAATGTGAGCGA
Organism: Macaria liturata; assembly: GCA_964023185.1. Taxonomy (NCBI): domain Eukaryota; kingdom Metazoa; phylum Arthropoda; class Insecta; order Lepidoptera; family Geometridae; genus Macaria; species Macaria liturata. The sequence goes on along the minus strand of OZ026811.1, from coordinate 2,780,414 downwards.
AGCCGCGAGCACCCACTAGTCATTAATAAAATAAAATTAATTTATATTAATAAAAAATAACTAATTATGATCATTAGGAAAAGTGGGTTTTTCTTCATGTAATATATTAATGGTTTGGTATTTACATTTCTGTTACAATTCATAACAATGTGACGAATCATCTTAATTGTATATAACGGTAGTATAAGTTCTCAACATGTTGCTACTTTTATTTGTTTCTATATATTTATAAAAGCATATCATTCGTAATCGATCTAAGAGTATTGTGTATCCTAAAAGAATTGGTTCAAAAAACCTGGCATCCACTAGTGTGTGTAATAGTGAATCAATTTTTATTGAATATACTTACAATATACATATCTGTAGTTGTAAAAATAAGTATAGTCATATACATATACAAAGTAACATATATACTGATGCATCATTGGATGCTAATTGATTTGCAGAGAAGAAAAAGAAAGAAGAGTTGTATTTTTCCTCCTATCTAAAAAATTTGTTCATTTTATTAGTATTGAATATTTAATGAAAATGCCAGTAAAATTATAAGGCGTCTAAATAGTATGTCGTTGTAAACGTAGCTGGAGTAAAATGGCGAGCAATTATTTAATTCAGATTCAAATGTAATTTTAAAGTTTTAAAAAGGTGAGGTACTTTACATTACCATGAAAGTTACCCGTCGCACAACACAATTAAGGTACGTATACACATATATACACTAATAAAACTAAATAAGAGTATGTACATTTAACCTAAATTTAAAACATCTATATTGTTTATTATTGAATAAAATTAAAAATAAATAAACAACAATGATGAATAAAAAAAAAAAGGTACGTATTGAATTGTAAAATACAGAGTTAGCTATTTATTGCTGATATTGCTATTTCTAAGAGGTCACTGTCATACTTACTTTTGCTTATAAAATTGTAACACTAAATATTTTGTGTTGATAAGTAGTGTTTTTAATAACTGAATGGTAAAAAATATGATACCTTGATTTGATATGTGCCTTCACCATTGTGTAATAATTTATCTCTTTTGTGTCGCATTTCGTCATGACTGAGGGTCCTGACTCCCCCGCAGAATTAATTCGTTAGGAGAGTTCTCTTGGGCAGATACATCGTGATGGGCACCCAGGTCCACGGAAGACTCATGTCCTCATATGATGTGTACAATAATATTTATACCTAATTGCAATTCCAACTAAAACGACAAACGATTACTTAAGAAGGTATTAAAGTATAAGTAATTTAACCACCGATTATGTGTTAGGCGTAGTGTAGATTATGTGGATAAGTTCCCGAAACACGCACTTAAACCTACTAGGTATTTATAGCTCTGGGGGTTACAAGCATATCTACTTGGAACATATATTGCTTTTTAATCAAGTGAAGGCATTATGACACCTAGGCGAGGAAGCCTATACCCAGCAGTGGCATAGGGTCGAAAGGCTGAAGATGATGATGATGAATCGAGTAAAGAATTATCAACAAAAGAAAAATAAACAATTCACATCTAAAAATTAATTAAGTGGTCCAATAATAAGTCAAATATTGAAAAGTAGTACATTAATTTAAATCAGACCAATTATTGTGAACAGTAATGGAAACAGTAAAACAATACAAAATTATTCGCATTGTAACCCCACTGCTTGATTGCTTGTAATCCTACTGATTAGGAAAAGATTACAGCGATACCTACTGTGTCGTAATAAAATTTATTCATGTTTTTGATACGATGGGTATTCGAATTTTTGTAATGCTAATGTTTTGAATTCCAATTCCCTTATTTATTCGATGGTCATTAATTTGTGAATAAATAAATAATATTAAAGGTTAATTAATTCTTTATACATAAGGAAGCTAATAGCGAGTTATTTTTTTGTGTATTAAGTACAAAAAAATATGTTTATGTTAATTATGATCGAAAAGAACCGTTTTATGCTATTGCTTTATTTGACAAAACAAATCACATAAAATCTTTTAAACATGAACAAATTATATAAAACTTATTTAACGTGTAAATAATTTTATTTCGTTCGTTCAGTCGTAGAAAATCTTATTTTAGATAAATGATTCAATGAAAGTAAAATTAATTTTAAGAGTTAATTTTCCTCGAAACAAGCCTTGATTTCATCAAGCATATGGTAAAGATTTCATTCTCAAAACACGCTAAGACCACATTATTACATTTCGTTATTATTCAATAAATGCTTTCAATGTTGAATGTTATTTTGCAACTATTAACAATAACATCCGCCGCCTTTCATGTGCTGAATGATTTATTAAACTGCTGTTATTCTTGCGATCGTAAAATATCTCTTGAGCAATTTGTTTACGAATAGCGAGAGCCCTCTTGATGACTTGGCGATCAGTTTTGTATAGAACATTGCAGTACACGGCCCATATACTGTATAATCTGTATATATACACGATACAAGCGTAAGCTTAGTATGGGGCTAGATGGCGCTGTGTGATATGTCTGATATGTGTGATATATGTATATATATATATATATATATATATTATATTTTTATATACGCCAGGTCAGTTAAGATAAGGTTAAATAAAGAAAAATCTTTTTGTACATAGTGGGGTAAAATATACATATATTTTATGATATGGCCAGACCTTTCATTGAGCAGAGTCTAATAACATATATTCTGATAGTGAGAATCAAAAACTAAGAAAGGCTAAGTGACTCAGTTTACCTACATCAAATAGAATAGGTAGTAGATATAGGTATACCCAAACAAAGAGTTTAACCTTTCTACGGACCGGTTTTGGACCACAACTAATATTATTGTAAGCGATTTGTGTAATTACAGTGGAGCTTGCTTACCGAGTAGGTAATAATAATCGAAATTCATTCTCTTTGAAGTTCGCTATCGAATAATACTTATAAATCTCTAATGGTAATAATAAAATTACTGAGGTTGACGTCAAGCGAACGGTGAAGGAGCGCTTCTTTTGTCGGTTGACAAAAGTGCTTAACAGCCTTCTGTCTGGGGGCAACAAGGTGCGTGCCTTCAACGGTTGGGTGATGCCACTACTGATATACTCCTTTGGCATACTGAAATGGACTCAAACTGAGCTGGACGCCCTGGATAGAAAGGTCCGTCGACAGTTTACTTTGCACCGCATGTTACACCCACGCTCGTCTGTTATGAGATTGTACCTCCCGCGGAAAGTGGGGGGTCGTGGCTTTTTAAACGCTAAGACCCTTCACAACCGCGAGGTGTGCAATCTCAGGGATTATTTCCTTAACAATGAGTGTGGGATACATCGCGATGTAGTAGCTGTCGACAAAGGCCTCACTCCGCTCTCCTTGGCGAACGAGAACTGGCACAGACCGGTGGTACTTAGTGTTGAGGATCGCAAGGAGATATGGAAGAGCAAAGAGCTGCACGGGAGGTTCTATCAGGCCCTTACTGGACCGGATGTGAATCTCTTGGCATCAGTGAACTGGCTACGCTTCGGAGACCTCTTTGGGGAAACCGAAGGTTTTGCTTGTGCAATTGCTGACGAAGTTATGATGACGAACAATTATCGGAAATTTATCCTGAAAGACGGTACGGTCGACATTTGTCGAGCATGCCGCCGTCCCGGAGAGTCACTCAGGCATATAATTTCCGGTTGTTCTCATCTAGCTAACGGCGAGTATTTGCACAGGCATAACCAAGTAGCCAGGATCATCCACCAGCAACTTGCTCTTCGATATGGCCTTGTTGATTCTCAGATACCGTACTACCAGTATGTACCAGAGCCAGTTCTCAAAAATGGTCGTGCATTACTGTATTGGGACCGAACCATTATCACGGATAGGACTATTGCTTGCAATAAGCCTGATATCGTGATAGTGGACCGGCCCCAGCGCCGGGCAGTTATTGTTGACATTACCATACCACATGACGTGAATCTCGTGAAGGCCGAGAAGGACAAAGTCAGCAAGTACCTTGACTTGGCCCATGAGATTACCGCCATGTGGGATGTTGATTCGACGATGATTGTCCCGATAGTCGTTTCGGTGAACGGTCTAATAGCGAAGAGCCTCGATCAACACCTTGAGAGGCTCTCCTTGGAAGGTTGGGTTAAGGGACAGATACAGAAGGCAGTGATCCTTGACACGGCGCGTATTGTCCGTAGGTTCCTTTCTTTGTAGCCTCTACCACCGGTTGCTTGGGTCCTGCCCCGTTCCCGGCGGCATCACTAGTTTTAAGTTTTTTATGATATTTGTTTCTTTTTTTTTATACATATATTGTAAAAAATTTAAAAATAGTTGTAAATAAATGAATATGAAATTACTGAGAAAATAACATATCTATCGTCATAAATAAGAATGTCCATCAGAGCTAACACGGTTTTAAAAATATCTTTAGTAAACAAATAGTTCAAGCCAGCTTGCTAACATCTGTTTTCCAAAAAAAGTAGTTTCACTGCTCAATAAATGTTTTAGGATTCTTATGGGCTTTCCACAAACTGCTGAACAGTTTTCCATTCCAAATTATTTTATATTATGATTCTTTGTGATTTGAACCACATGTTTATGTGTCTAAGGCAATGTCAATCGAATATTTTTCCACAAAATTCTTAAATTTTAAGAATTATTATTGTTATGAGTTATTATTAATGGTCACTATTTGTATTGTTTAATGCATTGATGTCATGCGTGTTTTACAATAGTTTTCATACTTTACCTATATATTCATTCTATAGTCGTTGCCAAAAATAGTATTAGACGGTTATTGACAAAAAAGGTTCTTACATGTATACAACATAGGATACCGAAGTAGGATACAATAAAAATTGTTAGATTGCCCTAGAAATGAGGTCGTAGCCCAGAGTTCGTACTCATACGTATTATTTCCGGCGTCTGCGGCCAAGGTTTGGAGTACTTATCTACGAACATATGTACATACCTTCACAAGCTTTACCTATGGATTTGTCTAATTCATTTCTGAAAGAGATAATATTATAAGGTGCTATGCAATAAACATAATGTTACAACATTATGGTTATTGTAGCAGCTTATAATATTATCTCCATGTCTAATAACATAATGATCCATATCTCTATTGTTAATAAACAGATAAATATTCAGTCATATTTCACACGCAAACGCTTGCGTTATGTATGCTAAATAATTTATTTAATACATTATTTACTTTTTCTTACTTACGTAGCAATAACAAACAAACAGAGAAATAGGTAACCAGGCACAACATATATTGCAAATGGACATTTATTTGTGTTGTGCGGGAATCGAACCCACAATCCCGGAGCTGTAGGCAATATAATATGCAAATACATGTTTCGCAAGATACATAATTAATAAATGGTCCTATAATAAATAGGACCATTTTGAACTTCTCCGAGGTCTCATTTTAATTTGCCTTCTATTTGCCATTTACTTTGGTATTTTCTTTGATGTGTATTCAGAAGTTATGCGGGGGTCTCTCACCCTCGTGATAAAACGCTTATTAGAGATTTAAAAGTAACCTTAAATGCGGGGGATGGACTGTTTGGACAGATAAAGTGTTTTATATCAGAATAAACTAAGTTATGGAAGCCCGTAGTTAACAAAAACTGCCCGTTTTATTTTGGGAAAAAAAGTAGTCAATATCAGTTTCGAGACTTTATTTTGCATTGACAAGATCTAAAAAATACGAAAAAACTTTACCCCTACTGTTAATGCACATAATGAGCTTGATATAACTCATCGATATCGTGTAGTTATTTTTTTTAGTTTTTGTCATCATATTGACCAAATATTTACAATTTTATCTATGGTCTTACTTACAACTACTAACACAAAACTGACAAATTCTTTTTAAAGAAAATGATTTAAAGAATGAAAATCGATCTTGCTATTGCGCATTAACACAAGTTGTAACGAAACAAAACGTGACTTGAGACTCGTATTCGTATTGCTGCTAACTAAGCTAATTAACTCAACCGCATAGCTATTGGTTATACCTACTCGGGTAATGTCAAATGGCACTGATTTTATGATTTGCTAGGGAAAAATCTCTTTCTTTAGTGCGCATTAGATGAACTCATTTCACAAAGTGGGATATATAACTTGAAGTCTGTTTCTGTGATTTAATAGAAATAGAGATAATGTATCAAGAACTATAAAAATATATAGCCACTGTATAAGATAAGATAAGATAAGATTTTTCTTTAATGTACACCAAAAAATTACATAATGAAAGAAATTTAAAAACTATTTTAATGCACATTGGGCGGCCTTATCGCCTTAGGCGATTTCTTCCAGGCAACCTTTGGATGTATAGTGTCTTAACTTAGCTTATTTGGGAACACATTCTGTTTTGTGTACCATTATACATAAATAAATAAATAACATTCCCACGTCAAGTATTGTAAAAAAATGCAGCGTCGGCAAAATTAATCGTTTTCTTTTTTAGATTTGTACGTTGGGCATTTGACCACCAATCGGCTGCAGTTACATTTGATATACTTAGCATCTCTTTAGACATAAACGTAGCATAGTTCTATTTCAATAGAATTTATTGTTAAAAGGTGTTAAAAGAGCGACTAATTGTCTTGGTTTTATACAACTTCCCTTCGAAACGACTTACGGCTAAAGTGGTACGACACCACATTAGCCGTATAAGTACACAGTTGTTGAAAATTTATACAAATTCTACCAAAATCGACAAGTCAACGCTAGTTCCATCTGTCAGCCACTAACCATTATAGCCTTGCCTCTAAAGCAATTTCGTCAGCAAAATTTTAAAGGTATAATATTCTATAGGTTATAAAAACTAGTCAAATTACAAAATATTTTTTAATCTTATTGTTTTAATAGCAAAATAGGACTAAAACACAAAAGCAACGAAGAATACCAATCAATTAGGTAAGCTAGGTTATTCTGATAGTGTACAAAATAGATAAGAAAGATGAAACGGCATGTTTGAGTTCGCGATAAAAAATATCCTCGTATCATAGAATTTGTCACATTCGTTTGGTCCCGGAAATACAATAATCATTGTGTGTTCCTTCACGTCACTCTTTATTGAGTTTTGATCCGCGTAGTTTCTTAGCAAACAAGTTTGTGTGACAGAAAACAACAGAAATCACAGTTGTTCTGTCTTGTTTCCTAACAGAATGTTCCACACAAGTTCTATTATAATTGAAAACGTTTTACGTACTTATTTCAGTCGATTTTCTGGAAATTCGTTAAGTTGTTTGTAACAGGACTTTTACCTTTTATCGGATTTAATGGAAAGCTCTTATTTACCGCATACCTACTCTGCTACTCGCACATATTTTGTAACTTGATAAAATATCGGAGATATACGTATAAGAAGGTAAGTCTTTGTGGTAGGTATGTTCCTATTAAATGTAGGTTCGGTTTTTAATCAAACAGGGACAGGAACGAGGCACAAAGAAAATAATTTGAAAGCAGTGGTTACCTGAATAAACTTTATTTTATCAGATACCCCAAAAATGGTTTAACCTTTCTTATATCATAAGGGAAATAAAACTTGTATGGAAATATTTTGTTTTTAATGAGCCTAACTGAATCTTCCGAACCTTTCCGTGGAAGGACCTGGGCGCCCACCACGATGTATCTGCCCAAGAAAACTCCCCTAGCGGATTAATTCTGCGGGGGAGTCACGACCCTCAGTCATGAGGAATACGACTCAAGAGAGAGAACTAAATCTTATAAAGTGAGGCATAGATCGTAGGTTAGGTTTAAAGTTGATTATTGCCATTCAACGTGAAAATGCTGTCATTATCATAGTGCGACATTTTAGTAATTTACAAATTTAGTCCTAGCTAATTTATAAATTTATTAGAATAAGATTTTATTAACGGATTCTTAAATATATTAACTAAACGGTTTTCACTCACGTGTAAATCGCGTAAGTTGTTTACGCGTTTCGGATGTTATGACATCCATCTTCAGAACGTATGTTCTGGGACCGCGAGCGGCCCGCCGGGACACGGGCGCGGAAGCCTGGGGTGGTGGGATTCTCAAATAAAAAAACATGAACAACTTTGTTTGTTATTCCACGCTATTAAAAAATACGCAAATTTCCTACATCATACATGTTCCATCGCATGAATGATTTCGTAAGCTTGTAGCATCAAAATACTAGAACAAATAATTTCCTGGAAATGTTGCATTACTCACGTTGATGCAATGAAGACTGTCATATGTTTTTTCGTATAGTTTGAATCTCACGAGTGGAATTTTTAGTAAACTAACTAATAATAATAATAAAAATGTTTATTGGACACACAAATTCTTATAATACTAACACTTATTAATAATGTAATTTAAAATAGGGCATTTTAGAAAACAAAAGATATGTCGAGCATCTGCTACGCTGAGAGAAAGTAGTCTCTCGTGTTGTTGCAGCTGATTCCTTCAGGGAAACATTTTTTCAATAGGTTGGAAATCTTACAGAAACAAAGCTAATCAACTCATATTAAGTTATCTGTTTAATGTTAGGTATCATTCCTTTAAAATTACCAAAGTCGGCTTCAAATGAATACCAGTTTAATCTATACTAATATTATAAAGCTGAAGAGTTTGTTTGTTTGTTTAAACGCGCTAATCTCAGGAACTACTGGTGCGAATTGAAAATTTTTTTTTGTGTTGAATAGACCTTTTATCGAGGAAGGCTTTAGGCTATATAACATCACGCTGCAACTAAAAGGAGCGAAGAAATAATTGAAAATGTAAAAAAACGGGGAAAATTATGCGTCTATGAGGGCTTACGTTGCGTGAGCTGCGAAAATGGTTCAAGTCGTGGGTAACAGCTATAATTTATAAAGCTGAAGAGGTAGTTTGCAAAAATAAATACAATGCCCAAAATAACTATTCCACGCGGACGAAGACGCGCGCACAGCTAGTTTAAAAATAAAAAGCAAGCTGATATAAACAAATTTCTTTTTTTAAATATCAACTTATTTTTTTCATATTCTTTTATTTGTGTATAAAATATGTATTTATTATGTAGGGGTCTTGCTAATCTTATAATTTAGTATAAAAAATCTAGAGCATTTGAATTATATAGTTCGGCTTTTCCTCAAATAATCTAAGTGTTATTACCACATTATTATCAGATAGGAGTAAGTATAGTATTACTAAACAATTGTGTTTTCAAATGTATACACATATGTTTAAACATATAAAGCAGTGTAGGTGTCTTTGCGAGCTAGAAAAACTTTTACCCATTTCAAGTCTGAATCTCTCAAACTAATTTAAGCAAATTTTGGCAAGCATTGTCTTATAGCTCTTAAATAAAGAGTAAATAAAAATCACCTTGTTCATATTGAATTGGATTAGTTGTTAAAAGAAATATAAAAAAAGTTTGTTTGCTATGAGATGATTTAGTTTCGATTCAGAGACATTTTAAAGTTAAATTTAATAATTTAACTTTAAAATTGTTTTTACAACTGTTTGTTTAAAAAAAGAACTATGTTAAATGCGATCTCAAAGGGACTTGAAACCGCATAGAAGATAGTCAAAATGTTCATTGGGTGGCAAAAAATGTAACTATTCTACGAGCAACTATTTATTATTTTGTTAAAATGATATAAAATATCAAATTTAGGTAAAATTATAAAGAAGATTGTAGGTTGACGTTTGTAGGTTGACGTTTCCCTATATTTTTCCGTACACTTATGTTTGTCAAACACTTACATTCCGTTGTAGAAATAATTTTTAATATCGTATCTATTATCGTACGTATATAAAATACATACATATTTAAAGTGGGAACGATTTATTAATGTTGTTTAGTCGTTTTTTGCACGCAGCATTTGTTCACAGTGCTTCGAAATTACTGAAAGTATTTACGTATACATATAACTGGCCATTAGAAAATATTTTGTACCAAACCCACAGAAAAATGTCGTTGTACATCAACTAAACTAATCCATCATTCAATTTGATGGATCGGTGTTTCGATAAACAAGAGGAAAAACAAATATCTTGTATTACTAACTTTTTGCTGACCCATAAACACAAATAAAAGTAGAACTTTTTCGTCTACTCATTTTTTTGGACTTGGCTCTCGTTTGACTACAGCCTGTCTGATGTTAAATACCACCGTAGTGTTAGATGTAGCACGCTTACCTAGAAGAAATCTATTTACTCTGGATTTGAAATCCTGGGATGTAATATTCTGGAACCAGAGCTGGATTTTCCAATGTCCAGGTTATTGAAAATAAATACACTGTATATATAGACCGTGAATTTCAATAATTCTAAAGACAGTTTAAATACTACATAATATAATTACTTATCTCTACGACTTTAATGACTTAATTATAATATAATATAATAATTTGTTTATTTGACCAAAAACTTACGTGTACGTACATTACATACCTATTACAATTAGGTATACCTAGTATCTATTTATCGAAAAAAAAAAGTTTCAGGTCAGAATAAACTGGCTTTAATTATTTGTGAATATATATCTACCTCCAGAGAGGGATGAAATAAAAAATCCTTGCTACCTCCTAACTTATTAAATATACGAAACAGCTGATTTTGTTGACATGTGTTATGTTTATCTCGTCATTGATAGTTTAGTCAACATGTGGAAAAGATATAACACTTCTCAGTGTACGGAACTATTTGATAAATGATATTACTCAGATTTAGATAAAGGCAAACAGAAAGCATTCTTACTTGTGTTTAAAATAATACTAGAGTCGATATAATATTATCTAATATATAAAAAACTAATTTGTTTACATGTCTTTAATATTTTTAATAATATAATTGTTACTCCAAAGATGATTGATATTATTGGTCAACGTTTGATATTTTTGTACCACACATGTAAACATTAAAAAAATGCCATTAACCATGATTAAGGACAGTAACATTAGCGGTTATTGTTGTAGCAATCTGTAGTAATTCTTCAACCCGAGTTAGAGCTAGTTCGTACCTAGCACCAAACCTTCCCAATATCTACATACCCGTTTTAATCGACGTGTTGTAAAAATTCGCCAAAATCATGTCCACAAGACACGTAAAACTCACCTAATTACACAGTTCCAAACACTTCGTAAGTCACACTTATCAGTTGTAAGGTCACATTCACACTTCAATGTTTGCTCTAACTATTTACATAAACAATCAGCACACGAACGTTACAAACTGTTACACATTACACGTTTCAATCGCTCCCTAGCAGAGTTTTCAAAACCTTATAAGTTGAAGATGTCACCAAAACTTCGAGTGTAATTTGATCACTAAAACGATTGGGTCTATGGCGTAGCTCGTAGACCGTCTACGAGATTGTTCGTAGTGGCGCGTAGCACGTTATAGCGGGAGGGCATACGAGTCGCGACTGTGGCTCGCGGCCGACGCGACTTGCAGCGACGATCGCTCCAAAACACCTATTTAGGTAGATACATATATAGACATCGCGTGTCTGCCGCTCGCAGAAACTGCTACTTGAAATGTGGCGACGGCACAACACACACAATAAGATACCTTATATACGAAGCGATTGTAAACAAAGCGGCGCCGTATGGCGTGCTCTCTTATCGCCACTATCACTGATAAAATCTCACATACGACTGTATAATTGGCTTTAGTAATGGACTGGAATTCAGAGAACTCGACACGTTAATGTGCTTTCTGTCAACTTGTTTTGTTAGAAACATTTATGTAGTTAGGTGTCGTGACCTCGCTTGTGTCAACAACTGTAGTCATTCCCATTGTAGTTGACAATGTTAGAGCAAGATCAAGGATCAACCCATTGTAGCAACAATGTGTGTTTACTATGTGCTTAAAAACATTTTGATATATTAGTTATTTAAACAACAAACAAAAGGTATAGAAAATAACAATTTTAATAAAACACCTGTGATTTGTATGGCTTCTAATAACTATCTCAGTTTTTGTTAGTGGCTATATCATTATTACAATACATAAAATACTTACTCACATATTATATTACTCTACCTTCAGCACCGAACTTATACCTATACGACCCTATTTTCAGCACAATGGCAAACTCTAAAGACGTTTCCAACACGTCTCATTACGTACTTTTTCTACATCTCCCATGTATTGTTCGGATATTTTTGCGGCTTACAAATTGCACAGACAAAGTATCACAATGTGTTCTGGGTCACAATTGTCACGTAGAATAGAAGAAAGATAAGATAGAGCGTGAAGCCAAGAAAGTATGGCAGATAAAATACGATGGCACATTTATTAGACACCGACCGAGCCTTATATCATGAGTCCCTGTTGAGCTTCTGATGAAATTAAGTGGCAATGTGTCAGTTTGATATTTATTACCTACTTCGGTCTAACTTTGGTAGATGCTACCAAATTTCCTTTCTATACAAATTAACATTATTACCCACTGAATACTTTTACTAAAGGTTTTCACACTTATTGTTTGACACATAAAAATAAAACATTCAATTGAAATTCTTAAGTTTTTGACACTTACCATTCTATATAAATATTCGCTTGAGCATGAAAAGATGAAATATACTGCACTGAAAATGAAAAAAGAAACACCAAGGCTTAAAACCAGCTATAAGAATTTACACAACTTTGAGTTCTTCAAAAGCTCCTCATTACCAAAGTTTATGTTCAGTAAAGCCCTTTTAAGGAAAAATAAATATAACATGGTAATAATAGCGAGGAAAGAAGGTGGGTAAATGCCCACGGAGCGCTTTCCTGCGCCAAATTACAGGCGAAGTTGTAACGACTTTCCAATTGTCTTTGTTTCGTATGCTATTAGGGTATACGAGGTATACCTGTCGCAAATCTAAAACGATTCAATGAATAGGGCTTAAATAGAGACCTAAAATTTAATTCTTTTTTAAGGCTTTCTAATAATACGTCGACTGCATTTGTTTTAGTTGCAGTTCTTTCAAACGACCTATTAGCTAAACTAAAATAACAAAAAAAAACTATTTACCTAAAGCACATTTTACCTTAGATTAAAGAACTGGCAACAAATAAAACCTGGCCAACAATAGTTATAAAGTAATTTTACGAGTCATTTACATTTTATTGCGAGGCGTTGGATTACTCATTATTATAATACTGGTTTTTTTTTAAGGACAAACGTCTTACTACTACTAGTTTAGCTTTTAAAACAGTGTGCGCAAAGGATGATAAAATATAGATAGATACATCATAACAGAAGTCTCTGGTTATCTTATCTCTGGTAGAAGTATTAACATAATTAGCTTTAATATAATATTTAATTATCAGCAAAAACTAAACTGTTTTCGTACAAAAATAAGTTTTATTACCTGAGTGGGTGGGGCTTTTTCGTTGAACCAATTTTAACTTCAGCCATTTTTCGCCAAGCCAGTTCAATTTTGCGACAAAGATTAATTATCTCCTGCAGGCATTTTACGCTTTGCGGCTTTAGGTGGGGCGAAGAAACTATTCGAGAAGTCTCCTAAAGACGACGAATTTTACTTATTGACGCTTTCTTGATTGTCAGAGTCTAGGTGACGCTGCTTTTTGTTTTTTTTATCACTTTTGCCCGCGGCTTTGCACGCGTCATTACACATATAAACCTTGAATCACTCTATCTATTAAAAAACTGCATCGAAATTCGTTGTGAAGTATTAAACATGTAAGCATACATACAGACATAGGGACATACGCAACTTTAATATACACAATTATATGTAGTGATAGTGAACTTTGAAATAACTAAAGTAAAATGCGGGTTGTATGCCCTTTGTAAAACAATCGTTGACAAATAGCGCTTTACGAGTATAATGACAAGCTTTACGAGTATAATGACAAGCTTTACGAGTATAATGACAAGCTTGCTAAGCTGATGATTTAATCCATATCAATCTTTTATTTTTTATTACTTGTTCATTTAGATGAACAACTAGCAAGTCGGTCCGTCTTCGCACAGTCACATAATAATTATGCATGATGTAAAAATTTCTTCATCAAAATCCGTTGTGTTTTAATGGTTTAAGCGTACAAAGAGATAGATAGTGGGAGTCGATTTTATTTTATATTAGGTTTGTTTTAGGTATGTAGTGATACAACATTATGATATAATAATATTACATTCTAAAAGCAAGAATGACAGATTGGTCAAATAACGCACAGCTTAACACTGGACCAATTGAGCTGTAATTTGGCATGCAGAAAGGTATGTACCTACTCTTACATACAATGTACTCTTAGGTATCTATTAAAAAGGACTTTTGGAAAATCTTTTTCCAAGATGGTCAAGAAGTGTTAGAAAATTCTATAAAACTTTGATTGATAATAATACTTTCTTAACGCGATTAAACCGGCACTTACAAGTTATTTTGTATTTGTAGGTATCAATACGGGAACATTAATTTATTTTTTATTGCTCATAATTAAAGCCACAGTTATATTTAATATTAAAACTTTCGTGAGACATTTAATCAAAATATTAACTAAACGGTTTTCACTCACGTGTAAATCACGCAGACACCTGCGTGCTGCCGCGGTCCCAGAACATACGTTCTGAAGATGGATGTCATACCATCCGAAACGCGTAAACAACTTACGCGATTTACACGTGAGTGAAAACCGTCACAGTTATATTAGTATTAGTATAATAAGAGGTATTTAACAATTTCACGCGGTAGTCCGTTTTCCCGGTTGATAGAAAACATTCCGTTGATTCTTTCTGCCTTTCATCCCAATATCCTAGCAAATTACCGTTAATTGAGTTGTTAACGGTTCGGTTCCCTACCGGTATTTCCTCCTTTATTCTTATAGCCACCTCTAAATGAGAGTTCGAGCTCGACAACGTTTGTTAGGTAAGTATTTTTACCGACATATATGATTAGTAGAGATATACTACAAAGAAATTTGTATTACTTATACTGCTAGGCTAGTTGTAGGTAGGTCCCGCAATTTGCAAGTGGAAGCAAAAATATAAAACAGTTCAAATAATTGTACACTTGTACCCACATAAATCTAAAGAATTTGTGTGTGAGTTATATTTGTGTGCGTGAATTTGCGTTTGGACATAGTTGTATATGTAGTTGTGATTGACCTCTAAGAAATTTTTGGCGACAGCGGTTTCGGAACAATATTGGTCTAAAGGCCCTTCTAGTACCTGTTTATTTAGATTTCTGTGCTTGTACCAGACGAGAAGAAACAGATGTCAAGGTGAACAACGCCTGGCGAAGCCTTTTAAACGTCAGAAAGGTGTGAGACAAACTATCTCTGATCCTCTTTAATGTTTACGAAGAATATTATAATGAGACCTGTCCCAGAGGATTGGGATGGTGGTATATCTATTTGTGGCAAAAAGATCAGCAACCTAAGGTATTAGGGTGACACCACATTTTTGTAGTGTCTGAGGAAGTAATAGCAAAACTACTGTCTACATAGAGTAGAGAAAGAGTTAGTTAATTTCACCATCAACAAGACGAAGATTGATGAACAGATACCTGGAGTTTGTTGGCTAGTTTGTTTACCTTGGCATTCTTTTAACTAATTGTGTGACATGGAAAATAAATTGCCTATCTCCTTTTACGACGCCGGTTCCTGAACAATCAGGAGAAAAGAAATGGGCAAAATAGATGCGTTCGAGATCTGGTGTTGGAGGCCGATGTTGCGTATCCCATGGATTGTAACTCGGGACAACATAATATAGGTATTAAAAAAGAGTATATATACTAAAAAAAAGAGATGGTCCTCAACTTTAGTAAAAAAAAAACAATTATATTTCCAAAACGTTAAATCCGTTGTGAATTGTGTTTTTTTTTTAAATTAACGAATTTATTTAATTAAAATTATTGAAGTTGCGCTTAGGCATCTTGACGCGTGCGTTGGTTGCCGTGCACGAAAAAAGAACGAGGACGACATCCAAAATTACCTAGATCGCTTTCAAGTGAAGTTATAAGGAATTGACTTTAGTCAAATTGGTCTCTACGTGCAAATATGCCTGTTGGATAAAAGTGTTCATTATATCTAAAGCATGAAATGTACGAAATAAATGAGAAAAACAAATATATACTAATATTATAAAGCTGAAGAGTTTGTTTGTTTGTTTGAACGCGCTAATCTCCGGAACTAGATACTGGTGCGAATTGAAAAATTAATTATAAAGTTAACTCACTAGAACCGTTTTTATGGTAATAACTATTCCACGCGGACGAAGTCGCGGGCACCAGCTAGTTGTTAAATAAAGACGAGAAAACCTCGAAGTAAGTCTTAGGTACACTCAATAATTAAGAATCAAACGAAAACTTACCTGTTTGATGTTTCATTCCAATTATGCGAGGGTCAACCGAAGACGATTATATTGTTTACTAGCAGCAGTCCATGGAATTGTGCTGCCACTGTCACACTTTTAGATAGTCAACTACTTTAAAAAAGCATAATTCAACTTCCGGTGCACTCGTTTCCGTGTCCGCTCCACGCGGTTCACCTCGCAGGAAGGCGCCTGCAACTCGCCATTATTTTTAGAGACATAGTATACGCACACCCAGTAATATATGCCTTGCAATAAACATTTTTGCTTTAAAGGGTTAAAAATTCAGGGTGGGTGGGAGTGTAATCGTCTTCGGTTGACCCTCGCATAATTGGAATCAAACATCAAACAGGTAAGTTTTCGTTTGATTCTTAATTATACTTCGGGTCTACCGAAGACGATTATATTGTTTACTAGCAGATGTTTAGAGTTTTATCAGAAAGAAAACTGCAAAAAATGTTTATTAACATATTCAATAAGAAAATCAAATAAATTTGTTTTTCCTGTATCTTGCAACCACAAAGTAGTATAAAGATATTTCTTTTGATTATTATTTTTTTTAAATCATGTGCTTAACATTTATTTCGCTTAAATGATGTAAGATTAATACTATACATGCGCAAGTATGTATATAATATTTTTAATAATACTAGGCATTGCCAATACGAAAAGATTAGATAATATATGTAAATAATTTAATATGTCTACAATGGAATTATTTTCAATTTGATAAGCTATTTCGCTAGCGACATCCCGTGAGTGGTTTCTGTATGGATATAACAAAAGAATTATCATCATAGGTTCTGATGTCAGGAAAGATGTTTTCCCAAAGTAAGTTTGAATAACCAATGCTGGAAAAAAACTAAAAGGTCAGCTTTTCTTTAATTTAATCAATTTCACTTACGAACATGACGTGAATTTATTCATGAAATCTGGAACAGCTCACTTCATTTACTTACATTAACAGCGATTACACTTATGGTTTTATTGTTCAATTTAAGGAACCTCAAAGTTTGCATCTATTAGGTAGAATCGATTATTGGGTAAGTTAATCATTTGTGAGGCAAAATATGCAGACTGATATAGGTAAATAGTAAAATTTTTAAAAAAATAGTTTAAGACTTGAAAGGATAATCAAAACAATTATCTATTGACATGATAATTATAATATATTTGACCTCAGGGATTTCACCACAAAGTTAACTCGGTGTTAAACGAGTTGAAACTGGTCCCTTGTTCGAATTTTGTAGCTAATAATGAGTATAAGTATGTATATGTATATTAAATTAATTAAATTTTTTTTTTTGTAAAATATTAACCTTGCCCATAACGGTTCAAATGAGGCCAACAATTGAAATAAGTACATGTTTTTATAATACCTTTGCTTAACAAGCTGCAGGTGACAGGTCTGCATGTGTCAAATTAATTTATTCAATAAGATAATTATAAGTTAATAGTTACCACAAACTATTATATTTCTCAATAAAGGTAAAAAGTAAGTAATCATTTTAAATTTAAACGTAATATCGATAAGTTAATAAACCATCCTATAATGTATAACAGTACCTATACTGATTATACTTAAGGAATCAAATGAAAAAGTTTTATAACCTTCTCAATTAAAAGTAACGGAGCTTGAATAAAGACTACCACAAATATTTGTAGTTTTGTGGGCTGCGAACAAAACTAGTAAGTACATTTTAATTTTGTAATTTGTGCGAAGGCATCGCTAATAAACTCCCATTCCGTATTAGTATTATATTTTCGGAATATTCAATCACCAATAATAAACATTATTTTATGTACGAAGAAAGCGCATGAATATATTTGTGTTCGCACCTTTGTCTTGACAAATACTTCAAATAACCTCAAATTCAATTTATATAGCAAATTGTGGTAGTACTATCAATTCTCAAAAGTATATTGCAACGTTCAATATTTTTATTGGGTGCAAATTAATATGATAAAACAATAAAAAGCAAAATTTTCATCTTGAATATTTATAAATATGTACATATTTATATGTTAAATGAGTTTTGATTCTGTCCAATGCCCATAAGAGCTTTGATACACCGAAAACACCATTTTGTATAAAGTACTGGAGTCACTGTAGACTAAATAACTAGTCACAGTTGCGTACGGTGCATTTTTCAATAATTTATTTTTAAATTTCACCATATTAAATTTTCTCTAATGCACTCTGCTCTCCGATACCAGGTAGAGCTATTAATATAAACTTATCACTTTCAAATTTCTTTGTACAATATACATAAATTATATTCGCGTTGTACTTATTTAATAATTATATCATATTAAACGGCTGGGCCAAATGGAGTTTTAAAATGATCCATTGTTTATTTCTCGCGTGGTAGGTAGAATGTGATTTTGGGTGCTAAATATAAGTTACTCTATAATGTATAACTTGCTTGGCATAGGCACCGAACATGAAAATAATATATAAGGTCAGAATAATAACCAGCCAAATAAAATAAACTCATTTTAATGAGATAGAGATAACACCGTAAGGTTGCGTTTAGCTTAGTGAACACAAATGAAGCCATATCAATATTTAGAAATTAATGGTTTTTTCCGTGCTTTGTATTCCGTACTGAATACTGTTTATGTAAACTTAAGGTTTCAGGAACAAG
The DNA here is from genome assembly GCA_964023185.1 of Macaria liturata. Taxonomy (NCBI): domain Eukaryota; kingdom Metazoa; phylum Arthropoda; class Insecta; order Lepidoptera; family Geometridae; genus Macaria; species Macaria liturata. The sequence continues at coordinate 2,761,523 of OZ026811.1, read as the reverse complement.
ATTTTCTAATACATCTGTGGTTGCCTTTGATTATGAGATTTTCGAATGTATTTCTTTGTTAGGCCTCTTTTTCTAGGGAGGCATCATTACCATGAGCTATTTCATTCTGTGATTTATATTTGTAATTGAAGGTAAATAATTTATAAGTGTTGGTAATTGGTAGGTACCTCAACGCGCCGCACGCGGAGAAAAAAGAAATGAACAACCCACAATTGTTACTTTGCACGATAAAAAGAAACGTGAAGGATTTTAAAATTGTTCAACATGATTTGCATTGATATTTTCTGTACATTAATCCCAATTTATTATTTTACACGATATACATGAAGCCACTTAAATATTCTCAATATGATTCACATCAAAATTTGGTGTACACTAATTAGTATTAATTACTTTACACTATATACCTACGTGAAATATCATAAATATTCTCAAAATGATTAACATGGAGATACGGTGGACACTAATAAACTTTAATTGCTTTACACGATATAGGTGAAGCTATATAAATATTCTCAACATGATTCACATAGAGATATGGTGGACACTAATACACATTAATTGCTTTACACGATGTACGTGAAGCTATATAAATATTCTCAACATGATTTACATGGAGATATGGTGGACACTAATACACATTAATTGCTTTTCACGATATACGTGAAGCTATATAAATATTCTCAACATGATTTACATGGAGATTTGCTGTAAACTCATTCACATTAATCACTTAACACGATATACGTAAAGGAGCATAAATATACACAACATGATAAACATGAAACTTTGGTGGATAATAATCCACATTCATTGCTACACACGATACACCATTCAAATATTCTCAACATGATTGACATGGAGATTTGCTGTAAATTAATTCATATTAATTACTTAACCCGATATACGTGATGCAAAATAAATATTCTCCACAGGAATTACATGGATTTTCACTAATTTACTACAATTAATGCGAGTAAAACGCAAAGCATCATCATATAAAAAGTTACGATCGAATAATAAACCGTTTAGGTTGATTTGAGCAGTTAAATTGAGAATCGTTGTGAATAATGATAGAAAACAATTAAATCTTATTGCGCCAGGGCGCGATGTTGCATGCTCATTCTCTATTTGTAGATTATTTTGTTACATGTAGTATTAGTCTTATAATGAACATTTTTTTTTAAGAAAAAGTACAAAAGTTGGGTACTTGAGTAGTTTTTACAATCAAGTAAAAATATAAACTACCATTATCATAAATTCGAGGGTAGTTCAAAAATAAGATTGTATGTTAATAAAATAAGTCACTCACCAAAGATAATTTATCCATAAAATTCCGTCATAGACAGAATTCCAGTAACCTGGTCTCACAAAAGCAATTAATATTCACTAGTTTTGTCGTAATGTTTGGTTAAATGATTTAACGACGTTAAATAACCGTTATTTTTGTTTAATTTAATTTTTATCATTAACACATTTCGAATTTATAAATTTGAACGGCACGGTTCAATTAAATTTTAATATTTGGCACAGTTCACAATGTTCTTTAATAATCACTGGACACAACACGTAAAGAATATTTAAAATTAAATAGATTTTTAAACAAATTGTTTAAGGCGTGCGATAGCGGCGACACAAAATCACGTAATGGCGAGTTGCAGGCGCCTTCCTGCGAGGTGAGCCGCGTGGAGCGGACACGGAAACGAGTCCACCGGAAATTGAATTTTGCTTTTTTAAAGTCAACTAAAAGTGTGACAGTGGCAGCACAATTCCATGGACTGCTGCTAGTAAACAATATAATCGTCTTTGGTAGACCCGAAGTATAATAAGCGCATAAAGTTAGTCATTCATTGCGGCGCTGCGCCATCTCCTTCCTCCATCAAACTCAGATCTTGTGCAGGTATACGTACGTACCTAAATAAGTACATCTTTAGGTATATTGGTGCTTCATTACGTTTTACGGAAACTTTATTGCGCAATATATTGCGGATCTGCGTAAAGCTCCTGTAGTTTATTCTTTGTCTGCTTATCAGACGAATACCTACCTACCTTTACCAATAGCGCATAGGGAAAATTGAAATCGTAAAAAGTTAATATCTTTTTAATCCATCTCTTTTGAACCGGAAGCACTGAGCGCCATCTTTTTTTTTTTCTTTGGCCTTAACTTTGTATTGTGCCAGTTCTCAAGTAAAAAGCGCCATCTATTTTAGACTAATTTACAACATAATTTTTTGGTTATCTGTGCTATCTTCATTAGTTTGTTTGTTTTCTGTTATTTAGTTCATTCAATTTGTTTGCGTTGTGCGATTCAAGTTGCGATGCTTTGCTTGCCAAGCAAATTATTTTGTGACGCCGACACGAACGTTTTATTTTAATGAAATTAGTTGATGTTTTCTCCTAATTACTTATACAGTTATACTATATTGGAATAAAAAAACACATCAGCCATGGTGAAGTTAACAACAGAGCTGATACAAAACTCCATGCAATATATAAACCCATGTCGGGACAGAGAACTCGATCTTAGAGGTTAGTTTCTAATTTCACATTATTTATAGTTTAAATAATCAATTACAAGTTCACATACAAGTTAATCGCTCGTTGTATTACAGAAATTTACGATAATCACTAATTTCACGATTCTAACAAAACTTAAATAAGTAAATGCTTACAATTTACATACACGCTAGTCTTACCCGCTTCTGGGTCTGCAAACTTATATTTACCTACCTGTCTTTTCTTATATTTCAGGTTACAAGATCCCACAGATCGAGAACATGGGTGCCACATTAGATCAGTTCGATACAATAGATTTTTCAGAGAATGATGTCCGCAAGCTTGATGGATTTCCATTACTAAAGCGTCTCAAGTGTTTGTTGATGAATAACAATAGGATAGTGTAAGTAAAACATACTAAGACCATTTGGATATGATTTGAAAACTCTTATACTATACAGAGTTAGTTGAATATGGTTTGTGATTGTCTTGGTACATTTTTACATGACAACTCTCTAGTGTGACAACTCTAAAGTATGTTTTTTAAATTTCTATGAAATACCTATATTCCGTTTAAGCACATTGCTTTGTATACTTATAGTAAGAATGGGTTATTGGATGTCAGTTTACCAATTGTAACTTAATAAAATATCTGTTTCTTGACCAACTATTACTATTCCATTCTTACTACTGATGTTATTTCATAATTATTTCATTTCAGGAGAATCGGTGAAAATCTGGAGCAATATCTGCCAAACTTGGAATCCCTGATATTGACCAATAACAATATAACTGAATTAGGCGACTTGGATCCTCTAGCAACATTACCCAACCTAAAAACTCTATCTCTAATGCATAATCCTGTGGCAATTAAGCAACATTACAGGTAAGAGTCTGCAATAACCTATTTTGTGCTCTTTTAACGAACTTCAAAAAAGGAGGTTATAATAAATTTTTTGTGGGTATGTTACATGGTTACTCTGTTATTGTTTAAATTTTAAACAATAACTTGTTATAAACTTTAAAACAAGTTGATTACAATATTCATACATTATGGCATGTGGTGGTCATTATGGTCTAAGATAATATGTGCCTACTCAGTAAGACTACACCTGTGGGGACACGAGACCATTGTAAAAAAAAAAACATTGTTCACCCATCAATTGGTATCAAGAGGTTGACCTCTTGATGGAAATAGCTGAACCAATATCAATTAAACATAGTAGGTATTTAATATAGGCAGGTAACATTGGTGATAGATGGTTTATGGATAAAATATTTACTTACATGCATGACCGGGCCTACCGCCTAAGAGTAAACTATATCAGTTGCTATTGTTTATGACGTCATTTCAATCATTTGAATTTGTAATTGAAATGATGTCATAAATGATAGCAATTGATATAGTTTACTCTTAGGCAGTAGGCCCGACACAGCAATAAATGACATTATATTCATTTCATTTTTACAGAGCCTATGTGGCATACAAATTACCCGAACTAAGACTGTTGGACTTCAGAAAGATCAAGCAGAAAGAAAGAGAAGAAGCTAACACCCTGTTCAAGAGCAAAAAAGGGAAAGAAATACAGAAGGAGATCAGCAGGAAAGCTAAGACATTTGTACCTGGAGGAAATATGCCTGACCCTAAGGTTACAAGTAAGTATCAAATCTAATGTGCCATCTAGCGTGGTAATGTGGCCAGTATGCTGGGCAAGCTGCCGCCCTTCTGGCATTGGGCTGGAGTACTTAGACTATCTGTTGGCTTTACTAAAGATTTTCTAAGTGCCCCCTTTTTATCATTTTGTAGTAGTTAGAAGTAGGTAGTATGTTTGGTTCTATTTTCCTTGTTTGTGTATTATTATTGTAAATAAATGTTTTAAGTGTCTATTGAAGTAAGTTAAAATAAACTTGAAACAGTTGAAATTTTATGTTATGTAATAATCTGATTACTGTATTCCATACCAATCACTAGATCCATTGATATTAATATTTTTTTTATTCAATTGGCATCAGAAGTGATATTATAATTTCAAAAGTTGTGTTGCTAAGATGAATGATAGCTATGTTGAGTTGAGTTCATCATGAGATATAATGTAACTTGTACAAATTACAGATCTGACACCTCAAGAGATCCAAAAGATCAGGGAGGCGATCAAGAACGCATCTTCTCTCCAGGAGGTGGAGCGTCTCACTAGGATGCTGCAGTCGGGGCAGATCCCCGGACAGAAGCCCCTGCCACCACCCACACAGACCAATGGTCAACGTAAGATAATCTTTATTTATTTGTCTTGTTTGTGATAGTTTATCTGTATTCTGTATCCTGGTTTCCTTTGAATTCCAATGCAGGGGTAATCTTTTTCTTTTATGCAAGGAAGAGGTTTGGCACTTGACAATAATCCGTCTAATGGTAAGCAACCATTACAGTCTAGGATGGAGCATGCTTACCTAGTAAGATCCGATTCACGCTCCTTTTTGAAGATCGCAAGATTAAATTTTCTAAGAACAGGGAGTCGTAGAAGGCATGGAGTTCCACAATTTATCAGTTCTATTTCAAACTTGAATGGGGTTTTTCTAGGCAAGTATGCTTTATCTTAGCATGCAGTGCTTAACATCTAGTGGGCTGTTGTAGATAGTGAGCCTATTTGGGTATAATAAATTACCTATGTATGTTAATCCAAAGTCTCTATTCAAAGTCATAGAAATTCATCTAAATCTATTCAGCCGTTTATTACATACATCAATGATTTTGATCTCTACCTGTTTGCCAGACACCCTTACATGAAATTGTAGTGTTGCTGATGGTGGTATTTATTGTAACTTCTAGGTTTCTTCTAGGCAAACATGCAACATCTTAGACTACAGTGGTGCTTAACATCAGGCAGGCTGTAGTCAAACGTTGGCCTATTCTGTGTAAAAAAACTGACATTCATCAGATTAGGTTCCTCAAAACCATGTATGCAAGTGAGTAACAAAAAGTTCTGATGTTAAAATGTAAATTTGGTTGCAAACACACTCACGATGATGATAATTTTTAATAATTGATGATTCAATTAAAATTCCACAGATAGTCCGGGGAATGGTGATCTACTAACAGCAGTCGAAAGTTAAAACAATTCCTTCTCTTTAGATATTTATTTACTTTGTTCTTATGATTTCAGAAAGAGAGGAAGACGAAGAAATGGATACTGACCAGAACAACGGCTAAAAAGAACAGTTACCTACACTTCACTCTCGAAATAGCTGTAAGAACAGATATTTCCATACATTTTCCTTAATTTTAAGTGAATTTTAAGTTAGTTTTTAAGCTGGAATGAACTGAAACTTCAATACTGACAGAATACTAAGGTTGTAAGGCAGATACTACACTAAACTGGCATTTATTGAGTTAAAGAACAGATACAAAGATACACAACATCTATTATATTACCTGGTAAAGGCATGTATTTAAGTACCAGTGATAATATTTGGAAACAAATACATAACTATTTGAAACCATACCTTTTATAGATTATCTATCTACACACAGTTCTTAAATGATACTAAATTATGTACAAAGTTTTAATTTTCGCTTCCAAATAAAAGCATTTCGTTGAATGTCAATTGTTTTATTTAAAATTTTAGTTACACTTTATTCACTTAATTAATAATCACAAATACAATTCATTAATAAAATTACAAGTCTTCGTTTTTCAAATGCAGTAACTCTTCACAACCGGCGTCTAAGAATACTGAGTAAATAGGTTTATGTAGTATTGTTCTTCCCATGAGTTCTTTTATAGTGGGTCGTTTGTCTGGTAGGATGGATAGCATGGAATCAATGAGGTCTTGCATTCCTCGTTCATACACTGTCAGATCTATAGGATGGACACTGCCACTTGTGATCGCTTTTACTAGACCGACCAGCGTCTGAAAATAATTAAATTCAGATGTAACAAACAACGTATTAAACTATAAAAAGTAAGTTCGTTTGAGAGTGGCCAACTCTGGTGTCAGAGCTTTCACACTGCCCAAAGGGACTCTGAAATGGCGTATAATTCAGATGAAACAACGTACCTATAAAAAGTAAGTTCCAAGAGTGGCCAACTCTGGTGTCAGAGTTTTCAAACCGCTCTAAGGGTTATTGACATGGCTGAACAGTCTATCACACTATTGTAAAGGCAAAAGATTGTCTCATATTCATACTTTAATTGCTGAACTGATTTGAATATGGATTGGATTAACATAATGAATCTAGGTACTACTCTGTAATTAAGGCGAGTAACACCGCAGGGCGTCGCTACATTTAAATAAGAGTATCTATGTGACCCAAGGAACAATCAGTGGAGTTCAAACTAAACACGCTTGTCTAGAAGAAACTAGGCACGTACTGGTTTTGCACTGATACTTATCGTTAGAGTCAGACACAAAAGTCAAGGATCAAACCTACTATTTTCTGAAATAATAAAAACAGATTACCTCAGCTTCAAAAGCACGTTTATGTGTGCACATTTCATATAACAAACACCCTAAGGCCCAAACATCGCTCTTGGAGTCGTAAGGTTTTCCATCGCACAACTCTGGGGCCAAATAATAGGGTGTGCCAATCACTGTCGATGTTTTCTTTGCACTGAAACGAGCGAAAAAAAAGTTTAGTTTTATAAGTAGGTAAGTACTTAAAAATACATAGTCATACACGTCACATATTTCAGGACATAGCTCACAGCGCCATCTAGCCCCACACTAAGCAAACGCTTGTATCGTGGTTACTAGACGGAAATAGTAAGTACTTACATAAGTTATGTACACAAAAGAAAAAGTACTTATTAGCATAATCTTTGTAAATGATTGGTGTCGTAGATAGAATTTAGCCTCATTTTCTAATTATTTTCTTTTTTTATCAATACTTGAACAGTGAAATTTGTTTTAGTATCAGTTAAGTAGGTATGATAAAATCAGCAAGTCTATCCAATTATTATGTATGTGCCTAACTATTAAATGATTTAGAGTTATTGAGCACTCATTCCTCAAGTTATCCGGTAAAAATAAACATTTTGTAGAACTTTCAAACACTTCAAAATCTAACAAATTAATTAATTACATATTCTTCTTATGGAATGAAAGTGGCCAACTCTGGCGTCGAGAATTTATCAAGCCTGCCGTACTAGACAAGCAGCCGGGACCTACAATTTAACGTGTCATCCGACCCACAGAAGCGCCCAAAATAGAATGCCACTTTTCGGTCCCCATCCAAAGACTGGCCGCGTCGAACTTTGCTTATCATTGGTAATCACATGAGAAAGCATCCGCCAGCTGAGCTATGGGCGCTACATTAATTAATAATTCTCTAAGTATGATATCTTGCTCTGTCCATAACATACCTATTTAGTTTGATATGCAGCTAGAAATACAAGAATCAGTAATACCTTGCTAACATCTTCGAGATGCCGAAATCTCCTATCTTTACCAAAACTCCAGATTTACCAGTCAGGAGTATGTTTTCAGCTTTCAGATCTCTATGGATTATGTTCAGATTGTGAATGTAGTCGACGCCTAACAGCACTTGGGCAAAGATGAAAAGGATAACCTGAAAAAAAATGTCTATCCTCATCATATCGAATGAGAGTGGCCAACTCTGGTGTCGAGAATTTATCAAGCTGCCCTAACGGCCTCTGACATGGCTTTAAGACTGCCGTACTAGGCAAACAGACGGGACCTACAAATTAGCGTGTCATCCGACCCACGGAAGCGCCCAAAATGGAATACCACTATTCGGTCACCCATCCAAGTTGTAGTAAGGGTTAACTTTAGTCTTAGCATATATATACACTATATTATAAGCACAGGGCGCACATATTGTAACATTTAATTTTGTAATTAACATTTGTGTTTGCAATAAAGACCTATTACTTATAAGTATGAATGTTACATTTGGGCACTTCTGTGAGTCAGGTGATAGGTACGATACTTACCTACTCCTGAAGCAAGTTTAACATCGACACGATAGTAAAGTTGGACACTGATACGATAACTTAATATGATAAAATAACCTATAACAAATTTAGCAAATAAGTTATTTTTATTCTTAGCTTGAACTAAGGAATTAGGTACCTACCTACATATTTTTACTTAAATTTTAATTAATATTCTACCTTCAGTGTACTTAATATGCAGTATTATTCTACAAAGTTAATGTAGATTAATGGCTAAATAATGTAATTAGGTAATTACAACAATTATCATCTGACATGTAGGTAAGTAATATGTAGTACCGTGGCTCTCATAAACATGTAGTATTTTATATCAGAGATACTTTTCAGTCTTTGAATCTAGTAGGCCCCGTCTGTTTATTATTTTACTGTCTATATTTTATCTAAACTTGCCTATACGGAGAGAGGTGAAAACATTAAATATTCAATACACTTAATTACCTGTTCCTTGAGTAATTTCGGGCATCGCTCAAACATAAATTCTGCCAAGTTGCCACTAGTGGCGTATTCCATCGATATCATCACATGATTGTCCATGTAGAAACATTCATAGAACTTGACCACATTAGGGTGGTTCATTTTAGATAATATCTTCACTTCATTTGCTATTTCCTAGAAGACAATCTCATAAAAATATAACACAAGTAATCATTATTTACCTAATACATGTACATTTGTCAAGTTTTAATATCCTATTTATTTGTCAGAAACTATTGTTACCGATAATATATATATACATACTTAACTTACCACATTATGATCTTGTATTTTCATATTCAATTCGATGTCTTTTACAATAGTCAATATGTTCTTGTCACGGTTTTCACACAGGTAAACATTGCTTAAACATAAGAAATTGAAGAATATTTAGTCTCAGCTAGTTAGTACAAATATTTTCAGTTCATAATATTTCAATAAACGAATATCTTACCCGTATGTTCCTTTGCCCACTGTATTCAAGACTATCAAATTGTTTTGAGAGAACCGCTTTTTGACGTCCATTTTCTACTTTACAGTGTACATGACTTATTATTATTCTTTTAGTATTTTCAGCAGTTATTAAAATCATTGTATATCGTTACCCGCTAATTTTATATAAAAATATATTTGAATCTACCCGCGTTTTCATGAGCTTAATTTCTTCATGTTGGTAGATCTATGAAACGTTCCAAATAAATCTTTCTTTTCACATACATTTTGAGCATAATTATTTATTTTGACAGCTAGCTACTAATAAGATACATACAGTTACAGTAGAAGTGGAACATAACTTTTTCAGCAAGTGTTTCGAAAACAAGGGGATACGTTTTAGTTTTAAGGAAGTTAGTAAGATTGGAACGATCTGTCCTTTTATCCCCTTCGGAAGGTGACTAACTGAAGCCAAAATGGGTCAGATGATGGGATCTTTCAACGCCCGTAATGTAGACCTCTACATGGACGACAAACCAACATTCGAGCATCAGGCTGGGTTTACTTATGAAAGGAAACCTCGAGGTAATATGATATTCCGGTAATATTATTCATTTTTCAACCATTCATATCAATTATTCCGAAAATAAGCTATAAAAACTTGTTACATAATAAATTACATAGGTTAGAAAAATATAAACAAATCTGTGGTATCATTGCCTTCATGTGTTTATAAGGACTATTATTATACTCGGGCCCAACTTATCTCATTACAATTTCATATGTATAATGAATTGCAATGGATAAACATGAACACACTTTATAAAGTTTACTTACTAGAAAATATGATTGTTTTTCTTGGCACATAACAATCAAATCGTGACTGGAATCAGAGTAAAAATAGTTGGTTGTAGCATTCCAGCATAATATCCTATTACATCAACAAGTAACTAAGTTGATTTCAATGAGTCTCATTATAAATTTCACATAGGTACTAGAACTTTGCTTATTGAATAAAGTGCTTTCAAACATCAAATCAAATTTGTAATTGTATAAGTAAGTATGATATTTTATCTTGCTCTGTTCTTGCCCAGATCCCATTAAACTTCATTAATCATCCATGCACAGGTCTTCCTACTCTTTGCTCATCAAGATGCAGGTACAACTCAACAACAACAGATTATTAATTTACTCCATCTGCCGTCACTGTGTCACCAACTGCCTAGCCAAGAACAGTACAAGAAAGGAATTGGTGTAATAGATAAGAGGTTTATTCTCTGCAGTGGGCTCTATAACCTGTAGATGATGATGTTAATGTTTGCAATATCTTATTTATGATTACTTTGGGTTCCAGAAATGATTGCCAAGCCTGAAGAGCTTGAGTCTGCAAGGATCCCTCCAGCATACCGGGACTATTGTTCTCACCACCTCCTGACCTACCAAGAATGCCGCTACAAGAATATGCCCCTAATTTACAAGTGTGCTCATGAGAAACATGCTTACTTGAATTGTGAGCAGCAAGAGTAAGTAGCATTATTATTTGTTTATATTAAGTAGGTATGCTTGATTTACTAAATTAATGTAATTCTTCTGGAGATTTTTTTGAATTATTTGCCTTTTGCTCCTTCTAATGTCAATGTCAAAATATAATATGGCATTCTTTGTCATTATAGTTTAATTGAAGCAACCTCTTTGCTCCAAAAGAATCTTTTTGATCAATACTAAATTATTTGAATGCCTTTTTGCTTGCAGACTCCCAGTATAAAATCTAAACCTAGGTACATCATAGAATTATGTGACTTGCTGTAGGTAGGTACTTATAATATTCTAAATTATTATGAGTTTGAAATATATTTTTTCTTTCAGTTATGTTATTCGCATGAAGGAGTTCGAGAGGGAACGCCGTCTCAGACTGCGCGAGCAACGTCTCGTTGGAGCAGCTGCTTGAACATTATAATAATGGGGCAATAAATAGAAATCATTTTGTTTAATAAAGTTATTAATTTATGTAAATAGATCAGATTATTGTCTTTTAATTGGTACGACACTCTTGACTTGTATAAATAGCAACTTACAACTCCTAGGTACCCATAGGATGATAGGATTAAAGAGTAGGTTTACTCTTTACCGAATAAGAGAGGCTATATACCGTAGAGAGGTTTTCAAACTGCCCTAGGACAGTTACAAACAACTTTTTTGGTCAACTATCTAAGAACTAAATAATAAAGTGCTATGCCCTAAACTTCAAACATGCAACAGGGTCACACAACTCAATCTTTTTTTTAGAATTAGTGCTAAAATGTAATACAGCATAAATAAATAACTCACTTCATAGACAGTAGATTTTATTTTACTGCAATATAACTTTATTTACAATAATAAAATATAAAAACAAGGGAACTGGCTCAACGTATCAGCATTGCCATCCAGCGTGGTAATGCGGCCAGTATGTTGGGCACGCTGCCCTCTGGTAGTGGGCTGGAGCACTTAGATTATCTTTAGGATTTTCTAAAGATTTTTCTAAGTGCCCCTATTTGTAGTAGTTAGAAGTAGTATGTTTAGTTTTTCTTCCCTTGTTTTTATATTTTATTATTGTAAATAAAGTTATCTTTTTTTTATCAAATAAAGTGTTCGACAGACCTTAATTTTTTTATCTGTTGAACTATGAACGAATCTCAGAATTGTATTCATTATCTGTGATAAAAAATACAGTACTACCAACATAAGAAAATAGCAAAGCGCAAATCAATAATGTTGCCATTTTTTAAAAAAGTTTGCTATCATATATTTTGACGTACTGTGCATGTCTACAAGGATGCATTTTCTTTGCAACAATACGGATTTACGTTTGAAAGTTTCAGGATTTTATAATAAAATAGCATTCAATAATAAACTTTATTGCCGCTAGGCATTAAAAGCTTCATGATGATTGTGACGTAGAAGCGTAAAATTTTTGTAAACACGCTTGTGGAATACACAAATGTATAGTGAATGAATAGTTGAATAGGGCTATTTATTGCGGAAGTAATGGCTTCCTAAAATTTAATTGCAGACATTTGTTTAGTGATAATTAAATTACAATTGTTGATATGAAAAACATTCAATCGCTACAAGCGTGAGTTATTTGATGTATAGTGTCATCCGGCAAAATTCTCCCGTTTTATACCAAGCCGCGTCCTGTAAAATATCTACAAAGAAGCCCTCTGAAAATACTATTTGTTTGTGTCTATCGTTGCAACATTCCCATTTCTGAATTACTCCGGCATTCTATTACAAACTGTAGAATGTGTTTTAGGTTTTGGCGCAAGAAAAATTACAATTGAAACAAAGCTTGCGGTCCGGGCTTGGTATTGATGTATGCGCCTGTAATCGCAAGTGCAAAGTTATTGCGATGGATGAAGCCGGCGGGAAAGAGATGGTGAAGAACAAGTCAAAAGGACGAGTCGTGGAGGAGGAGGATGACTCTGAGGATGACGTTATGGACAGCGAAGATGACGATGAGACCATCGCCAGGATACAGAGAGCCCACTACGCTCAAACATCAGCTATGAACTCCCGCCGGCGCGCCGCCCCGCGCGCTCGCCCCATGTCCCACAAGCGAAAAATGGAAGCAGTAAAAACCTTCCAAGATTTCACCAAGAAACTAAAAAAAGACACTGGTATCTCAATCCGTGGTTTAGTTGGTAACAGCCTATTAGAATTAAGTGAGTATTCTAGTGAAGAGAGTGAATCAGACAGTGATGGCTTATCAGAGGAAGAGTTTACTGTAAATCCAACCGCTATCGAGGAATTAAATGAAGAAAATGAGAGCTACATTGATCCGGAAACTGGCGATATTGTTGAAGCAAAGAAAAAAGTACATTTAGAAAAAGAAAAAGAAACGGAGACATCTGAAGCTCCTGAAAGCACATCAGAACAACCGGAAGAGCCAAAAACTCTTTCAATTAGTGATATTATAAATGAAGGAGACTTAGACTTAACTAAGAATGTAGAAATATCAGAAGTAGAAGAAAGTGATATTTGTACGGAGAAAACAGCTGAAGAATTATTGAATATGAAGCAAGAAGACAGTAGTCAGGACTATTCTGAAGATCTAGCGGAGAAGTTGAAGGAAATGGGTGAGATTAGTGTGAAACCTGTGAAAAAAGAGAATGAGGAAGGGGAGCCTCAAAATAATGAGGAGAAAAAGCCAGAGGAAGATGAAGATGTAAGTAGTTACAGTTTAATGATATATAGTTTTAGTATAAATACTTGCTCATACATACAAAACTACAAAAACATGAATATAGTAATATTTGTAAACATTTACTGCCTGATATAATGCTCAGCTAACACAGTATAACTCCTTTATACCAAGTTTTGTAATGGCACATTTTACTTATTTGGGTATTTGAATTCAATACTCATAATTATTTTTGCAAGAGTAGAAATAGTGGTGAAATAGCTTACATCTAACTAGACTTTACCTAATCTCATTCATTTTGAGGAATTGGTTGTAAATACTTCCTTATGTAATTTTAAATTGAGCCAAAGTTAAATACTACATAGGAAATGATGAGCCAACAGTCTACAAGTTTGATATACTATACTGTAGGTTGTAACTAAAATACAATCAGTCAACAAATATTTGTTGCACATCAAATAAAATTTAATAAAATGTCCTGATGTAGTGTAACATATTTCAATTAGATATTAATGGAAATTTATTGTCTTAATCTATTACAGATTAAGGCACTTGAGTCTTATGATTTGGTGTTAGTGATACTTTCCTTGTATAGTTCTTATATATGGTAACAGTTTCATCATGGCATATTTTCTATAACTTCCAGAAGAAGCCAGCCAACACCAGCGCTCTGAATGTGAGACGGAACATCCGAGAAGTCATGGATGAGAAGAACCTTGATGCCTCTACTTTGGCAGCTCAGAGACAGGAGTCGGAGAGATTGGCAAGAGTTCAGGAACAACAAAGGATAATCAGAGAGGTATAGTTGTGAACTGCTGACCTAAACTTTTATATTATTATAGATAAATAAAATACTTGACTGGCCTGTTAGCTTAGTTGGTAGTGGCTCTGCCTTCTAATCTAGAGGTTGCGGGTTCGATTCCCGCATGACACAAGTATTTATGTACTTACTTTAAAAAAAATTATAATTACTTGTGTTGAGTCTGGTCGTTTATATGTATAATAAGTATGTATTTACAAAAGAAAAGTATATAAGTATTATATCCGTTATCTAGTACCCGCGACACAAGCGTTTGCTTAGTGTGGGGCTAGATGGCGCTGTGTGCAATGTCCCGGAATATTTATTATTATTACTTTTATTTTGAAAAACAAAGAGATACAAATGTATCTTAGGACTTACACTATAAACTTACTTCTTCTTATCGAATGAGAGTGGCCAACTCTGGTTTTGAGAGTTTATTAAACCACCTATGACATGGCTTAACGACTGCCGAACTAGAGAAACAGCCAGGACTTACAATTTAACATGTCATCCGACCCACGGAAGCACCCAGATATTTCATTAACTATGAAATATCTATAGATGTATGTCTATAGATCTATAGATGTCATCATCTCAATCATACTATGTGTGTTGATCTGAGCCTAGTTACTATATTAGTATTATTTTCACAGGTTCAAAGACAGATTGCTCTGAATAGACAAAACAAGATACATCAGAAAACTCTCTCGCTCTTGCAAGGAGGATCTTCTCTTCTCAAAAAAGGTGGAGCTGGACATAAATTGAAGTATGTACTATTGTTTTTAACATATACATGTAGAATAATAACTAACTATGTAGAAACTAAATTTTATCATTCAGGTGCATAAAATCAACAATCGATATTAAATTTTTAACTCTTATTTGCAGCTTGCCAAATACTGTGATGGTAAAAGTGCCCTCGGGTGAAGCTAAGAAGGCCACATCGAAACATGGACAGCTGGAAGTAACTAAACTACCTAAACCTACGACTTCAGGTGCTCAGAAACCTGAGCAAAAGGCTGATAAGAAAGAGGTTGGTTGGAGGCCTTGTATGTCTTGTGGAGTAGATTTTATTCCTGTTACTGACTTTGAGAGTGGTGGTGAAATTCTGGTGTTGAGAGTTTTTAAAGCGCTTTAAGCGACCCAACATTAAGGCTGTAAATAAAGCTTCTTTTTTAACCATTGAATGAACACAAGATTTAATTTAGCTTTGGTGAACCACTAGCTGATGATGCTGTTATTTTCAGTCAGTTTTCATAACTTATTTACATGTATTTTGTTATGTAGTAGAGGTTTGATGTGAATCGATGTTGTAACGCACCCTGTAGGGTGTGATACACTTAGAACCTCCCTGTAGGGTGTGATACACTTAGAACCTAGTTACCTTAGATTTGAACACCTGTGTTGTTGGGTTGCAGGAAATATGGCTTCTGGTATAGTTTTTTTAATTTCGTATAGGTTCAGGTTTGAGTACAGCCCACCTGATGTTGGGTGTTACATACTTACTGTGCTTAGTTATTAGTTTTCTCACACACAAACATAATTCACATTTTCTTCGATACTTCCTTGCAGGTTGTAGAGATAGTTGACAGCAGCAGCGGCGAGGAGTCATCATCATCCTCATCAGATTCCGATGACTGCATCATGCTCTCAGACTCTGAGGTCCCACCTAGTCCTGAAGCTGAGGATGATCCTAATAATTCGGGTAAATATATATTTAAGTTGTCTTTTGCTACCTAATAACTACTAAAGTCTAAAATTTGTTTAAATGTTGCCAATTCTGTGGTCAAGAGAACATGGCTTGCCGTACTATGACACTCTATGTAAAGTATACAATTTTATGTGTATTTCAATCTAAAAATCAGGAAACAGACAAATGGGATGTTACGTTTTGGTTGCCTATCTAAGGACTGATAGCGTCTGTATTTGCTTAACTTTGCTAAATGCGTGTGAATTACTCGAATAGCTGAGCTAAATGTCTACTGAACAAGTTATTTAAAGTGATTTATTATATTTATTGCATTGTCCCTGCTCCAATATTCAAAGAATTTCAGGAATTGACTTGGGAATGTCTGTCTCTGTTGTACTCGTAAATTGCCGTGGTATGGTCGTCACGCTCATAATCATTTTGCTATATTGATAAACTTACGTATCGGTTATTCGGTACACCTGTAAAAATCAAAATTTCTATATGCAACTTTAGTACAAACCTTATTTACAAAACTTACACATTACGTTTGCAGGTCTTCACGTGAACGATACGTACAACGTCCCGGACGAGCAAGGTCGAGTGCAGATCAACATCGGCCACCCGGAGACCGAGGAGGACATCTTCCTCGCGCCACAGATCGCGAGGGTTATCAAACCACATCAGGTAATTTAAATGCACTACAAAACATATGATAAACATTTTGTAAATATGACTTCAATTCAAATGTAATTTAACATTTTCTCAACCCTAAACACTTCCATAGAATGAAGTAATGATTAATCGATATCACTACATAGTATAAAGCAAAGTCGCTTCCCGTGTCTGTGTGTAATCTGTATGTATCTATGTTTGTATGTATGCTTAGATTTTTAAAACTACACAACAGATTATAATGCAGTTTTTTTGATAGAGGGAGAGATTCAAGAGGAAGGTTTATATGTATAATAACGAGTGTGAAGCCGCGAGAAAAAGCTAGTTTTGAATAGATGGATTTCATATTATATTTTTTCCAGATCGGCGGCGTCCGCTTCCTATTCGACAACATCATAGAATCGACGGAGCGGTTCTCAACGTCCACCGGTTTCGGCTGCATCCTCGCGCACTCCATGGGGCTCGGCAAGACGCTGCAGATTGTCTGCTTCTGTGATATATTCCTGCGACACACCTCCTCCAAGACTGTGCTGTGTATTATGCCCATCAATACGTTGCAGAATTGGGTATGTACCAGTATATTATATAATATTCTAAGTAAACTTACTGCTAATTTAGGTGATTACTAATCTAGAAAAGTGCTTAAGTTAGTAGTAGAAGGACTGCAGTGTTTGTTCGTGGATACTATAGCCGCTCGCGATCCTTCCTTGAATGCGCGATTATGCTAAAACTATAAGTAGAATTTACATCCAAGCTTTCCATTTTTATATGATAAATGTTTACTGTAAAGATTGTTGACATATATTTACAACATTACCAACACGTCGTACCGCAATTTCTAAAACATGTATATATTTGCATTTGTATATAAAGTAAAGACCTAGTGTTGCATACATACAAACTTTCGCCTTTATAGTGTTAGTAGGAGTGGAAAGTAGGATTCTCTTGCTTGACCCTAGACTGAAGTGCAGGTAGACTATATTCCTATACAAATCTGACTTATGAAAACTTTTTGTTGAAGTCAGCTATTTGGAAACTTATACATGTTGATGACAAATAAATATTTCTGTGTTTAAATAGTAAACTCCCTTGTATCTCTAGGTGGCAGAATTCAACATGTGGCTCCCCCTGGATGCGTCCACGAGTCCTTTATCAGCGCACGGCGAGGTGCGAGTGAGGAACTTCCCCATATACGTGCTCAATGACAGCCACAAGACTCTGCAGATGCGGGCTAAAGTCGTCAAGGTAGGAAATTAATTATTAAAATATTGAACAATGTTGTAATACCCCTGCTCACTCTCTTGAAATGTCGACGAAGTCGGTTTACTACGGAGGCTCGAAGTTTTATAACCACCTGCCTGAAAGTGTTAAAAATACAGAGTCCGATAAATATTTACAAATCTAAATTAAAAGCACTCCTAGTTAATAAAGCTTACCATAAGATAAGCTTCTATCTAGATGATAAGTTTACCGCCGATGGTATCATTGATACAAAAATAATTGATTGAAACTATTAATACTCGTACACATATAATTTTGTTATTACTTGTGATATTGTAATACGTGCTATTGTATGAATACTGTGATTATTTAATTTGACATGTAAATTTCCATAATTTATGAATAAATATCTGTATATCAGAGTTAGTTGCTCTCAAGCAAAAAGTTTATTAAACTATTTGTTTCTGTTTCCAGGACTGGACTACTACAGGCGGAGTTCTCATGATAGGCTACGAGCTGTACAGGTTGCTCAGTATGAAAAAAGATAAAAAACCTCGTAAGAAGAAAAAAGCCGAAATCAAGGCTGAGGCTGAGAAGGAAAAGGAAAAGGAGAAAGAGAAGGAGGAAAAGAAAGGGATAGAAGCTGGCAATGAAGACACACAGGTACTATATAGAGATACTAGTGGGCCCTATGTGTTAAACTAGGGTCCGCTATATCTGTCTCAAATACCAAATTATATCCAAATCAACATTTAAGAAGTTTTTTACGTAAAAAAGGATGAAGAAATACATATTGTACATAATTATACTTGCATACACCACTTATATGATGGATTCTTATCCCTTTCTTCTTTGGTGTAGTTGTAAGTCGACAGTAAACCAGTTTCTTCTAGGTAAGCGCGCTAGATCGTAGATTACAACGTTGCTTAACATCAGGCAAGTTGTAGTCAAGCAAGAGCCTACCTTATGTAAAAAAGTCGTCTTATCCAAAAAAAATAAAATGATTGTATCAATTTTTCCTCCATTTACAAATTTTATTTCTCTTTTTATTTCTTTCAGTAGTTTTTAAATTTTATTATTTCAGGGATCAGACATAACAAACCAGTCCAAGATGTCCGAGGACATTAAACCGGAGCCAGCAGATGGAGAGCCTCCGGTGAAGACTGAAGACAAAGATGAAGCCAAGAAGGATGCCAATAATGACAACACTCAGACTGACGAGGACAAGAAATTGTTAGATGGTAGGTGTTTTCACAAATTTGGTGCAATTGAGAGCCATATTGAAGTTGATTAGATTAAATCATTAAGTAGGAAATAGTATATAGTAGTAGTTAGATAAGCTATGTATGTTTTAACAAAGGACATAGTGTAAGTTGTGTAAATATGGTTTAGTCATTTTAACTATTAATAATGACTAGTTAGAAAATAACTCACTACTAATTTATTTTATTTTCTTTCCAGAAATGTACGAAGCCCTTGTAAAACCTGGTCCAGATTTGGTCATCTGCGATGAAGGTCACAGGATAAAGAACTCTCACTCAAACATATCCTACGCTCTGA
The DNA here is from genome assembly GCA_964023185.1 of Macaria liturata. Classification (NCBI taxonomy): domain Eukaryota; kingdom Metazoa; phylum Arthropoda; class Insecta; order Lepidoptera; family Geometridae; genus Macaria; species Macaria liturata. The sequence continues at coordinate 2,742,024 of OZ026811.1, read as the reverse complement.
AGCAGATGCGAACTAAGCGGCGAGTTGTTTTGACGGGTAAGCTAATTTGATAACGTAAAGATTTACTGTTGTTTTTTTTTTTGGTATGGGTATTATCGACTTCCTTTTGAAACTACATAAAATCCTTATTTTTAAAATAAATCCGCTTTATGTTAAGACTGTAGCCAAATATGTTGTACCTATGTGTGCCATAAAACCCGTATTCAAGATCTTTGAATTCTTATATTTCCTGATAGTTACTTTCAGGAAACATGAGACTCCCTACCTAAGTTTTGCTATAATTAGAATCGAAACACTTTGTACGGATTCCTGTCGTAGTTCTCCTGTAAATCGATGTTGCACCTTGGAGTTTCTGCTTGTTAAATGTCGATATGGAGACAGGGATTATGTTGTGTCATTACTTAGACTTAGAGATAGGTAAGTGACATGTGCCAAATATAACAAGTACTTACTTATGTATTCCAGGTTACCCCCTCCAAAACAACTTATTAGAGTACTGGTGTATGGTAGACTTCGTCCGCCCCAACTACCTGGGCAGCAAGACAGAGTTCTGCAACATGTTCGAGCGCCCCATACAGAACGGCCAGTGCATAGACTCCACGCCGCAGGACATCCGTCTCATGCGATACAGGGCGCATGTGCTGCACTCGCTGCTTCTTGGATTCGTACAACGGTGGGTATTGCGAGATTTTCTGGCTCTATCTTTGGTGGTAGAAAGAGACAGAGTCGGTGAGATAAAGACTCACACATAAAAAAGAGAGAGAGAGAGATGCCAGATCCGAGTAACAAACGTATCTGATGGAAAACAGCAAGTTTTTCATTCCAAGTGTAGCAGCATTCCGATATTTAATATTTTAAAATAAGTGTAATCACTGCCTATTCATTTTACCAGAAAAATACCCTTTCAACAAGAACACTACAAGCCTAATTTAATGTACTAGTTGAGGTAAAAATAACTGTCAAAGTTGTGACACTTCCCTGTAGAACCATACATTAATAGGTTTCCAGGATCTAGATTGAGTAATTGATTTATAATACTATTGTAGGTACATGTATAAAGTGTAACTTATTTATGTTATTTTCAGCCGATCACACGCAGTTCTCCAATCGACCCTACCACAGAAAGAAGAGTACGTCCTCTTGATAAGAATGACTCCGTTGCAGAGGAAATTGTACGAGCGGTTCATGAACGAGGTGGTTCGATCCACGTCTGTGCCAAATCCCTTGAAAGCTTTCGCAATTTGCTGTAAGGTGAGTATCAACATTAAAACATGACTTCATAGTTATGGGTTATGTACTAAGTGCTAAACTCGCATAAGATTTTATTCACAAACTTAATTGGGAATGAGCAATATACATAGTTGTTACTAGTGATGCTCTGTGATTACTCATAAAAATGCGAAGCAATGACATAGTACTAGACTCCCGTACTAATTTATTAGTTTCAGGACTTAAGCTACCTAAGTTCTAAATTCATTCCAATCGGTCACAGTTTGTGCATGGAGGATTAAGAGTAGTAAACACTTGATAATGATATTTTTCTTTCACTTTGAAAAAATTAAAATATCAAAAAGCGGTGAAGTTTTTGCTAAAGTTGTAGGAAGTCTTCTTGACCCAAAAAACAGAGTTGACAAAAAGCATAATAATAGATTTCTCAAATACTAACTTCTTTCTTTCTCTCATTTCAGATATGGAACCACCCTGATGTACTATACAATTTCCTTCGAAAGCGAAGTGAGATGAACGCTCTTATTGAAGAAGATTTAGACTTTGAAGAACTTGGGGGAGTGACCAAAGCAGGCAGGCCTGCTCTTAACAAGAATGGAAAACCACGGGGGAAACCAGGGCCGAAACCAAGGGTAAGTTACTTAAAAATGTAATATTCTCATTCAGGGTCTCCCAAAATGTCCAAAAATGAAAAGTGCACAGTTCTTTCAATTTGAAGCAAACCAAATGATTGTGTGCTTTGCAAAATTATATCAGTTGGTATTTTTTTGAGTATCAATGATTTAAAAACATATTTATCATCTTTACAGGGTGGTCCAAAGAAGCCGGCAGCTACAATACCTCCGAATATGAACACTACAGCTCCAATGCCCCCTCGACCAGACGCGTACGGCAACTACCCGCCAAATGGACCCTACGGCCCACCTGGTTACCGACCAGACCAAGCAGGATACCCTCCATATCCTAACTACCAGAATTCACAAGGGTTTTATCCTCCTAACCAAGGGTATAATCAGAACTATGACAGCAATTACTACCAACAACAACCACCTTATGGCAACAACTACCCCAATCAGTACCCACAGAACAACCCTGAAGGGTATAACCAGAATTATTGGGGCAATCAAGCAAGCGGATATTACGGCAACCAGGGGGGATATTACAATAATGCCCAGTATCCGAACAACCAAACTCCGCAAGACTACCGAGGTGCTGGAGCTCCTCCGTATCCTAACAACCAACCTGGACCGGATTATAGAAATAATCCAGGTTATAACAACCCTCCTCATTATCCACCCAATTACACAGGACCTCAGACAGACCAACCATACCCTGGTAATGCTATGCAGCCATATACCGGTCAGGAAGCGTATGCAAACCAGCGGCCACCGTACCAAGGCTATCAACAACCTGGATATGAATATAACGCCAACGCGCCAGGACCTTATCCGAATAATCCGCCGAATCAAGAATTCCCCAACGACCAGTATGGTCCTCCGCCGTATGGTAACAATGCGCAACCGTATGGGCCAAACCAAGCGCCTTACAATCAATATGATAATACGCAGAATTATCCAGGATACTCCAACAATGTGCCGCCTAATCAAAGTAATAATGTGCCAAACCCAGCTGTGAAAACCGAGCCCCATGGTTTCCCTCCCGTCGAAGTGAAGACTGAAGCTGGTGTAGCGCCAATCGTGCCGCCTATGGAACAAACTGTCTCGTCTAACATCATTCATAATAATATGACAGGTGGAACTGTGCAGCAAAATGTGCCGCCTATGGCACAAAATGTTCCACCGATGGGTCGAAATGTACCACCAAATCAGTATGGAACTCCAGGATACGATAGTTTTCCAGGAAATACGCCATTCTCTAATACTCAAGAAAACGAAAACGGTGGAAGCTTTCCAAATGCATATCCCAACTTCCCACCGCATTTGGAAACAAAACCTCCTCTGGGAAGCGCGAGCTCTGGAAGCCCGCTCACTTCGTGGCCTATCACTGAACTAAAGACTGAAGTCGATAAACTGAAAGCTGAAGAAAAGGCAGAAATTAAATCGGAATCTGACGGAGAAGTCAAAATTGCTGATTTGGATACCAAGAAAATTGTCAAGGACGAATCCAAGAAACCGTCGAAGACAGAAACGCCTTCACCTAAAGACAAAGAAACTAAACCAGAACTCGGTAAAACTAAAGATAAAGACGGAAAAGATACCGCTAAGAGCGATGAATCAGAAACTGAGGAAGATGCACAGAAGAAACCAAAGAGAGGTCGACCTAAAGCTGGAGAAAGCAAAAAAGCAGATAAGTCTAAATCGAAAAGCAAAGCGAAACCGAAAGGTCGTAAAGATCGAAAGACGTCAAAGGAAAAGAATGACGATTCAGAATCAGAGGAGAGTGAGAAAGAAGAAAAACTGAATCGCGAAGAAGAATTAGCGATGGTCAAGAAAGCAGAAGAAATGACTTACGATTGGGCAGCTGAGTTACTGAAGGACTATATACCAGGCATTATCGAAAATTCAGCGAAAATGGAGCTGTTTTTCTACATATTGAATGAAAGTATAAAGATGGGTGACAGATTGCTCCTGTTCAGCCAGAGTCTCTTCACTTTAAATCTCATTGAAGACTTTTTAGAGCGTAATTATATACCAGGGACTAATTGCTTATGGGAAAGAAATACCAATTATTATCGTGAGTATATTTTCATTACGTTTTAATCATGCTGTTCAAATATTCAACAACTACTGCAGTAGTAGTTCAATGCTGGACGATTAGTTTAGTGGAAAGATACGAACTGATATCCATTTGAGAGCAACCTCACAAGAGGTTGTTCATTTTCTCGTCCAATACAGAGAGTATACAAATCCTGTCCGTTGTAACGACTTAACACTATTTTATTTTTAATCTAACCTATATCCAAATTCCGATGTATATGATAACAATATAAATGTAGCATAGTTAAGTATAACCTTTTTTGATGCTTGTTATTTACCGGCAGCGTCACATATAAGCGTATTACACTATGTTTTCAGGATTGGACGGCTCAACCCACGCCCTTGAGCGAGAGAAGCTTATAAACGAGTTTAATGCTAACCCACATATCTACCTATTCCTGGTCTCTACCCGCGCCGGCTCGCTCGGTATCAACCTGGTGGGTGCTAACCGGGTCATCGTGTTTGACGCTAGCTGGAACCCTTGCCACGACACGCAAGCTGTGTGTAGAGTTTACAGGTTAGTATTTACTAGGTTACTAATTACTAGTCGTAAAGTCGTTAAGGCGGCCTAAAAACTTGACACCAGAGTAGGGCACTCTCATACGAAGAAGAAGACTAGTGTAAAACTTTTCAAGAGTGGCTTTCTAAGACTTGATAGATTGCGTAAAAATGGTATTGAATACAACGCAAACACACATCAACCTATTCCTTGTATCTTTGTAAGGATTAGAAGTTAATTGTTTTTACATGGGGCTCACAAGATCCTCTGTTGTCTAGTTAATATTGGTTTCTATTTTGTGTCCCGTTTCTTTTGCGCGATTGGACCGATCGGTGAAAAGACAAACATGCGACTTTTTTAAAGGTGCCTGTGTCTAAATAAAAAAAAAAAAAAAAAAAAAATATAAAATAATAATAATATATATATATATATATATATATATTATTATTATTTTATATTATTTATTACTTATTATTTACTTGTAGATACGGCCAAAGGAAGCCATGTTTCGTGTACCGTTTCGTGATGGACTGCTGCCTCGAGAAGAAGATCTACGACCGTCAGATCAACAAGCAAGGCATGGCTGACCGGGTGGTCGACGAGTGTAACCCGGACGCAGTGCTCTCTATGAAGGAAATCACTAATCTCTGCTTTGATAATGATGAAAAGGTACACATATTTTTTATAATCAGTGTTCCAAGGTATTCATGTCTTTTATACCTACTCGATTTTGTCCTTAGATTTTTGCTATCTATACCTACATATTTTGCCAAACCAAACTGTTTGAATTAGGCTTTTGCAATAGTATACATAGTTAATCGAGTTCTCGTGTTGCTTATTTTTTATACAAGTAAGTTCATATCTAGTATTGTTATACTATTAGTACTGTCACAGCCCTGCTGCATACGTATGATAAGTCTTGTAGAAATACATTGTTGTATGTGCGGGTATCGCATCCGGTGACCGGTAGCCTATATTACTTGACTTAAAAAAACTTGTTTTAGTTTAAAATATTTGTATTTTAATTGTTACCAACTCTTTATTTACAGGAGTCGGAGATCAAAGACCTGTCGGAGCACAAAGACAAATACCTGGACGTGCTGATGCAGGGAGTGATCACTCTGCACGGCGCGCTGCTCAGCAAGGAGCCCTTCCAGCACGAGTCCCTGCTCGTCGACAGGAAGGAGAAGAAGCTGTCCAGCGCTGAGAAGCGGCTGGCGCAGAGGGGGTCAGTACATGAACAACATACCTGGTACTGCCTTGATGTACCCCTGACCTGTCTTGACCTGTAAACCAACTGCCTGTGAACTACTACTATCTAGCGACCTTCAAAGCAAAAGTGGTAACCGTGTAGACAGGCATCTTCCATTATTGACACCGTAGGAGTGCTCCACTTGTGGCCACACGCTTAAGCTTCTGGTGACCTGGTGGTCATGTTCAGTGTAAAAAAGACTTGTTTATTGTTTCTCATCAGGCTAGGTGATATGGCCCAGTGAAAACCCATTTTAGTTTTTGACAAAACCCGCAGGCGCTGGATATGATCACCCTAAATAGCAGGAGTCTTATGCGCGATTACGTATGCCGCGCTACAAATTTTTACTTAGAGCTTATATAACTGGAAATTTGGCTCTCTATGAGATCTGTTAATATTTATCAGTGCGAGCTATAGTCTAGTCTTAGAAAAATGTACATGTATGTATTACTTTTTCCAGATACGAACTAGAAAAGAAAGCAGCGCTAGCTCCGAAGCCGACGACCGCGTACCGCACTGTGCGCACCGCAGACGGCAGCATAGTGCAGCGCCCGGTCGCATCTGTGAGGCCCATGCAGCACGGCGCGCGGTGGATACCGGCCGACGTGTGGCGGCGGCAGGGCATGACCGCGCAGGAGATGACATTACCACTAGGTAAGTTAAATAAACTTGACATTCTCTATTACTGCAAAAAGGATAGAATGATTTTCGTCGCCATTTATAAGACTCCAAGGCCGATATAGTGACGTACTCAGTTTCGGCGCCAGCAGAGGGGTTATCGGAAGGTTTTGCTATTATTTCACCGTTTTGTCATCGAAATCCTATAGAGGAAGATAAGAGACTTACGGTCTTATTTATAAACGTATTTTAACAACTGTTTTGTTAAAATGTGTTTTGTGTCTCACTCGTTTTTAAAAATATGAATGTGAGTGAGAGACAAAACACTTTTTAATAAGACCTTTAGTATGTATGTATAGGCCTCCAGACTTGGATATGTAGAAAGTGAAACTCGGCTAAAACTGCTAAACAACAGTAATTAGGTGGCTGATATCGTAATATTATTGATATGTAAACCCATATATAACATAATAACAATCTATTTCTTTACAGATGTCGTAATACCCACCAACTCTGCTGAGAAGACTAACATCGTCCTGAAGGCTGGACAGCGCGTGATGGTGTTGAAGTCTCCCAAGGGGATATACATGCAGCTCGAGTCCGGGAAGATCATCGCTATCAAGACATCTTTCAAGGGCTTGGCTGGACAGAAGGGGGATGCCAAGGATGGACCTTTGGGAAAGAAAAGTGAGTTAGCACAAGATTTCTACAGCGTGCTCTGATATTCTATTTTACGTCGAAATTTGTAGCTCTACGAATGTCGAAGATGTCAAATTTTCCTACAAAATATTTCTGAGAAAAGCCAAATATTCATAGTGTTAACAAACGCGATATTTATTGCTTGTCTAACAAATAAGTATTCGACAGTTTTCATTTTTTGAACACACTCAAGTATGAGTTTAAGAGTTTACCTACTATTATTTATTGCGCACAAATAAGTAACATTGTATTAAACTTTTCGTTACAGTTATCGGTGGGCGTCCATCGGCAGCAAATATCCCAGGATCGCTGAAAAACAACTCGGCTATCACAATCACATCAAAGTCAGGGCCCAGACCAGGATTCCAAAGAATATTGAATAGACCTGGAATGATAGGCCCAAATAAACTGAGACCTAACATGATGTCGCAGAAAATTGCTGAAATGCGCAACAGGCTAGGATTCAACAACATGCGAGCTAGGTCACCCATGCCTGGCAGATTGATAAGGCCATCTCTACCTGGATCAGTCAGCATTACGAAAATACCCAGAGAAATAAAGAAACCGACTGAATCGAAAACTAAAATGGAAGTAGATTCAGAGGAAGACACGCAGGTCTTAGACAGTGATGAGGAAGACTCAAAACCTGATAGTTCTAAAGAGGCTAAAGCTTCATCGTCTTCAAATGAAAACGAGGCGACGGAAGAGAAGGAGAAAAAGCCGAAAATTGAAGACAAAGAGATAAAAACTGACGACAAAAAGATAAAAATTGACGACAACAAAACTGTAGAAAAGCAAACGGACGAAACAGATTCAAGAAGTGAGAGTGAAGAAAAAGAAAAACCGGAGCCAAAGAGCGAGCCTCGAGAGCCAATAGTTCTGACGACTGACGAGAAACTACCTTCAGAGGAGGCTCTAGAAAGTCGAAGCTCGGAAGAGCGTTCTGTTGATTATTCCAAATACGACATGAGTCAACCAGATAACGCTAATAGCAATCGACCGGGCGACCGGATCGAGAGAAAAATCAACCTATTGAAGAACTATCGACATCAAAGAACGGCGACGCGACCGCCCGAATCCAGTCTGAGTCAACTAGAAAGAACTGCGAGCTTCCTGAACAAAGAAGGCATGCCAGATTTGCGTAAAAACTTGGACGATATAACCCAGTCATACTCGCCTACTAATGAAGAGAAGACTATTAAATCCAAAAAGAAGAAGTCGCCAAACAAAGTGGAGGGGTCGGAATCTCAGACGAGCGAGGCAGTGCGGCCGCCGGCCATGTCGCATAGCGTGTCCAGTTTACTCGGCCCCGGGAGCGGGCACCAGAAGATGAGACCAGCGGAGAACACCGCCCCAGTCGCTCCGATAGAAAACCCTGTGTTATCACGGATGCCGATGTCTCCCGCGCACATGAGTCTTCCAGCCAAGCCGCAGCCGGCCGTGCCAGCGATGCCCCTGAACATGAGTCACAGTGGCCTCATGACAGCTGGCTCGCCGACCCCCGTAGGGCTGGATATGAGCAAGTCTGCGCTCCCCGCGGGGGCCCTGCCGGCGCCCGCGATACCTCCCGCTGCAATGCCGGCCGGCCAGCCCTATCCGGCCCCCAGCCCGCCTGAAGGACACTACGGACAATATCCACCAGGTACATTCTCATGTCAGTCAAGTGAAACACTGTCATATTACAAACGTTGCTTAGCTTAGCAAGGACATACTCCTACAAATACAAATTCGTCAAATACTTATTAATCCCTTACGCTAAGAACTCACGGAGCGGTTTTTCCCCGCGCCCGCCGCGGTGGCGGCACCGCAGCCTTTGCTGAATACAGATTTGTATGTAAAAAACTCAAGCACATTTCACGACGCGGTTTACTTCCGCGGCGGTAGCGATTGTTCGCGGCTCCCGCTGCACCCACGGGCGGGCGCCGCTCGCGGCACCGCTGCCGCGGCGGTTTCTACCCGCGCGCTCTGCGATCAAAGTCCGGATCAAAGTTAGAAGGTCCTTGCGATAATCAACCGCCAGGTTTGCGGGCGATAATCGCTGCCGCGGCGGCAGCGGCCCCACACAAAACTCCGGCTTCGTGAGTTTTGAAAATTAAACGCGGTGCCGCCGCCGCGGCGGGCGCGGGAAAAAACCGCTCCGTGAGTTCTTAGCGTTAGTCCTATCCAATCTCACTAGCAGGAAAGAAATGTTACGAGTTCGAATACTTAGCTCTGTCGTCCCGAGCATTAAATATAAAGTACTTATCTTCAGTTACTCATACATTACATGTTTCAGGCTACGGCATGGGTTACGGCGCCTATCACAACCCGCCCTACTACGGCGGGTACGGTGGGGCGGCGCCCTACTACCCCGGCTACCCGCCCGCCGCGCCCGCCGCCCCCTACCCGCCCGCCCCTGCGCCCGCGCACGCACCCGACTACATGCCGCCTAACCCACAGTGGTAAAAGTAACAAAAAAATAATAAGTGTAGTGTGTGAAAAACTTGAAACATTTCAGCGAGTGTGGCTTTAAAACAAAGATATTGTGATTTCCTCGCGAACACACCCGATGAGGTCCTCCGATTCATTAGTCACTATTTTATCCTTTTTATGTATATGTATTTCTTGGTAGGACTTTAGTGTGTAATATATCTTAGACCTGTTTTTCAATTTACGTTCTGGACTCTGGAGCATGACTTTATGAATTTAAACAAACAAAGGTATGACAAATAAGTAGTGATCAGAATAAGCACAAATGTACCATTTCGAGGGATCTGATGTTCTTTTATCACTGGGATCTGACTTGTGAGTTAACATTAACTGATATTGAGGTGAATCGTTTAAAATATTTATTGTACTGGATATCGTAAATCAATTTTAATTTAAAAACTTGAAGGGTCAAGCTAGAGACAATTTGAGGATTGTATTCTCGGAAAGGAATTTTATGTAATTCTTCGGAAGTATGTGTTAAATCAAATTTAAAAAGCTTGACATATCCAGTGAAGATATATTTGAAGTCAATGCAACTATTGTACTAGTGAGATACTTGATATGGACACATGAAAAGCAAAGTTTAGATTAATAAGAGGTAATGCTAGTTAATTAGCCAAACAATAGAGGAAAAAATAAATGTCATTCACATTTTCTTGTTGATCTAAACTTTGCCATAGCTAATTTGTACTGATAATGGAATTAAATGTGGAAAAATCTTCTGATGATGAGTAAAAACTATTATTATACATCTTTGATCATTTAGATCTGTATGTAAAGTAAGAAAATAATTCAATCTGAATTATTATGACATACAAAATTGATCTCCAAATTAGTGAATGTACTTACAATCCATGTCTTTTCATAACTATCAGCAGATGTTTATTCGAATAAACTATTTATAAATTGTACTGTATAAGCGGTATTAGTGATTTTTCTCCATGATTGATATTTATTCAGTAAACAGTAGAAGATTGAAAGAAGTACATGAAGCTGTGTCGAGCGATTGAATGTCAGTATATGATGTGGCTATGGTATGATCAATGTATGTGATATGTTGCTATTTAGATGTAAGTCGAACATAAGTAGCCTGTATGAAGTATTTATCAGTTGAAACAATAGATAGGCGCCCCTAGATTAGCGTAGACACTTCTCATATTTTATCTGAAACCCAAGTGATATGTGTTTTTACTATTTACATAGAAGCTATGTATTTTAAAAGGATAAGTGTAGACTGTGGACTGGCAATTTTGAAATGGTTTTCCATACCAAAAAACGAAATCATAATAAAACAATGTCTGAATAGTGACAAATACTACTTGTGGTAAACAAGTAATTTTACTCCTAATTTCAGTACGCAAAAATCATTTCAAAATCGCCAGTCATTCAATAACTGTATAACAATACGATTTTAAAGTTGTATTTGATCTGCAAACCAATAGTAGGTTGAAATTAACGTTCCTTCGGCTCTAGCATTTCTATTTTTCTTTGGTGTGTGTTTTTTGATTAGTTAAATTTACTGCACGGTTGGTTAAATCCGCCATCAGAATAGCCAGATTTAAAATCACTTAAATCTGGCTATTCTGATGGCGGTAATATCATTCGAAAAAACGAGTTAGCCAGTCAAACAAGCATAATTTGTTGATTATTGAGAACCATAGTTCAATATCTACTACGATTTATGGTTTCGCTTCAATGGAGAACTTTGCGCTGTGAGATTGTGACGCAAAATTTGCATTTGTCCAAAATAAATGTTTGACAAAGATTTTTTTAAATCAAATTTAAAGTCAACCAGCCATTTTATTTGGCAGTTGTGTAATTTAGACTAGTAGATATTTTGTATATTTTACATTTATTGTGTCTTTTATTAGCAGTATTATTTCTCATTTGTGTATATGATATTATGATTTACGAGATTCGGAGCTGTAGGATAAGTTCTAAGACATAAATAAATTGATTTCTAGGTATTTTTTTAAAAGTGTAAACTTTTATATTGGACTTTTTGGTTGTGTGTGATATTCTAAATTAATTTTCACAAACTCTTTGATATTTTGAATGTATATGGCGGTTACTACGAAGTGCATAATTTTGCGTAAATTACTAGTCATTTTATGAGAATTATAAAAAACAGACAACATGTTAGCAACAACACATTGCGTTATTTCAACTATTAACAGATACCATAACATCAATTAAACTTTTTTTATGTTTTTCCTATTTTGATCGATTTTTTGTTTGTTTTTTATAAATTTTTACACACCAGACGAAAAGTAGAAACATTGCCGCGTATTATTCATACATAAGTTTTTGAATATTTTAGTGTATTTTGCCCTGTGTACAAATGATGTAACGTTTTGAAAATACCTGCAGTTATGTTATAAGATATACGCATTTCAAATTGGTCAAATAGTGTACCGGCGATACCTAATAAAGAAATCAGTGAAGAGAATGACTAGTTTCATTTAGTTTCCTAATGTTTGATTAGTAATGGTCGCGCTGACTGCAACCAGACGAACGAAGGAACTCGATGGCATGTAATAGTGAATTTAGAAATGACCTTGCATAAAAAAGATTTTGCTCAATAAATAAAATTGTGTAAAATCGGAATCTATTGTCCCCCGGCGATTCGAGATGGCCGAGCACGAACCTCGCTCACCTGTTTCTGTTTATGGTTCCATTTAAATAGCCACGCAAAATAATTTTAGTCACGCCCGAATATTTGTATGGCAAGGCCGAATATTAAAAGTAAATAACAACATTGTTACGAAAATGTTCATTATCAATATTCCAAAAGTGTATAAGGAAGACAACCTTAGTGTTTTTCTAGATTTAGAATCGGTATCGCCTTACGTGGAGCGTCTCAAGAATATTTGTGGCGATATATCGTTAAAACGCAATTGTTGTTGATGAATATTCTACGTTATGGCATAATGAAGCGGAGGAGACTCAATCGACATCACGATCTCAAGTCTCTGTAATTAGTCCGACAAAACAAGATTTCCTCGTACATTACTGCTGTTTTTCATACATGCAGTAATAAAATTTAACTAGTACTTGTACGTAGTTAGTTATGTTTTATTATCAGTGTCACGGCCGTTGTATAGAATGATAGAATCTTTTCATCTGTCTAGTTTTAAGATGTCTTTTATTATTGTGTTTATCCTTAGGGCACTACGTTGTCAAGGCCATTGTTAGTACTTACATGCGCATAGGATTATTAACTTAATTATATGCGGTAGTCAGCGCAATATATTTCGCTCGGATTTACTCCATAGGAAAAAACCTAACAAAGATATAACGATGCATCGTGTTCATATTTAATGAGCATACTATTCATCTTAATAAAAGATTGAGCAATTTAATGGCTTTGAATTATACCATATCAGCACATCAACAGCTATTTGGGGTTTGTAAAAAAAACTTAAAGAGTAATAGTTTCAAACATAAATAGGACTTTTTTTACGGTGCGTTTTTGTGTCCGATTCTTTCTTCGAGGGCAATGGCCAAGGATCTATTATGCCGACGCAGTAAATCCAAGTTGAACGGTGACGAATCATACGGCAATGGATATTATGGGAGTGATTTGTTTTAGTCCAAAATTTGAAAAAAATTACTAGATTTACAACCGAATTGTCTTTTTACCTTGAGATTACCAAGTAAAAAAGTACAACTCTTGGCTTGGGATCTTGCTTGAATAATTGATAATAGTACTAAGTACTAAGCACAAAGTATAAATCATATGATTAGACAATAAGTACATGGAGTGAGGACGCAGTAACATGATACATAGGTACTATTACCATACTAAGTAAGTACATACAACGGTTAAGTTAAGAGCTATTATATATAGCAATCTGAAATGAGTATACAGGATTAATTTACTAGTAATTTATGTAAAACCTTTTATGTACCTACTACGGCTTTATAGCCTATATCATATTTTAATTAGTAGGATCTGCATCACTTTTGTGTTTCGTTTTCGTATTCATTATTGGGGGGACGTCACTCCTCTGCAAATGTTATGTCTGAGATTAATTAATTGGTGATTCCTCTAGTAGAAATGAAGAATAATAGGTACATATAATGAAAAAAAAATCTTATATATGTTACGGCTAAATACCCGGAGTGCGGCTACACCTAGTTTTAGCCGGTTAGAACTAGGTGTAGCCACTTAGTCTTGGTTAAAACTAGTACTAGCCGATTGTTTTCGGGTAAAACTAGGTCTCAAGTCCTGTTGTAGTGCAAGTGTTGGACTCGAAGTCACTTGTCTGTGACAGAAGGTAGATTAGGTTCGTTAGGTTGCTTTCTACCACGCACAAGGGACGACGAGCGAAGCGAGGAGGAGCCAACTTCTTTCAAAACATGTCTCGATTCGGGGTTTAACCAAGACTAAGTGGCTACACCTAGTTCTAACCGGCTAAAACTAGGTGTAGCCGCACTTCGGGTATTAGCCGTAACATATATATTACTCGCTGCTAACGAACTTTTTGTATACATCATATAGGAATGTTAAGCCATGGCAGAGGCCCTTAAGGCGGCTTGATAAACTCTCGACACCAGAATTGGCCACTCTCATTCGGTAAGAAAAAGAACATATGAATGTTAATGGGAAATAATCTCCAAATGCTGTAAGAAAACTTATTGTAATAAAACAAAAATTGTTAAGTACCTACCTAGTATTAGTGTCTTTAAGCCATCCTTACATATTTTGCGTAGGTAAGTTACGAGTAACCTTGTATAACAGACCATAACATCCAAAAACGCCTGTAATGTTCTATTATTGTATAAAAAACTTGGGAATTACCTACCTATCTGTAAAGAAACAACATGTTTTTTTTAGGAGAAAAACTAATGGTAGGTAGTGCGCAGTGAAGAATTGAAGACAGAAGGTACATACTCGTATATGTAGGTATATACTTAGTTTTATTTGTCCGTAGGTACTTTGACCGCAACTTGGTAAAAATGACCTGTTTGAACTCATAAACAACGTAGGTGTTTTGTTGCTTATTTATTTGTTTTTACTTGAGTTATAGATTACACTAAAATTATACAGATGAAAGTTTGTGAGTGTGTGTTCGTTCTTTTTGAAGAAGACACACACATTCCGTTTGCTCATAAGCAAACGACTGAACTGATTGGGGTGTAATTCGGTGTATAGATAGATTTTTTATCTCGGATTAACACGGGTACCTAACAGTACGGGACATTTAAGTAACTAACTTATATACCTACTAGTGGACGCCCGCGGCTTCGCTCACATTATTTTGAGATAAAAAGTAGCCTATGACACTTCTAAGACCTCATACTGCCTACATACCAAAAATCATGATGATCCGTTCAGCCGTTTTTGCGTGATAGGCGTTTATATAAACAGAGACATAGATAAACAGACAAAAGATGGAGAGCCAACCCCATTGAATTGAGAACACGGCCACATTGAAAGAGGAACAACAATACATAATAATTACTACAAAATTAAACAAAAATAGTAAGGACAGACAATTTTAAAAGTAGTAAGTACATAAATATTTAATTGTAATAACCGGCTAGAACTTACGTCAATAATTATGTCGAAGATTCAGAGAAATCATGCCTTAGGTACGGGAACTAAGTAGGTAGGTATAGTACAGTGAGGTACATATTTTTTATAAAATAATAATCATTCAATATCTACATCTAGTTTATTATTCTCTTTTTAATTATATCTAAACTTGCCTGAAAATTAATGCGAAGGGCAGAAGGCCCAATTAAACAACGGCTATGGAGAGACAGGTGATTTCACGCCTCAGTCGTCGCACAAAGTGTGATGGAGTGATTAGTCTTATCTAACTTGTGGAAAACAAAACAACGCTGATTTAAAAATTAAGTTATACATTGTATAGCCTTAGATTGGCGATGTTATATAAAATGAGATGGTGGTTGTCGATCGCCTCTATTGAGATCTGTGGAAGGCGCGAGCGCAGTTGTGGTCGAGAAGCGGTATTGAAAACATCTAAAATATTGTGCAGTGAACAGGACTAAGGAAAAGAGTGTAAGAAAAGTTGACTTGTCTTCTTCACGATGCGGCTGCAGATCTTACTTGTAAGTTGTATTTTATTAATTCAGATTTATTCGTTTAGGTTCTTAGGACTTGAGATCTTAATTAGCTTTTTAAAGTACAGTTGACATTTTATTTTACAAATAAGATGGAATACTTATTAGGTAAGTATGTAGATACTTACTTACTTATAAATTTCTATTAATTACCACTTACCTAGCCATAGGTATGATTTTTTTTATTTACGTATGTAAATTATACTTACGAAACCTACAACCGTGACCGGGAAAATAAGGCTACAAAAAATTACAAATCTACCAATTTCTACAAAGCTTTTGATAGTTTTTTAGTACCCAAAAGCTAATACTATAGTGCATAGGATATCTAAAGAGATTTAGGTACCTGTTCACAAATTTCACTCCACTTCTAACGAAGTGCTGATCATCCATTTCCAAATCCTCTGAAGCGAAAACACATAAATTCTAGACATGGTCTTTCACTCCACAACCAACGCTACTCGTAATTTGCTAAGTTACCTACTGTGCATACCGTTAATCAAAAGGGGATGTGAATTGTTGATATATCACACTATAAAATAGCTAGACGGATAGTTCTGAATTTACTATGCATGAATTGAATATACAATAGCTCAACCATTTTACCGATTGCTTGTTATATTTCATTCTTCACACCAAAGCAAGGGCATTTCTATTCGATCGAACTTTTCAACAAATTACTCGATCTTATTAGTCTCACTTTCATTTCAATATCGCTTGTAAATAGCCAAGGAGAGAGCTCATTTACGACCATCAGATAGACAGAGATTACGAAAATCTTACCGTACATTGCGCCGTAATGCTGTTAAAAATACTTGCACTCATTCGTTATGGTGGTCTGAATGTCAACGACTGATTTATAGCTTCGACTTTTCTATAAAAACGTTAAGTGATGAGACCGTATTGTTACCGTTTTTTTGTCATTTGACATCTTAGATTTGACGCTATAAATTTGGGAGAGTTTGATGTTGCAAAGACCTCAGTTTAGGTGATTGACACCACTAGCGGTGAAATTATATACGGTAGTCCCTATCAAGGAATAGGTTTCTGTTGCACAATACATAAAAAAAATTACTTAGGTACTCATGGTATAAATAGATTAGTTATAAGAATGATAAATAAATCTGTACATGCTATTCTTTTACCTACTCCTTGACGATCATCACATGGAAACATTGCCTAGAAGGTAGGTACCTACTTAGTTTTATAAGCTACCGCAGTTTGTTAATATAATGTAGTACCAGAATTGTAACTATATAAAAATGTTAAGTCTCTCTCTCTTGAGTCGTATTTCCTCATGACTGAGGGTCGTGACTCCCCCGCAGATATAATTCGTTAGGGGAGTTCTCTTGGGTGATAATTATATCGTGGTGGGCGTTTAGGACCTTCCACGAAATACACATGTCCTCGGATATTGCGGTCCTCAAACATGTGTGTCTGTGGATTCACACATAACTTGAAAATACAAGTAAATGGAGTAGGGCCGGATTCGAACCAGGGTAAAAAAATTGCGTCTGCATGAAAAACTAGAACCGCTGAGCCACACTCGCTTATTATGATTCAGTAATACTTAGTTTAGATTCTATCGCAGTGCAGCAGTCAAACGCATTTTCCAGTCCACAAATTACAACCAACAAGTTATAAAGTCCAATAGAGCGAAGCGTGAAACTCATCATTTTATATGGGGACATTTACTCCACTTCTGAATCCGTAAAGGTATCGCTTACAAATAGCTATTGAAAGCCACGGCTTTCTATGAAACCACCTACGAATAACGATAACATAGAACGGTAGCTCCACGTACCTAAATATCGCGTCGAATATGCTTCAATTTTTTCATATCTCTCTTACACACCACTTGGACACGAATCTTGCTAGTGATTGGTCCCCTATGGCGGCAATAGCCGAATATCACCGATGGCTGCCAGTTATGTTACCATCTAATGTCAGCTACGATACTATACTCCCACCTACCAAATGCTACCGCTAGTGAAGTTGAACTCAACCAGTCGAACTATTTTCTAGCTTAGTTACCTTTCCATGGCATAGTTTATTCATAGGCGCCTGCGTTGAGGCTGCAATCCTAGAAAGCCAATAGGTAATAAAATATCCGAGCCATTAGCTGCGACCGCAGCGCGGGCAAATGCACAATAAGCTATCCAAGGGGCTTAGTTTTGGATCCTTTTTGGCGCAGTAAAGGTTTAGCAGCTACTGCGGATTTTACGGATAAGTAGATTTGACCATATTTTGTAGCTTTTTTTGGGTTATAATATCTAGGTCAATTTAATATATTTCTTGCATTTTAAAGTTTATTTATCAATTATTGACGTAAGACTTTCCTTTTGGCAAAACTGACCACACAGAGCAATAAACAGAGATGAGTGGAAAGAGGAAAAATTAGTTATAGGAGACGATAATGATGACGGATTTAGTTTTAAATAAAGATGAATACAATAAACTCATAAGAACCGTGATCAAAGAATACTATTAATTACCCTTTTATAACAGTGATAAATCTGAGTTAAACGTTTGTGTAGCCAAAAGTTTTTGTAACTTCGAAAAAAATATGATGGCACTATTTTATTACTCAAATCACGTTAATATAAAAAATACAATCAAGGACTATAGTAATAATATTACTATATTAGATACTCAAGGACTCGTCCCTAAACGATTAACGGATGCTATTAAAAAACCGGTTCTGATATAATTAACAACACACCTAAGGATATAATTAATCTATTATTGGTAGCAGATCACGTAATCAATGTTTACAATAGAGCTGCAGCGGTGGCGCCCCAGTTCAAACATGTGTTAGCCAATCTTCACTTTCATCGTTCCGCCGCTACCGGTCGAAAGCAAAAAATAGTTTCCGTCCACGGTTCATTTATTTCTCAATAAGCCAAGATCGTTGCTTTTTTAATGGCGCAAAATATCAGGTGCAAGCTTAGATAAGTATTGCACAACTTTTTTGTGTTTACGGCCGTTATGTTACGTGCTTGCTCCATTTCCTATCGGTAACTGTAACTTATGTCATGTTGATATAATTTGCTTCCTGTTGCGAGGTTGGGAGGAACTGGATTTCCCTCTTTGGAGCCAATGGCATAATACAAGAATAGACTGGCATTGTGTGACAACACCGCCGCTCGCAACACTTAACACTCACGGTTTTATCAGTGTTTAAAATTAGAAGCATGCCCCAATAAATTTTCTAAAAATCATAATTCAATACAAAGATTAGGTAGTGTTGTTGTGGTAAGCTATAGCCACAACATAATACTAAATATTTCCTAACAATGCTGTATTTGAAGACGGGTTCAGACCGAATGACGCATGATCGTTATTGTGGTGTTTTCACGATAACTTCTTTATTAGGTGGTTACACGTAAACACAGAATAAAAAAATATATCTGTCATTGGTGTAAGAAAAATATGTCGAGCATAATATTATTGTTAACAACAGTTTCAAAATGCGTTCATTATTATATTTACCCATCCACATGATTCGTAATGGTTTTCTTTGAGGTTTACTGTCAGTTAGAAACTGAAAGTGATCTGTGCGTTTAGGCAAGTCCATTCCTATCCTATGTCTACATATATCTCAAAACTCAAAAAACTCAATTTTTTTTTATTGGTTTCATACAATAGGTACTTAAAAACTAAGAAAAGATAATATTTATATTCTAATTTCAAAGTTGCACGCGGTGTGTTGGCGTCCGGACGAGAAATATCTGTATCCCGGATACCAACGTCTTCCCGTTATACATGTTATTTAGTTATGTAGCAATATAGTAAAATTACAAATGAGGGTTAGGTTAATAAATTAGTTAATAACAGGTTAACGTAGTTAGGAATCAAAAGTTATTAAATTTAATATTTAGTGTTTAAGTTTCAAGCCTCAGTATTTGTTCGAGTACCAATAAATACTTAGTCACTTGTTTCTTATATTTCGGTATTCAAATACATCGTAGGGTTTATGTACAAAGAGAATCAAAGACATGATATTGAAACACTAGTGCAACATAGTAAACAAGTTGCTGAATCTATAAATAGCCAGAGGCGCAAGCCTATCTAGAGGCCTATTACTATTACGTATCCATAGGTCTTACTTTGTCTAGTCTAGACAAGATTAACAGGTATGTTATCAAGTTCTGCACTAAGGTAGCTTAAGCAATAAGCATCTACGTAACTTGAAGCATTTTTATTACTTGTAGGTACCTAATTAAATAGTACCTATTTATTATGTAAAGCGTGATCACAAACTTACTACAATGATGTACCTAACGTTTATGTACTTAGCTCCAAGAAGCTAGTGGCGCACCACGGTTTTACACGTATTAATCCTGGATTAAATTAGCCTATGTATTCATCGATGACCTAATCTATCTCCGAACCAATACTCGTCAAAATAAGTTCAGCCGTTTAAGAGTAAAATATAGACACACATACATGGGTGACTATGTAAGTGTGATCACCAACTTACTAAAATGATCTAATGCTTAAGTTTATATATGTACCTACTTAGGTCCAAGAAGCTAGTAGAGTCCCACATTAAGCTAGGATAAGGGAGCCTGTGTTTAAGTCTAAATTATGTCCAAAATAAAAATAATTCGATATTATTTAAACCAAAATTAATCGAAATTGATTGAACCGTTTGAACATGACCAAGTGAACACACACAAACTTTCGCCCTTATAATATAGGTAATAATAGGATGTTAAAGTTAAAAAAATAAAAGCGAGTGTGGTTCAGCGGTTCCAGTATCTGCTTTTCATACAGACGCACCCTAGTTCGAATCCGGCCCTACACCAATTACTTGTATTTTCAAGTTATGTGGGGATTTACACTCGCTTAACGGTAAAGGAAAACATCGTGAGGAAACCGACATGTTTGAGGACAACAATATCGGAGGACATGTGTATTCCGTGTAACGTCCTAGGCGCCCACCACGATATATCTCCCAAGAGAACTCCCCAACGAAATAATTCTGCGGGGGAGTCACGACCCTCAGTCATGAGGAAATACGACTCAAGAGAGAGAAGTTTATATAGGTACTTAGCTCAAAGATCGTAAGTAAGTTGTGCGAGGCAATATCGAAGTGATGTCGTTTGATCATTTGTCACGCTCTGATAAAGCATCGTGCTGTCTAAATGCTCGGGTTGACGATCTCACCTTCAACAGGAGTAAGGCTGTGTGCTCATTGCTAGTAGGTATCTAATATAATATATAATTCACACTGGAATAAACCAAAAAGGTTTATTTTAGATGATATTTTTGCGCTTTAAAATTTCACTGTTGAATAATGTAAATGAATAGTATACCTACTGTAATTTACGTTAATGATTAAAACATATTTATTAAAAGCATTAAGTAAAGTTTCGTTAAAAAATAAGCACGAAAGGACAGTGTATTTGATTTTATTTTTCACTGCTTTGGCGATTTGTTATCCACATAAAAGTAATATCAATGTAGCAATTTCCCAGTGCAACTTACTACTTATTTATTGTAATTGTGTACTTAGAAGCTTTATCATTGGACACCGAAATGGACCTAATATTTTCTGCAGAAATAGTGTTCCAAAAGGCAAAGTTTAACACTTAGCACCTCACGATTGTGCTTGTGATCACGCCTTATATTCCCAAACAACTTTTCTTATTATCGTGGCACAGTTTCCCGTTGTGAAGATTACCTAACTTGAGCTATAGATATATATACAGGGTTACTGGTTAAGTCGACCTATTCCCGTTAATGGCGTATAGTTTACATTGTTTCCGACTGATTTGTCTTGTGTTTGCAGAAAAACATTCCAGAAACACAGCCAAGTCGAGTAAAAAACAGATAACAAAAAATATCGCAGCTAACATGGACGAATCACATAAGTAGACTAACTAACTAAACCTAGACTACTAAGCTAATAATAATGAAACACAAAACATTTTGCACCCCCAAACTGGTACCTACTTGCGCATATTTTTTCTCCCTCCCACCTGCATAAATCGTAAAGCGTCTCGCTCACAGGAACCACCACCAAAAGACAATTGGCGAGGGATTGCTAGAATTAGCTACATGCGGGCACGCTACTTAATTTTTTTCTACGAATTATTATTATACCCTAGATTGTTATACTTCGTTGGATAGCTGATGAAACGTAGATATTTTTAAGCATATCTGCAGAACAGACGCCGTATAATTTTTTTTGAGTACCTATCTTTGAAAGAAAAATGAACATTCTAAATTTTGATAATTTTTTCCATGTATTAAATGTCCAACTATATATTTATTCATATTATGTACAATATTGATTATTGAGATAATAAAGCATCTTATTGTACTTTAAAAATACTCATAATAGTAATAATAAGACTGACATATTTCAAAATATCTAAGCTGATAGCCGAAAATCTGGCATTTTCTGGAAAATACAATAAAATTCAAATATCTCAAAAACAGTTAGGTATAGGCTAGGGTGTTTCATAGCCGAATCAGCCAGAAACAATGTAAACTACACGCCATTAACGGGAATAGGTCGACTTAACCAGTAACCCTGTATAGCTATAGCTAATAGAAAAACGATAGCCACAATAAAACCACACAAAAAGTTTCAACCTGTTTTCAAATTGAGTCATTACCAATTCAGGTTAATTAACTAATTACCAATGGACTTGGTTAAGTCAACGATTAAAGTTTTTTTTTCTTGGATTTCAGGTGCTGTCCGTAATTCTAGTTTGCAATGGAATTAAGGTGCCGATTGATCGCTCTGAAGAGAATGTAGAAAAGGAGACGTCTCCAAATAGTCCCACACAAGTTACTTATTATGTAAATGACGAAGATGATGGAAATGTGGACAGTTATCTGATACCACCGAACCCTTATACTCAAGAATTGGTAGCGTCTGATAAGTCAACGCCTGCCACTTACCTCTTGCCACCTTCCGAGAAACAGGCCGAGTTCTTCATCACACCAGAAGAGGAGCAAACAGATTGGTTGCCAATCGCTCAGAACGCTCCATCTCCAACCCCTCAAATTGCCCAATTCATTCCTCAAGAACACACAAGGAGATCCAAGTCTCAAGAGAGCAAAGTCGTGCCAGTCCCTTCCTTAGTGCTCGAGCCGCCAAGACCAGAAGCTCAGAACGAATACTTCGTGCCACCAAACGCAGAGCAACTACCTCTCCAGGAAGTTCAAAGACCTGTAGATGTTCCCAGAATAGTATCTGGAGATGAACTTCGAAGACCCATCGCACCGAAACCGATTAGATACGAGATACCAATTATACTTCCGAACAATGACGCGCCTAACAACTATCGTCCTAAAACAATAGAAGCCAACCTGCCCTTGCATTTGATTCCGCCTCAACGCGAGAACTACAAAGTCCCAACTAAGTTGTACCCCAAAAAGTACGGCAGCGATTTCAAGCCAGTTCCGATACCTATAGCGCAGTACATCGACGGGTCTGTAGAAATTCCGAGGGCGAAACCTGCAAAGTTGTTTAAACCTTTGCCGGCCTCCGAAATCGACTATTTGCCTCCAACGGAAGAGAAGATTAATTACCTTTACCGAAAAGCTGAGCACAAAATAAAGTTGAAAGGCGAAGAGCTTAGTCAAGTAAGCTATATTCTTGTTTCTCGCTTATGAATCTAGTCTATCTACTTACAATATTAACTTTTCGAATTATTGCTTCTGTTTTAGGTACTGCCGACTGAAGTTGCGCCGGAGCCCGTTTACAGCAAATACAAGGAGCCAGTCCGCTTTGAGCAGGAGACATCAGAATCTATTCACAGGCACCCAGGACGTGAGTATATCTTGAAATCTCGACTATTGCTAGGTTTTAAACATACATAATATATACTATAGAGACGATTGGCTTTTATGAATTTTTGCATAAATAGACCTAAAGTAAAATAAATAGAATTTCATACGCCCAAAGCGTAGACTAAACTTTGTATTTCAGCGCGGAAATGCGGCCAGCAGCACGCTAACCTCTTGTTGATGATTAGTTTTTTCTTCTCATTTTTAATTACTTACTAATGTGGCGCTGCGACCCAAAGTTGATCCTGGCCTCCGACACAAAGAGACGCCACTCCTCTCGGTTCTGCGCCATCTCCTGCCACTCGGAAGGAAGTGTTGACATCGTTGGCATTTTTAATTACTGTAGTAAAACATTTACTTTATATATTCCCTAGGTAACGTATACCCAGCTCCCTTACGGCAGCCGTCCCCCTCTCCCCCGCAGCACGATAGCGCTGCGCCCGCGCCGGACGAGCGCACCGAGTTCCGCATGCACGGCATGAAGGGACCGCATAGCTACCAGTTCGGATTCGATACTGGGAAAGGGTAAGTTAAGTTACTGTTGCCACAACAACGGTACATGTATGTGAAACTATTATATTTTCGGTCGTAGGTGGTAGAAGCCTGAATTCAGTCCTTAACACTGACTTTAAAATAAATATAATCCGTAGCTGCGCACCGGTGTAATGCGATAGCTCTATGTAGGTATCCTATTTCCTGCATTTGACAAATCAATACAACACAAATGTTAATTTAAGTACGACTTATAACTAATATTATACTTACTTGCCGTTTTTAAGATATTACCATACTGATGTTATTACCTATACTAATGTTGCATTGCAACGAAATTGATATGAAATCATCCGGTTTAGTTTGAAATTTCGCATTTTGGCCAACATGCAAAACGCCAAGTCTTCTAAGTTTTAAGTAGTTTAATTTACAATTAAGTAATTACTGGCACCAACTCTTTTCTATTTAACACACAATTTCTAAGTACATATGTCGATATCCTTCTAATATCTTTCCAGAAAGAACAGGCAGTTCCGATACGAGGAGCGAGACAACGAGGGCAACGTACAGGGCCACTACGGATACATGGACAAGCACGGCAAGCTGCGTGTCGTCAACTACACCGCAGACCCGGCCAAGGGGTTCCACGCCGAAGCACCCGTTGAAAAGGAGGAATAATTACAATATCGTTTTGTTTCGACTTTCATCGTGCGAACAACCAAACTGTGGAACTCCTTGCCGGAATCTCTATTCCCCTCGAACTATAATTTGTCGGTCTTCAAGTCGAGAGTAAACCAGTTTCTTCTATGCAAGCGCGCTAGATCGTAGATTATAACGTTGCTTAACATGGGGCAAGTTGTAGGCATGCGCGAGCCTACCTCATGTAAAAAAATCGTATCTCTTTGGCCATTTTCAGGTTTCATTTGATTGATTTTTCAAAGAGGAACAAACTTTTTCTCAGTTCTAATGAACTGCGATACAAAATTCAAATGAAGTCATTCGCAATGACTTGTTCGACTATATCTGTGTAGGTTTCATATAGATTCTCAACATTGATATCTACTAATTTGACTAGGTTGTTATTGAAGTATGTGAATTCATGTAAATAACAGGATACTACTGAAAAGCTAGGAATATTACGGATGTATAGTTTGTACCTTAGATTTCAAACACAAAATCATTAAGATTAAGCATTTTCTAAGATCAATTTGTACATTAATGAGAAAAATAATTTGATGTTTTAGAGTATGTATCTAATGTAAAACATGACTGTATTCTATTTGTTTTGAATGTGATAATGTAATCAATACACCAATCAAAATCTTGTAACAAACTTTAGCATGTTCCAAAAATTATAAAGGCCTATGTAATTTTCTTGTAATATATTTATTAGCTAATACTGTTACCGTAAGTGTCATATAGCTTGTAAGATAAATTATAACATACGTTGAAAGTTCGGCGTGTAAATATACAGTTTTTTTTAATTTTTACCTTACTTAGAGTAAGTTTTTTAAAAGATATAAATAAACTTATATTATTTTTACTAGTTCTTTTCAAAATAAGTGTGTTTATTTAGAGTAAGTTGCCAAAAATTCCTTTTAAAATAATTTTTAGTACTTATTGAAAAAAATATTTATATAGAAAGATAAGAAACGTTTATTTAGAAAATTAACAAATATTATGTCTTAGACTAAACCCGACTGGAAATCACATAACTTTTGGAATAGTTAACACTAATTACAAAACAAATCTAATTTGTGCGTTAAAAATATTATACTAGATTAATCTTATATACCTACATTTATAGCACAGACCATTAATCTCTAGCTTAACTAATTGTAGGAAGGTTTATAGAAATTCGTATCAAAATATATCTAAAGCATAATCAACATTATTTAAATATCTTGTCTTGGTTTTTTTGTAAGACACTAAAACAAGAACATCTTAATGGAATAGCTTCAGAATATAAAAATTTCGAAAAATGTTCCAACCGTATTATATAACTGGTAAGTCACGCCAAATAATTTTAGTCACCAAAACGAAAATCTCATTTTCTACGACACTTCTCCATTACCCATACATAATGTCAAGGGTTTACGGACCTTTGGTAAGTTATGAAATAGCTAGTTATCCCAAAAAGAAGTCGGATAAAAGTTATTTTTTAACTGACTTCTTTCACTTTAATGAATGAATCACAGATAACTTACACAGGTTACTTTTATATAGATAAAGATATACATACCTACAATGTCTAATTTCTAACGGTTTTGATAAAAGTTTTGCATTTGTTACCAAGTTATCCCATAACTATCCAAAATCTGTTTATGTAGATATAGTATTCAATAGGTACTTGTCAATCACATCGAGGAGGCTTGAGGCTCCGATACGGAACAGCTTGGGGTCCAGCCATTCTGGCCCCAACTCTGTGAGGACAAGGATCAACCAGTTGACTGCGTCCTGGGCAGTCCTTATACCACCGGCCGGTTTGAGACCAACCTGGAAAATAAATCAAATATTTTATGTAAGTAAACGTTAAGCCTTGTCAGAGGCCCTTAGGGCGGCGTGATGAACTCTCGACATCAGAGTTGGCCACTCTCATTCTATAAGAAGAAGTAAGCATTTTTGTGTGCTAGATCTTGTACTTAATTAAATAAATAAATAAATATAAATTGGCTTGAGTTAGTCTATTTTTAAATATTCTGGGACATTCCTCTCACTATAGATTAAGTGAGGATTAGATTTTTATTTTGATGTTTTGTTAGCAGACCACACATTATAATGAAATATTTTTAGGTGCATATAAAAAAAAAGCCATCGCATTTATTTGCCGAGTACAGGTAAAGAAGATGGTACATTTCATTACATAAGAACACCATACTCAACCCATATGGTATGCAAATATACATATTTTATAACAAATTTTGCAAAAGTTATCAAATTTAACACATTTAAAATAATAATACTATACTAAGTAACTTACAAATCGTCACTTAAGAAGTCTTTAATAGCATAATACACCGTATGTAACAGAAACATTTTAATTTTTTGTTTAAATATATCTTTATTGGGGAAAAATCAAAATAGCCTAAATTCTTAGAAAAAATATCCCATACCTTAATCCCAGTCTGTCGATAGAACCTCCTTATGGCTCTGCACATTATAAGACCTACAGGTAGAGTTGCATTAACTGCTTCTTTGCCCGTAGATGTCTTGATGAAGTCTGCACCCGCCATCATTGATACCATTGATGCTTTGTATACCTGGATAAAAAAATCAAAAGTGTGATTTTGTACCATAGAATATCTGATCAATAATTTGAGACAGCAAACAATTATAATCTCATGGTGTAGGTATGAGTAACATGAAAAGACAGAATTTCATTCAAATTCATTTATTCCAATTAGCACCGTACACGATTTACACTAATGGTAACATAGAAATAAATTAAAAAATACATACTATCATAATATACTGCATAACTACTATTACATTCTAATGCTACATACACTGAATGTAATACACACACATATGGCAATTATTTTAGAAAAATATCTAATAATGTAAAATGTATTTGTACAGCTGTTTTTTTTTATTTGATTCCCTGAATGGCAATCAATTCTTGTCATTGATTGATTGATTGGGCCAGCACATACCATCATAGCCCACAATGACAGCATACAATTTGGCAAATTGTGATCAAGAGTAAACTCAATCAGTAATTAAACAAGGGGAATCCTATTGCATTCTAAAATAAGATAAACATTAAATTTATCAACTCACATTTTCATAGCTACCCAGCTCCCCGACTCCAAGAATGACCTTCAGATGAGCACCGGAGCAGGCTTTCTTCATTTCTTTGACCTCATTATAAACTTGGCTCCACTTCCCAGTCAACACCAGGCTTCTGTCCAGAACTACATCAATTTCTGAAGCTCCATTGGAAACAGCATACTTGATTTCTAGCACTCTTGACTCCAATGGGAACAGTCCGGAAGGGAAGCCTGTTGCAACTGAAATAAAAATTTATTAGAAAATGTTTGAAATGTATACAATAATTTTGTTACATGGAACTAAATCAAGATTCCAATAAAAACTTATATTATAGCACTTGGAAAGTTTTTTGTTCCTGACATTGTGAAGCAGTAAATATTGTACCTACTTTTACATGTACATACAATAAGATACTAATACTACTTCCCCAATTTTACAGGCAGTTCAAGTTTAGATTTAAGAGATAAATATTGTGGTACTAAATCTAGTACTTATTTTGTTTTATATGTAAAATCTAAGTAATCTCTAGTAATACAAGTTTACTTACCGGAAGCTATGTTAATGCTTTTTGTCAATCCCAAGCCCAGTAAAGCTGAGTATGCATCAGGTACTCTGTTAGGGTACACACACACCGCAGCTGTTTTGATCCCATTTTTAGTATCAAATACTCTGGCCACTTCTGGAGATAGTGGGTTTGCAGCCTGAAAATAATTAATACATTTTTGAGTGGCCTGGTAAAATATTACGCATAAGAACAAGTGATTGTTATAATCAGTTTATGTTTCAGCTGACTGGATGAAAAGAATTTATAAATGAACATACACAAAACATAATCCTGCTTTTTGAAATCAAAAGGACAGATTAAATGTTGTTTTTTTTGGTTAAACTAAATGTAAACATGAGGTAACATTATTTTATTTGAGGAAGGAACTTTATTTAAGTGTAAATAAAATTTTATTACAGTAGGTACCTAAGTCAATATATTAAACAGATAAGTCGAACTGAAATGTACCTTTTTACACAGTCTTATGACATTAGACCGAGTGTCATCTCCAGCTAATGTAGTCAGATCAATAACTGAGACTGCTTTTAGCAACCATTTGTTGAAATTTTCCTTGTCTGTTACTACATTGTTTTTGAGTATTTCTTTCACTTGAGCTTCCACACTAGCCTTATTGATGTGCACATTTTTCAGCATTAAAATATCTGTAGGTAGTAAAAATATATGTAAGTATGAGGATAAGAAAATGAGAAAGTAAGTTTGTACCATAATCTTTGGTTTAGACATATTGTTCTTATCATAGGTCTCGTTTTGATATAAATATTTCAGATTTATTTGTCTTAGAATCATAAACTTAATTAGTATGAAATAGGCAATGTTTAATATTGGGGTAAGTAGTTCAAAAGTTTTAACTTTTAGCTACCTATGTCCAAAGTACCATTACTCTTAATTAAGAGTAAACAGACATCTATGTTACCTTTTTCATTTAATTTTTGGTTTATCACGTTAACCATGATGAGTTTTAAGTGTAAGCTATATCAACGAAAATCTAAAAACTCGCCAACCAAACTCAAGTAACACGAATAAATTGATATTTGATAAATCCGCGGGTAGGTCACAAGTTGTGACCTTTTTGTTGATAAGATAAGACTTATTGAAATACCGCGTGTTACGTAATAAAGATTAAAACGAGTTCTGCTCTGCTCAGCTATAGGTATACACAGTATTTAAACGAATACGTGAATGAAAAGCAAATACACAAGAATAAATTCAAGAAGTTCAAAGGCACAAAACAATAATAAACAACAGACAAGAAAATGCCGAAAATATAGTTTCGGTAATGTCATTGTCAATGTCAAGTAAATTATCAATTATCAAAGACAATATTATTTTTCTAAATTCTAGGAATGAACGATTTGTAGATTAGAAATGAAACAAGTAACGGACAGAGACCACATTTTTAAATAGAATCAATCTGAATAATTAAAATCAATGAATGATACATTGAAAATCCACACATTTTTAACATCGATTTTAATCCGATAATGAGTTATTTTTGGATTCATAAATGTTAAAATGCATAACTAGTAGTTCAGTAATATACTTACAGGTTACGTCAACATCATATTTACAGTTTTTTTTTATTGTGGTATGGTAGTTATATAAAACTACATACGCTCACCCGTTCACCGTTGCTGTTGTTTCGTTTTAATATATTTAAAACTGAATTACACAAATCCAAGAGGACACTGAACGGTAGAAATAATAATAATAATAATCTCTTTATTTCAGGATACAAGATCCATAAAAGTACATTTACATGAAACATAAAGATGGGAAGCTCCCAGCTACCCGGAAACATCAGCAGAACTTTGTGCAGCACAGCAAGTGTGGATGGTGATCCTGGGGCAGCCTCATCCGCAACATATCTTGATAGGTTAGGAGAGTTCGTTGAGAACAAAAAAAAGTAAAAGGATAAATAATAGGTTTTTCTTGAAAAATAATACTTAGAGATTATTTTTCGAAGATTTATTTAAATTTTAAGGGTTTTTATATCATAGGCAAGATTTTATTTTTTTGTTATTGTACCTACCGTTGTAGTTATCACGAAAATAAATAGGAAGATATAGGTAATATAATAATTTGTGTAGGTCACCTAACTCCTTCTTACTTACTAGGAGCTTGATTAAACGCAAACATTTAGGTAGATGGGTCAGACTCACGAGTATTTTACTACCACAGACAGCCGTAAAAGTTAAGCCTTTCTTATTTACCTAGTTCCTGCCTTATCTACATAATTGGCCCAAATAATCTCGGCCTCTCATGCAAGGATAACACACATTTTCATCATATCTAGTAACACAAGCAAGACCCAAGTAAAGGCTCCAAATATAGAAATACCTACACGTAAAATATGTTTATCGAAATTATATAAGTAAAACTCAAAGGTGACTGACTGACTGACTACCTACTGACATAGTAATCTATCAACGCATAGCCCAAACCACTGAACGAATCGGGCTTCGCAATTTGGCATGCAGGTAGATGTTATGACGTAGGCACCCGCTAAGAAAGGATTTTTGGAAATGCCACTTTTAAAGGGGTGAAACTGGGGCAAGTTTTACTTCGAAGACGCGAGCACCCACTAGTAGATTATAAAGTTAACCATTACAATAGTTATTATGTTTTGTAAGTGGATGCCTATACTAGGTAGGTACGTTACATACTTATGTATTTAAATGATACAAGTCAATTCGATTATCTCTATTCAACGTGGTTGCACTCGGTCGGCTGTTGATAATGCTATCGATTTAAGTAAGTATATTTATTTGTTTGACTTACACGTATTAAAAGATTGTAAGGGATTAGTTGAATGGTATGCGATACACAATAATAAGTGGATCCAGGTGTTTGCCTGTACGAGTATCTTGGTAATCCATATTTCGATTTGACAGAAAGAGTTCCGCGATGACTTCGTTTTCTTTGTGAATATCTAACATAATGTAGTAAAAATGTACCTAAATAATAAATGATAACACGTTTACATAAACTATATCAGTGCATTACATCAAGATTTACTATTTGTCAGGAAGTTGATCTATAATATTTTCCGAAACTATATTTATTTTTTTATTTTATAGCGATATTATAAAAAATATGCATGACCTGAACAAATTTAGTACCTACAGTGATTTTATCCAACAATATGAAAACAATCGGGCAATAATTTAACCATATTTATTAAATAATTAAGTTGGTATTATTTTTTAGCTTCAACCGAGTTAGTGTCGAATTTAAGTTACGACGATGCAAAGTTTTAACTATGAGTATCTCTCATTTAAAAATACGTGGCATAGTTTACATAGTTAAAAGTTATTAAAAGTTTCTGCTGGTTAAGGAGGTAAGTACATAATTTGCAAGATTTCCTCCCAATGTTCCTTTCGCTTGTTTATGTTATTTGGTGAATAGAAAGACGCTAATCAAAGAATAAATCTCAGTACGTACCCGGTACGATTTATTGCGATCTGAGATTTGTTGCGCTCGCTGCGAGAAAGAGGCCTACTATCAACTGTATAGAGAACATAATTTAAACCACATACAAAAAAACTGGTGTTTTATAAGCTTGAAATGTTCGTATTTATATCTATACATGTATATAGTTCGCATCGTAGCATAACTGATTAATCAGTTTTGTAAAAAAAAAAAAAAAGTTAGATCCGAGTTTTTGTTGGAAAGCTAGGTTTATCGTAAGGTTTAGATGTTATTTTTTTATTTTTCGTACCTACCTACATAGATAATATTTTCCATAAGTCACTATCTCTATAATCCAATATATCCATGTGTCATTATCTTGTCGTAGGACCGACAAGCTATCTACCTACTTCCTACAAAGAAGACTTTATATTAGTAGATATTAGATATCTGATATACCCATGTTATGCAGGTATTTACGTAACATGGGCAGATACATATTATCAGATATCTACTAATTAAAAGTATGTATTATAGTTAAAAGCGAATGTGGCTCAGTGGCCCACCACTATGTATCTGCCCAAGAAAACTCCCCTAACGAATTAATTCTGTGGGACCCCCCACTCATGAGGAAATACGACTCAAAGAGATTATATGGTTACAATAATAATAGCCAATAGTAGCGCCTTAAGCGCAGGGCGCTCGCTATAAACATTTCAACGGACCATTACTGTATTCTCGCTAGGAAAACACCGTCTTAGTTTTTACTGTCCAAAGTTTAAAAGAAATTACTGTTGTTTTCTGCTTTCTAGTGGACAGTGAGTTAGGTAGGGGCAAGGAACAGTGACCTGTTCGAATACAGTTTTACTTACTTGTGTTACTTAGGTTTTTGGAGTTGGTTTTGACTTGAACTGAGAATTTGCCAGTTACAATTTTTCTACTTAATACACTTAAGTAGACATTTCCTTTGTACATACATCTTGAGTGGCGACAATTCTTTTTTTCGAGATTGTTAGCTACAAATTACAATACAAATACAAATACAAAATTACTTTATTTTCAAAAAACTTAAACGTACACCCTTATAAACTAATTTATACAATCATAACATACCTGTAATGTTGGTGCATTGGGATCCTCTGCCATCTCACACTAGGAATCGAGGACCCTGTGACGTGAGATGGTAGTTTACGCCCGCGCGAAATATGCCTCTTTTGTTTACACATTTTTGAACATTAATTAAGGTGATAAAAACTAAAATATAACACTAAAATCTAAAACATTACCTATCTAATTTCTCATCAAAACAAAACAATAACATAGCAGCGAATTTCTGACATTTGTGACACTTCAGTGTTGCTAACATTTGAAAAGTAGCCTCCCCAGCAATGTTTTTTTTTTTTTTTACATTCTGTTTGTTTTATTTTATTTATTTTTCTTATATTAATATACAAATACAATATTTTAATAACATTATTTTAAACTATGTATTTACAAAAGAAGTGGGCATCGTTGCCTAAGCGGGAATAAAAGTTTGTGTTCATTGTGTGCTTAAAGATATATGATGAGATATAAATGTGATCGTGCGAGTGTGTGTGCATTTTGTTTCTTACAATACGAAGATCAGTTGTGAATGTCCGCTTGGGATACAAAATTATGTGTAGTGGTGTGTGTTCGTGTGCGTGTGTGTGTTTTTTTTTTTTTTATTTATTTTTGTACGGTCAAATAATTGTTTCTATCATCTTTTCTGTCTCGTCATAATTTAGGGTTAGTAGATGTTTTCTTACCTGCGTTTCACATTCGAATTTTGATAAGTTCTTTATATCTAAATGCTTGCTTATGTCATTGTATATTCTTGGTCCTAGTTTGCTGAGACACAGACTCCCAAACTTTGTTCGAGTGTGCGCAGTCTTCTGGATTTGGTCTTTTCTGCGTTTCCTTGCGGCCTCTTCACGGACACTTGTTGTGGTCATTGAATGTTGTCGGCTAATTATGGCTTTAATAAACAGTTGCCTTACTGTGAGAACCTCGGATAATTTGTACAGTTCACTAGTTGGAAACCTTCTTTGCTTAAAAGACATTACTTTAAGTAGCGCACGTTGAGATATTTCCAGTTTAAGTAGGTGCGTTTTTGCGGCTGATCCCCATACGGGTATGCAATATCCTATAATTGATTGAGCCAGTGCAAGGTAGATTTTTTTTATAGCGTCGAAGTTCAGCACATGGCGCAATTGCTTGAATGTGTATATAAGTTTTCTGACCCTGCCTGACACTACTCTGATGTGTGATTTCCAGTTTAGATTTTTATCAAGGTATATTCCTAAATATCTTATGTCCGTACTCTGACTAAGGTATTGTCTCCTATCAAGTCCTATCTTACCCATGTTCTCAATTTAATGGAGTCAGGGTTGTTCTAAAATCCACTTAAGTGTAAAATTAGAGGTTAAAATTGATTAAAATATATAACCCATGTTGTAAATCTACGAGCGGAACACTAATAACAAAATAGGCCTGTCAGTGCCCAACTTAATACGTTTAGGCATCGCTATACAATAATGCTAATAACCTATATGATTGAGTGTGTATTGTATCTTTCAATTAATTTAATAATATAAATAAGATATATGTATATTGTACACCGCCTGTTTACAATTCTAAGTTATGTCCATTCAAAAGGTTGCCTGGAAGAAATCGCCTAAGGCGATAAGGCCGCCCAATGTGCAACATTTTAATTTAAGTATGTTTATTTCTGTTTTGTAATTTTTGTGTTTTTATGGTGTATATTAAAGTTATATTCTATTCTATTCTATTCTATACAGTATAGTCAATAGTAATCTATTGGGTAAATAAAAAAACCGTGACAGTAAATAAAATGTTCATTGGCAGTTAACATAGATTGGGGCATATCTACACAGTATGTATGTACCTAAGTAATCGCTGTCCACAAGATAAAGTAGTAAAAAAAGGAAAAGAATTTTCATGTTTCAAACGTGACTAATAAAAAGGGTGACTTCGAGGCTACATAAATCGCGGTCCGCGGCTTTTTGGAGATTTATATTTCTATTATGTTGCCTTTTTAATAAATTATACTCGGCCAGATCTTGCGGTAGGTTCATCTGATTGTAAAGTACATAAATACTCACAAATAAAGAAAATGGCTCCTTTAATACCTTTTACCCGTGCCTAGCATAATATAAATACTATACATATAAATACTATACTTTTGTTGTTATACCATATACTAAAACTTTTTTGTTGTACCCTGTATTGGTAATCTCAATTAATTGTTAATATTTTATTCTCTCTGTGCAAAGAGTCGTGGTATATATTTTCAGTGTATGCGTGTAATAAGCTAATAAGCTTGTGCTTAATTTGTTTGTGTTGTATGGATTATGTGTCTGACAATAAGGTATGTATCATTATTTTATATATTACTTATTTTGTGACCGTAAGTTTGTGCGCATAATTATGTCGATTGATCAGTCTATGGATACCTACACATTCTCTCTTGAGTCGTATTCCTCATGACTGAGGGTCGTGACTCCCCCGCAGAATTGATCCGTTAGGGGAGTTTTCTTGGGCAGATACATCGTGGTGGGCGCCCAGGTCCTTTCACGGAAGACACATGTCCTCAGATATTGTGGTCCTCAATTATGTCGGTTTCCACACGATGTTTTCCTTCAGCGTTAAGGGAGTGCAAATCCACACATAACTTGAAAATACAAGTCATTGTTGTAGGACCGGATTCGAACCAAGTTGCGTCTGGATGAAAAGCAGACACTGGAACCGCTAAGCCACACATTATATAGATTAGAGACAAAAGCTACTCTTGTCAATTAATTGAAAAACGTAATTTGTCATATATAAAAACGTAAACAAGTATCCTGCCATTGTAAAAATATTTTTGACATCTAAATACCTAGGTTTTAGGTACTATCTAGTGTTGGTACTTTAGTACCTAACAGAGAAGCTTTAGTTCTCAAGGCTTTTAAAAGCCAGCAATAATTAGTGAAATACGTAGGTAAAGTAGCTCTTGAAATTATTTGCAAGCCCTCAGCTTAGTTGTCTTCTAGGTATTTTCCATTTTGTTAATGTAGATTAGCCGAGAACCACTTCAGTGCTTAAAAGGCTTCTGCTTAGATTAAGGTTTTACTATAGTTACATTAATATAAATTAAAAATGTTGTTGTTAGGTATACCTATTTAAGATTTGGCTGCATTACTTTTAAATATCGTAATATAAGTAATTACGTAGTATAGGTAATTACTATTTTAAGTCTTAAAAAGAATATGTACTTATATGCAATTTGATCAGTAAAAATCTTCCTATGAAACTTTACCTTGATAACACCTGATAACTCAACCTTATCAGGTTAATTGGCAGCGTTATCACGCTGCATTTTTATATTTTGCTACTCTTTCATTATCTGATTGATTTCACAGTTGTATTTTGCAAAAAAAAATTATTATATCGGTCTTATCAATCAAGCCAAGTCAATATTGACTTTCATAGGGGATAATAAGGTGAAAAAAACAGTATTATTTGGTTGTCAGCTAACACCTAAGTAGGTACATATGTACTATATACCTACATTATGTACAAGCGACGCGTGTAATGTACCTATAGCGTAGTATAAGCTGGTATCAGAATAATAAAGTCCTGTGTCGTATCTATAAATCACATCCCGAGAAATAGTAGCATCACGTAGACATCCTTGTCAATATGTAGGTGTTTGAAAATATTGTATTCCTTACATAAAGAGAAAATTTGCACAAAATATTCTTCCTCTCACTTTTTGTAATAAATCAACGAATTTATTGCACGAAATGTCTACTACTAATATTGCCGTTGTTAATACTGAAACGATGTTTAGTACTGTTTTTTATATATTGTGCGAGGTTAGTCACTACGTTCTCTGTACACTTATTTATTACATGCATTCTATCTTATCATTATTTATAGCCTAATAAATGCGTGAATACCACGCGCAAAATACCCACATAACATAAACATCTTTCAAGGAAAACCCTTGAAACAAACAACCCTCTGTAACTGCTTAAAACTGCGCACTAAACACCTCTTCCATACATTTTTATACTCCAACTGACCTCAGAGCCCGACCTATAGTGTGGCAGATTTTCTCATGTATATACGTAGGTAAGTATACTCTACATTTTCTCCGCATAAACAGTACCTACTTACCGAGCAAGGATACAAACAACATCCAAACAACAGAATACTTAATAGTACAAAGGATATAGTCGAACTGTGAGAATCTTTCCATGAACCTTTGTGATTAGGTTTGAATTCCTTTTCAACTTATTCCGGGGGAGTGGGTTTTATTTTTCAGCTTGAGATGTTTTTAATGAAAAGAGAATCAATCTCGCACCCTGAAATTCCGATAATGCTGTAAATAATCCTTTTCCAGTAAGTCTTAAGGCATTATCATCGAGCGGTGTAACGAGCTGGTTTAAAACGCTTAAGTCACAGCTGAAATTATCAAGCTGGCAAGAACGGCTTTAATTCCACTTCCGCTAATGGAATTCATTCACTTTTCAACAATTCAGTGTCCACTCCACTTCTGAGGGCTTTCGGGAGGTTTCATTACATTGTGTTGCCTAACTGCGGGTTTTTTTCTTATGGTAAATAAGAGTACATAGTAAATAAATAAATAAATACTCTGCTTACCAACCTATGACACCGATGTAATTTATGTAAGTTTTTATTACTCATAGCTGTACAACACTGTATTTTATGCACAATAAACAATTTATTTATTTACTTATGTTTGTGGAGATCATCTTTATTTTCTTAACGATATTAACTTCAACCTTCTTTCAGCTTGATAACGTTTCATAAAAACTCTAGTCATTATGGCTTTAAGAATTCGTTTCTTAGAGTTACATAGTTTGATCTTTTCTTTTTTCTGAAGCATTAACTTACTTGTAGCAAGCCATGCTGTTTATTTCTGACAGTTAATCAGCTTGTAAAGCTATTTTACGAACCCCAGATTAACAATCCTTTTAATAACTTGAATGAACATATTCGCAAAATACCAAGAGGAAGTTTGCAGCAACTTGTTTATTTAGGTTTGCAAGTACTTATAACACTATTTCGTGGAAGTCAGTAAATCAGGATTGAACAAGCACTAACATTGATAATTGCTCGTAAAATTTATTGAAAGCGTAAATAAATAATATAATGCCACTGATAAATTAAAACCTGTATCAAAGTTGTATCAAAAACAGATTTTAATTATCATTAATTAACCTGTCACTGAAACAAATGTGAGTAAATATAAAGCAGAAAATTTTAATATCGTAATTATTTTGCTGATATTTCTGTCTGTAAAGTATCATCATTAACGTCCATGGTTGCCTCTACGTTAATTACCAAAATTTGTAAGAAAAGTGCAACGACATCGTGATCATAATTAGCATGGCA
Organism: Macaria liturata; assembly: GCA_964023185.1. NCBI lineage: Eukaryota > Metazoa > Arthropoda > Insecta > Lepidoptera > Geometridae > Macaria > Macaria liturata. The sequence continues at coordinate 2,703,961 of OZ026811.1, read as the reverse complement.
GGAGTATTATTACTATACCCATTAAGCACATTAATTTTAAAGGCCAATCCAGTGAAGCCGGCAAATATTAAGGGCGGCGGCGCCCAGAAACCACCGAATGTTTTCACATACGTTTACAATTTCACACCCCGCTGGCTCTCTTAATTAACCGGTTCAGCGTATTTTAAATGAGAAGTCTGGTACCTACGCATAACTGTTGTAATTTCAAACTTATATCTTCGAGTGAAACATTTGCTCGGTCCAGACTGTGGTGATGTTTACACGTGAAATTTTGTTCTCAGGGATTGGTCGGGGCACTTGAGGCCTTGTTCGATGTAATGGAGATAGATACGAGGCTAATGCTGATTGAACTGTAAACATGTGAATAAACAACGTGTTTTATTTAGTATTTTGACCAATTTATTGGCTAAGCGTAAGTAATTAACTAGAAAAATAACAGCACGTGTTTGTAGTACTTTCATATATGTATGTAATTGTGTACATTCGAGTTTTATGCTCAACAAAGCTGCTATATTTGAAAACAGCATTTTTCGCGGGTTTAAGTGCCACAGACACATTTTATCTCAATATACATATGCTTGCGTAACATGTCTACAAAGTGCTACGAACTTCAAACCTCTACGACAGTTCGTAGCATCGTAGCAAATATTGTAGCGTCACTACAGTCGTAGATTCAAGTTCATGTACGAGATTTTTATAAACATTCATTTATCTCTGAGCTCAAATTCCAGTTCGTAAGCCTACACAGTGACCTTTTTTTACAAAGCGACACAAGAAAGACTTTTACGATTAGTAGGACGAACGTATGTATTTAAGCTGATTCCCGTTATACATGGATGCATTAATATTAATCCAGTATCACAAGGAATGCCCATAAAATTTAGTAGATAAGAACCCAGTCGAGAAGTTATGATAAATTCACACTTCCTGAAACAAAAGGGGCCGTTAGTTCAGCCACTAGCCAAGTTGGATCTACGTGACTTTAAAAGGACCAGAAGTCGACTGTACTTTACATTAAGTTTCGGTTAACGCGGGTCTAATTAAGGAAGTTTCCTCGAGAGTTTGCTAATATTATAAATGAAGAAGAAAGAGGCCAAATTCTCTCGCTTGCGACTGTAATGACGTTTCTTCACAAGTTTGCAGAAACTTCGTATCTAGGTCTCAGTGCCTGCGACTATCAGTCTAATCTTTTGTTGCAGTTGACACGGGGCGCTCTGCCAATAATATAATTTAAGGCTTGATGATTATGATTTGTGAGCGCTAATACAAAGGAAAGGAGGATTTCCGAAAACAGTGTTTTATCAATCAGTATTTCCGCTCATGAACGCTTGTTTTGTTTGGCATTGCGATTGCTTTTGTAATTAGTTTTTGTGTTCATTAGGCGCTGTCATTAATAGAGCATTTATTAAAAGACTTTTAATTTTGTCAATTATAAAATTTTGATGTGCTTATTGCATCCATATAACAAGTCCAACAAATCAATCATCCTACGGTTGCCTGGAAGAGATCGCTTTTAGTGATAAGACTGTCATTTGTGGCATTAGATTTTTTTTCCGTTTTGTATTATGATTTTTTATGTGAGTGTCGAATAAAGTATTAATCAATCAATCTATCAATCAATATCTTAAAGTTCTAAAGCTAATATACCTACTTAAACCACTTTTTTTCCGTAACTTACCTAAACTTTTTATCACTAATACTTACGAAGAAATTAGTAGTTACAGCGTCGTTAAAAACTTAAGTGATTAAATAGTAAGCCTCATAATTAATCTTTAAAATGACTTGTATCTCTGAAACTGTGTCTACGCTAACAACACTCGAAATGAATTCAGATTTGTGCCACCCACATATTTTCTTTCATATTACAAAGAAAAGCATTTCTCAAATTAAAATTCTCCAAACACTCTTCATAGATGGTAAGTACCTAACACGATTTTATCCATTGTGGCATTTTATTGCGTAATAAAAAGACATTTGGCGGGATAATCTCCGGCGGTATGGGCCTCGAGACGAAAACCATGCTCATGACTTCTGATACGATGTTTATGATTTTATTTATCTCAAAATAAATCATGGTTGTAGCTCGTAAAATGATAATGACAATCGTAAGCTGTAAGTATAAAATAAGTGGCTACTTGATGAGTAGATCTTTTTAATGAGGTTTTTCTTGGTATTGTTTGATTATTATAAACACAATTACATAAAATGTTTGGTTTTGATGTTGTTACCTTATTAGGGTTTCTTTATCCATGGTCAAAAACGTTTTTCGATGCTACCATTTATTGGATAAGCATACTAGTTACGTATATGTGATGAATAGCATAATCTTTTACCTAAATTTACAAATATAACAAATTATTAAAGTAACACAGAGTTCGAATGTATATTTTGCAAGACTAAAACCTTAAAGCGCTTTCCAAATATTATATTTACATCTACAGAGATAAAGTTTTCAATAATACTAAAATATAATAAAATTGAATATTCTTCTGTGCGATGGAAATCCTCAGTAAATGAAACGTGCAAAGACAGTTGGGAGAGACAGTTTCAATAAGGTTCGAGAGGACGTGAATTCACATAAAGTGTTGTTTGCATCTGCGCGAACCCTAGATCTAGACCGGCTATTTAACTTTACAGTCTTTAATTAAACGTCTCTCGTTTTAATGCAAATATTTCATATAACCCTATCTTAATATATAAAACTCAATGGTGATTTAACAACGCACAGCTCATACCACAGAACGGATCGGGTTAAAATTTGGCATGCCGGTAGATGTTATGATGTAAGAAGGATTTTTATCATCCGCTAAGAAAGGATTTTTGGAAATACTACGAGTACTTCAAAAGGTGCAAAATAGGGGATGCAAGTTTTACTTCTTAATGCGAGTGAAGTCGCGTGCAGCCACTAGTCATTATATAAAAGTTTAAGTGTGTTTGATTGTCTGTTTGTTTTCATTGCTTTTGTAAGGCGTTGTAGTGAAATTGCGAATCCATACGTAGTAAAAATACGCCTAAACGAGTGAAGGAAGATGAAGCATACAGTTTAACTATTTTGTTGTGTATGGTAGCATGTCTATTTTATCTTATTTACAGGTTATTGATTAATTTATCAAATAATTATATCAAACACATTTCGTTAATTTGGATCCAAACATGTTTTATGACGTAACGCCCCTCTCATCACATTTTTGTAGCATATAGGTATTATGAGACACGTACAAACATTTTATTGCCTTAAAATGAGATTGAATATAAAATGAAACCAATTCATGTTTGTAATCTTGGGAAAATTACTTCGCGAACACCGTGCGTATTCCAATCTTGTAATAAAACGAACACAGTTACAAATTGAAATATTTTCTTGATTAGATATCACAAAACGTACTCTATTTGTGACTTAGTAAAGTATATGTATCTTAAACTTTCGTATATTAACACCTGGCATGATTTGACTACTTTTGCCATTACAATCAGTCAGGCCTTATAATTTTACTAGTCATCCGCCGCACAGAAGTGCCAAAGAGTTATTGCTAACTTTTTGATCATATCGCTGATCATATCATGCGAATATTATTATCAGTTGAACTATCGACGTCATAACGTTATCACTACGCCATGCTTTGAATATAAGTATTGAAATCCCTAAATACGTATATTCGGTCGATATCTAAACGAGGCGAAGGTTATTGTTAAGGTTATTCCCCCATATGATGCAAAATAAACTTAAGAGTATATCTCCTTTCAAGTTTATCTTCATAACCATTTACAATCCATCTAGCGCTAGTTTAATTGAAATCTTGTGTATTCAGAAGATTTTGCGAGTAATTTCATAAACAAGGGAGTGAAAATGTAGCGCGGTAGGATTAATGATGCTAGCTGAAAAACAAGTAATGTATTTTAAAATACTAGGACGAGAATTAAAATGTGAAAATTAGGAAACCATTGTAAACTAGTGGATGCCCGCGGCTTTCCTCGCATAATTAGAGATAAAAGTAGCTTATGACAATTCTTAGTACTATAAATCATGATGATCCGTTCAGCCGTTTTTGCGTTATGAGCGTTTAAATACACAGACAAACAGTGTTCATATGAATTCCATAATTATCAATCTAACATACAAGAAAAATAAAGAAGATATAAGAAGAACAGCTGACTGTGTTTACCTAATATGAACCAGTTCACTCTCGCTTTACAATTCGCGAGATTTTAATTTGCTTAACTTTACAAATAATTCTATTTTCGCTGTGCAATTTTGTGAGCTATCTATAGATTGATAATATTTTACAGCAACGCACAAAATAAATACAAAATATACGAAAGAACACCTAGTTATTTTAGTGCCACAAGCGGCGGCCTTATCGCCCAGAGAAATCTACTCCAGGCAACCATTCGATGGAAAGGATCCAAGTAAAGGGATCATAAAGTCCTATCTAAGTAGTAGGTATTATATTAGTATTATAGGTATACTCGTTGTTTTGTATACGGTAGAATACTTTTACTTGGAATTGAAGCTTAAAGTACGACCTTAAGACGCGCCCCGGAATGACTTGCAATGCCGTTGTTCGACTTGCTAATGAGTTCTCGATTTACTACCAGGCTGGGATTTGTAAACTCCTTTTACGTATTTTGAGAAAAAGAGTGAAAAACACAGCGATAGAGATGTTTAAAAAGTGTCGTGAAAAATCGTGAAACGATTTGCATTGCTAATCGTAACATTACATTGGAAGTAATAGAAATAATCCTTTTGCGCTACACAGACAATTATTATTTTTTGGCGATATTGTTAGTATAAAAAGGCATATTTTTTATTGTACAAAAATATTTCAAAAAAGGTAAAACGACTTTGTCAAGATATACAAAAATTCGTAATAAACAACAGAAACGCACCACCTGGTTGAAAATCAGGACCTTCCAAACGGATCCCGTAATTCTTATTACTTTCATCCCCAAAGGTGTACCATGTGTTAAAACATTTCCAAAAGTTGAGCCCAAATAATTTAACAGCTACTGGTATTTGTATTTTGAGAAGCAACTTTTACACGACTCACTGTTTTCGTTATTAATTTATGTACATCACCTGCCAGTCAGTTTTAGGCTCAGTTGAGAAACGCACGAATAAAAATAATGATATGTGTAATGCATATCATATGTAAATAAATCGCAGGGAGCACCTGGATTCAATCTGCACAGGACCGGGACGAGTGGCGTACTAGAAGAGAGGCCTATGCTCAGCAGTGGGCGATAACGGGCTGATGATGATGATGATGTAAATAAATATTCTTGTATTTTTAAGATCACAATGTACAAGTCATATCTATTCAGTATTCACTTGCCAAATGAAAATTTTAGAAAACATGCAATGGCAATGCATACGTAAACATTTAATGGCAAGAATAGGTACTGGCAATGTAAGTCGCTACGATATATCTCGTGAACGACAACTCTACGACCCAATCAAAAGCAGATAGCGACTGTTTGCGCTTTATGACATTGTGCCAATACATAAAATTCACATTACCAAGCAAAAATATTTTAGCACATGCTACGAAGGCTCACGAAACTACAAAAATATAGGCGTAAAATGTAGTGGCAGTTATCTGCATGATTTTATTTTATGAGATTTTATGCTACAGTTTAGTGCCTGAGATAATCTTCGAGCAACAAATCTTTTCGAGCGGCGAATGAAAATAGTGGCTTAGTGATTTTAACAGAGGTGAAAATTCGGGCGGCCATTTGTTATTATCAGTTGCCTGAACCGGAGCGCAGGCGGCGCGCTACATTATGGCACTCCTGTGGTTTCGCAACTACGATCTCCAAGAACCGGGTGATTTACGCGCGCACAACTTTTGCTGCCCAGCGACACTAAAACTGTAATATGAAGATTTGTTGGATTCACTTAGTACCTCTTTAAATCGACTCGGAACCGGGTGCATTGAAAGCCTCATTACTTATTTAAGTGCCCACTTTCTACACAATATCTATCTAAGCGAATATCGTTAACTTTGGGCTCGTTATTTAGAAAGGAGAAATAATAAATGAGATTCCGTAAGCTACGGATTCTTTGTTAATTAAATTATTTAAATGTCTCGAGTCAAAGTGCAAGCTACTGAATTATTAGAATTAAGACTGTTGAAGCCTCTCTTGGCTTTTGGTGACTTGAGTTCGGTCGTTTATGACTGTGCAATTAGCGGGCACGTTTTTATTGCTTCGTTTAAGATAGCGCCAGAATGAATTTATTTGTTAATTGATGCCTTGGAAGCCTTCGGAGGCTTTTTTATCTATTTTATTGTATTAAATAAGCAATTTTATTAGGTACCAACCTGTATAAATATGTATAATTGCAAGGTTTACAAAACTTGAAAATGAAATTGAAAACATTTATTATACGAGCATTTTTGTTATTAATCGTTTAATTCTTATTCTAATGAACCCATATTTCGCTTATATGCGTCACGAAAATAAAACATCATATAGAGACAACAACGAGGACAAACCTACCTACGTTTTTTGCGCCTACGACAAATTTGTCTGATTTAGGTACGCCTAGGTACTTGCCAGTGACAATTAAGGCCATGTTAATTAATTTTCATGAGCACCCAAATACATATGCATGATAATAAATTCACAGCGTGCATGTTTCTGTACTTAATTAACACAAAAATATATGCCTCGCGAAATAAGCTGCTCTAGCGAACTGCTGAATTTTGGCGAGAGATAGAGGTGATGTTGCAACGCTACGAAAATTGAGCATAACTTGTAAGTAATGTTGATTACACTCTCAGACTTGTAAGGCCGAGAGGGTAGTTTGATTAGATGGGGCAGTTCAATTATGTGAATGTCATAAATGTGATAGAAATCCTTGCGGATAATTTTTTGACTATATTTACATAGAATAATACATTAAATATTGATGCACGTGCATGCATCTTGATTAGCAATAAATATTATAAACACAAAATACATATACAACCTAACAAATCTACTTTATCAAAAGGCAGCGTACCCAAAATGCATTGCCCCGTTGAATAGCTAGACTAACTTTTTGGGCAAAGTACAAGCCAGATTAAAAAAAAACATGAATATATTTAAAAACTACTTTCTTTAAATCTTAGCAACCATCAGCACAACCAGTCAAGCTATATAGATCGGTAGTATAGATAATAATTGACGGTACATATCCAATAAACCATTTAACAATATTTGTTATCATATTCAGTACACCTACCGTTTCATAAAAGTCAACCTTTTTTAATATTCTCAAAGCAACGAAATGGCTTTTATATCGCAGTACACGTTAACCGTTAAATCACTCTCTTTTCATCACGTGAGAGGATGGAGATGTCGTTCACTGTAACGTTCCGTTTCTAATGTTCCACAGAATTTATCGTCTTACTTCCTACCAACCTTGATAGATAAAGCTTTAAAATTGATTTGCTTTACGACTAAAATGCTGGTATTTTTCTGGCTCAACATATTGCTTTCCAGCGTGGTAATGCGGTCAGTATGCTGGGCACCCTGTCCTCCTGCAATGGGCTGGATTTCAATAATATATATTTTTTTATTAGTAGATTAGTAGCCGAGGGCTGTAAGGCATCAATTGCAGCCCGAGATAGTTAGGCGCACGAGCGCAGCGAGGGCGCATATAGTTCGAAGGTGCAATTGATGCTTACACCCGAGCTAACTACTCTGCTTTACATCTCGATTGTGAGGTAAGTAGAAAAAAACCGTATTACAAGAATAAAACATTTTAATGGTTAAAATTTATAGTGAAATGAGAACAATTTTCAAATTTTAGGGACAGGTGTTTTTTGGGTATGTTAATTAGCTTGAGATTGTGATATTTATTGGTCATGGACAAAATCAGAACTTACTCGTTTTTCTTTTCGCCGCTTCATGAACTCGTCGTAAGTTTTCAAATATCTCTCTTTAGAACTTTCAGGCAAAATATTGCTAATTGCTGCCTTCAGCTTCCATTTTCATTGAATCAGGAGTGCAGCTTATATCTTCATCACTTGCAGAACTAATGCTTTTTTCCTAATTAGCAAGTATTTATAAAAAAAATACAAAAACAAACAATACTTAAGGTAAACGTTTTCTATTCCCGCCTTTTTTCATCTTTTTTTTTCTGGAACACAATTGAGCATCGCCGTTCGATATTTAAAATTGATGACTATAATACTCATACGAAGACAAGGCTGAATAGAGAAGCGACCTCCTTTATCTACTAACTGAACTTTTTGAAAGAGTGAAATGTTTTTTTTAAATTACTTACCGCCCTAGGGCGTTTCTAGCTACATTATTACCCTAGAGCGCTAATTGGTTACTTACAAGCCCCATTTGGGGGTAATAAGGACCTACTTACCGAACATGAGAGATGTAATAGTACATTGTTACCCTAGGGGCGAAAGTAACTTACCTAGTCCCGAGACGGGGTTTGGCGCCCGAACGCAGTGAGGGCGCCAATAGTTCGAGGAACTAAATAAGTCTTTAACCCGAGGTAAACACTGTGCTTTTCATTACAAATACGAGGAAAGTAAAAATAAAAACAAGAATTAGCTAAAGAAAATATGAGTAAATTTTATTTTACCACCCAAGTCAAAACAAAGATACCTCAAATCGTATGATGATTTTCCACTACCGCTTTAGCCTCTTCTTTTATAAAATCAGGCGTTAAATTTATATTGAAATCAGATGAACTCATTTTATAGGTACAAAATCTCTGCTATACGTATTGTGACGTAGAACCTCTTTGAATGTAGGTGTAAGAACTATTTGGTTAAATGTAGGTATAAGAACTCTTTTGTTGAATGTAGGTATAGGAACTCTTTTGTTTTTGTAAAGAAGTTAGTAGAGTTCAAGATAACTCTTCGCGCGGATAAAATTGGAACTAAAATGTTCTGATTGCAATTTGCATCAGTGGCAAATTCTTGGCATTAGTGCTGACGCCAGTCGCGCGCAGAATTTTTACATGTTAATTTGACAGCTGTCAGTTGAAAGCGATTCTCCCTAGGGATGAAAAGTATTACTTTCAACCCGCTCCTCAGGCAACTTCAGACCTACTTTCAGAGTATGAGTAATGAAAAATAAATTTGAGTGCTTTTTTATTTTGTAGTAGTTAGGAGTACGTTTAGTTTTTACCTTTAGTAATTATCATCATCATCGTCAGCCAGTTATTGCCCACTGCTGAGCATGGGCCTCTCTTCTAGTACGCCACTCATCCCGGTCCTGCGCAAATTGAACCCACCGCATAATAATAATTAAAATTAATTAATTATAACTAATAAACTAACTAACGTGTACTATTTAACTCTCATGATAATTATTATAAATATATTTGTACTTACTTGTGCCCCGTTCAAAGTTTAATCAATTCTCAAATCCCGCATCCCTTTATCTAAGCGTTCTCTACTAGACAATATTGTCAAAGCATTTCCTGAAACTAATAGAAACGGATCCAATTACATCTAAACGTTGAAGGGTTATTAAATAGACTTGCGAGAACTGAGAACAAAATGTTAACATTGTTTAGTACGTTTGTGTATTCTGATTACAACGACAGGCTCTTTTGTTGTAATCCAATTCTATTTAGTACCCGTTGTTTTGTATAAATCAATTTAACTACTTTGAAATCCAATTGTATGTAAACTTTACCTGCTTGCTGTGATCTAAAATATTTATAGCTTCAAACAAGTTATTTATCTGTGATAAGTATTATATAAATAAAAAAAATAACATCATAATTTATTAGCTTAAAAGATTATGTAGCTTAGGTACTTAACAACATCAATTTTTAGCTCAGAACTTGATAAGTAGGTATATTTATTTAAAGTTAGATGCATATCTCTAAATTACAAGTTTAAAGGTACTTAGTTTGCATAATGCAGGTTCACACAACATAGACAGCTTATTATTTAAGTATCTCACAATATGATGTGGGATAATAATGTGTCCTATTTATTTACTTAATAGTTTCTTTTTATTTACTTAGGGTACATGTTATTTACCCTTTACGCACTAATTACTGAATATAAGCTCTTCCCATCTGTCTCCAAGATGCATGATCTTCTGCTTTAGCCATCCAATCACTACTGGCAATAACTACATCGGTAGTCACTTACTAAAGAATTAATGTACAATAATAATACATAAAAATAAGACAATAAAAACTAAACATCTAACTATCGTACTTTTTGTTTAAATAAGAGCAATAAACTTGAACAAAATAGCGTACAAAACTAGCTGCTATTAAATAGAGACACGTGTGTGGAACGGGCGTGGCGTGAAAGCAAAGTCGGAGGTTAGAGGACAACATAAACTGCAGTCGCTTGTAATGCGGCGACCGCAGGCCAAATGGCCACTTTAAATGGATACCGCCGTAAAGGCACCGTTAATAAGCTGGAATCTTTCACCGACTGCATTTTACTGCCAAAATAATTACCTACTTTTGTAGGAAATTCTATGGACTTTAAGTTTTGAGTTGTGTTGGGTTTGGTCATTGAATCTAATTGGAGGTTCTGTTAAGATGGTACAGGAGAGCACGCCACACATTTTGCGGTCATAATGTAAAAATAATAATAGGGATCTTAATGCACGGAGATAAAAACGATGTATATTCAACAATAATACTCTTAAATCCTAAAAATGAAAAAAAAATCTATGTGTACTACTTCTAACTTCTACATGAAACAAACACTTAGAAAATCTTTAGAAAAGTGTATATCTAGCTGTATAAGTAACTAGAAACATTTGATATTAATAGGAATATAACCCTGTGTTGCGAACTGGTAGGCAGGCTAACCTTCAGGAACTGTGCTGTGAAGTTACTAAAATAGTTTCAGTGCTGCTGCTAGGGATGTCAATACATTTGTGATGTTTTTGTTAATTCAACGAGGCTGAAGCTGTAGTTCATTCTGTTAAATATTTACATTTTTTAGCGATTAATAAAGCCTTTTAAGATACCATATCGAATGAAGTATGAAACATATCAGCTGCTGTCATTCTAAATTAGTTATTAAACGTACAGTTATTTTTGAAGTATTTTCACTTGTGCCATCCCGCAGTTTTACTCGTGTTAATCTGGAATAAAAAGTAGCCTAAAAATGAATAAAATGTATTTATTCTGCATTAAACTTATGACTTGTATGGAAATCAAAAGGCATCTGAACTAGTTAATAACTGTGTTTCGGCTTCTCCCAATTAAGCTTGACATAACAATAAGTATATAAAGCTAGTAACTTAATTAAATTAAACAGAATGTTTAACAAACATTTCAAATACAATTTAAATTTTGAAAATCAATTAGAATTTACGGGTAAAGTGATATATTTTATATATGCAATTCAAAGTATGTATTTTATATGTTAATCCCAGGTGTAATTCTAGTCATTTTCAAAAGCCTTTCTATTGAGATTGATCACATTGACAGCATTTGCCCAACACTTTCCAAAGCCGCAATAAGCAACAGTGTCCATCACAGCCCTGCTGGCTGCGGAAGGCAACGTCGTGGCTGAGTCGGAAACGTGACGTCACAGCCAGCGCCCGCCTGGGCCCCGACGCACGCTTCCGGGGAACATTTGGGACACCACCGCGATGCTCACAGGTTAGAGAGAAAAATAGATTGGTGAAAATAAAAAATAGTATAGGATATGGATATGGAGATCTTTGTAGGAGACCTAGGAATGATAATTGATAACAGATAACAATGAAGCTTAAAGGTAAGATTTAACATATTAATTTTTTTTTGTTTCAATCACATATTTTACAATTTAATGCTTTGGTATGTGCAGTGTGCACCCTGTGCTTAAAATTTAAGGTGTATGCTAAGACTATAGACTAAACTTACAACTAACACTAATCTGGTTTCATTTATTTACTTAATATTAAATCTATTAAGATCTTTGAAAATTTAAGTATGGTATATACAATGTGTTTGTCTACCCGTGTCGGAGCCTGAAATGGCAAAATATATGATTAATTTCATCGACAAATCGAGCTCCAAAATTTTTTTTTCCTCCTCCTGGTGGAATGGCAGCCATTTTGTTATTTTTGACACCAACCCTTGGGCGCTTGTATTAATTTAGTCATAACTTATTATGTAAAGGGCATATTGATTTAAAAAAATATCATTTGATAGCTAAGTGTATGGGCAATAAAACGAGGTTAAACATTTGCAATATTTTATTCAATAAAGAAAAGAAAATAAATCAAAACGAAAAAAAATATAACTTTTTTCAGAGAAAAAATCTTAAAAGTAAGCTTTTTACGAAAAAACATAGGAGTAAGTTTTAAATTTGTTTCTTCCATAATGTAGTAGAGGATGTAAGCTTTCTAAAAGATTCAAACAGTATTGATGTGACTAACATACTTTAGTAGATATGGTTGGTTGAATAGGACCCTAGTTTACTAGTCATGTTGAAATAAAACAAGATGAAATTAAAAGCCACTTCATTTATTTGTGCAAAAATGTTCAATTATTCTCTTAACATACTTATTACAGCCACTGCTCAAAATGACCACCCTGGTGCTGCAAACAGGCAGTTAGTTGCCCTTATACCAACATGTTGTGTTGCGCGCCGGATCATATCTTTATCCTCGCGCAACTCATTTCCGACATGCAGTATTTTTTCTAACAACTCTTCCCGAGTATTCGGAACGTCTTTATAAACGCTCTGTTTCATCGTACCCCACAAAAAAAAAAAAACAAGTGGGGTAAGGTCGGGTGAACGCGGTGGCCAAGCGATTGTCCCACCGCGTCCAATCCAGGGCGAATAGCGTTCGTTGAGATGGTTTCTCACGTTTGTTGCAAAGTGCGCTGGTGCTCCGTCCAACTGCAGCATCATACCGATACGATAAGTCAGCGGTAACTCCAGCAAAGCGTCATGAAATGTTGTCTCCAGGAACTCCAAAAATCTTGGTCCGTTCATTGTAGCGGGCAAAACAATTGGCCCAACAAGGACGTTATCGATCATTCCGGCCCAAACATTTATTGAAAATTGATGCTGGAATGAACTGGGCCGAACAGCATGAGGATTATCGTTTAGCCACAAATGTTCATTTCGGTGGTTTATGTATCCAGTCCGAGTGAAAGTGGCCTCGTCGGTCCACATAATTTTCTTCAAAAAATTTGGCTCTTGCCGATTTCTTCTCAAAATCCAAGAACAAAAAACTGATCTTCTTGGATAGTCAAGGTCAACAATTTCTTGTACTCGTCGTAGGTGATAGGGATGTAATCCTTCATTCTTCAGAACTTTCCACACTGTCCATTCGGATAAACCAAGCATGTTTGCTATCCTTCTGATACTTAGTGTAGGATCTTCAGTAATCAGCTGCAGTATTTCTTGTTCCTTGAGCGGTGTTAAACAACGAGAGCGTTCATTTGCTGTCCTTCTTATCCCATTTTCAGCCAGTTGCATGTGAATTCTTATAAAAGTGCGAGCATTCGGCGTTGGTCGGTTAGGGAATCTTCTGGCATATTCTCTAACGGCACTATTGGCGTTGCCGTTGCAAAATCCATAAACAAAATGGATGTCGGCAACATGTTGGCTAGAATAAGCCATCTCCCACTTCAGTCGGTCAAAACCGTCCAAAATAACAATAAAACAAATCAATAACAAAACAAAAACACAACAAAAGTTCCAATAATAACAACGTCCGGAAGGGGAAAAAAATGTAATCACAACGCAGAGCGAGGGATGACTGAACTGACCTGGGTATCTACGCTTCTTATCTGGATTTCTGTCTTACTCCCACCTAGAAACATACCTAATTACCGGCATTTTTTAAGAATGGGTTTCTTAGAAACCCGTTGCCAGAATTCGGCGAATTCGCTAGTCTATTCCATGATAAGCAAACAAAGCACTTGTAAAGAGACAAATTCCAACGGTTATAACTTCTAAATTATGTTAGTTACATCAAAACTGTGTGATTATTTTAGAAAGCTTACATCCTGTACTACATTGTGGAAGAAACAAATTTAGAACTTACTCCCATGTTTTTTCGTAAAAAGCTTACTTTTAAGATTTTTTCTCTGAAAAAAGTTAATACTTTTTTTTATTCTGATTTTTTTTCTTACCTTTATTTAATAAAATATTGCAAATAATTAACCTCGTTTTATTGCTCATACATTCAGCTATCAAATGATTTTTTTTTTTTAATCAATATGCCCTTTACATAATAAGTTATGACTAAATTAATACAAGCGCCCAAGGGTTGGTGTAAAAAATAACAAAATGGCTGCCATTCCACCATGAGGAGGAAAAAAAAAATTTTAGAGCTTGATTTGTCGATAAAATTAATCATATATTTTGCCATTTCAGGCTCCGACACGGGTAGACAAACACATTGTAGATCTGAGTCAGATTAGCTCAAAACAGCGGCGCATGATGCAAGAAGCTTATGTACTCTATAAACTGGTAGCAATAACGTATGTAAAGGTAACACACATCACCATTTAGCCAACCAATTATTAGTGCTACTACTGTGTATAGTTTGAGATATTTTTTCTTGAATCTTACCATGATGAGCACAGTGCTTCAAATCTGGGGTTTGAAGGTCAATTTGTAGTGTAACTGATTGGCTTACCGCTTCATATCAATCAGTGTTTGTTAAATGCACCCATACAACATACCCCAACGCAAATTACAGTTCAACATGCTTTATTTACTCTCGTTTACTATTTCTAGCTTATTTTCCTAGTCTAGACTCGACATCTAATATTAGCTCTCTCGAACAAATAAACGAACAAATAAATTGTAGACAATAGACAGTCATGAATGTAGAGCACCTGTTCCCACGTCTATGAAGGCATAACTCGACGCTATTTAATTAACCTACGAACTGAGGTGGGTAATTAACTATAGCAGGAAACGGACAAAAGATCACAACCGAACAAAAAGCTTGGAGATTTAAAACTCGTGTTTAATTGCTGAATAGGAAACAGACACATTTTCCGCCATTTTTAAACACTGCTGTCGCATACTGCTGGCTCACTGTCATTATTTACTCGTTCGTTGTAAGCGTCGGTTACATGTGCCGCCTATATATGTAACTAGAACGCTAGACATGCAAATCGGATCAGTTTTTAGTACAGCGAGCCTCTTTTTAAGCTTTGAATTTTATCAGATTTCGTAATGTTGTGTTTTAACCCTTATTATTCAATACATAAGGCTAAATAGTTTCTTTATGTGATCAACCTGTATGATGTATCTGTGTATAAAAATATCACTAGTGCTAGCGAAATTGCGAAATGTTAGCCTTATTATGATATAAAAAAATAAGTGACCTGTTTCAAGCAAGTAGACTTCAGGGACTAAAATACACATTGTTTTATCTCGTGAGTATATCTGTGAACGTTATTACATACAAACATTTGAACCTACTTTATTTATATGCAAAGACACCCACAGGACTAAAATGTACAAATTTTACTTCAAACTCGTTTAACTTACCGAAAATGTGAACGTAAGCAAAGTTTGTCGTTTACGATAAAATGTATTCATAATCGAGTTTCAAAACATGTCAGGAGTTATCTAAATCTACCTATAACTGCACTAAGTACCTATATATTTAGGTATGTATATATGTTACGCATATAAATAGAGTTACTTTTAATAATTTGTTCATTTAAAAAAATACATTGTAAACTAAAACCGGTGGAACTTAATTCCCAGTAACAGATCTACATTTAATTAATCAAAAAACTGTTTGATACTAGCATTAGATTGTAATACAGTTGTACAATAAATCACATTTATTAGTTCTATAAGTACTTACTTATATAACTTGCATTTATAGATATGCTTGTTTATGTAGATATACAAATAGTTTAGAAAGCTAGTATTAGTAGGTACCGAACCGAAATGCTTACTCAGGGGTGCCTTAACTCCATACGTTTACTGCGTTGCAGCTCGCAATTAATCCCCAGCTTTCCATTAATCAGGGCCCAGCCGACTCCTGCGAGAGGAATGTGTCTAATTATACCTTGGGCTGCGATAAATCAGCTCAAACACGCAAAAATATGGCTTATTGTCGGGTTTCAGTGGATATGGTACTTCTACGAGGGTTCTGAAAGTGAGGCTCAAATACAATATTGTGGGGATGATTTGATTCTACGGGATTATAGGTTCTTTTGATAGACGGTACAGTTTAGATACGGATTAAGGATATCAAGAACAGCTAGTTAAGTTCTCTGATTTTTAAAACATCGTGAAAAAAGTTCGATTTACTATACGAGTAGATATAGTAGCGGCTCGGCGATTTATTGTCATAGTCGCAAAAGTCCTAGTTCAAAAGTGGTTGGTATCAATATACTAAACCATCCCTTAAATGTCTTGCGTAGGCTATCAGTAACTTAGTATCGAACCTCCACCTGAGTTTGTCTGATTTCTGATGAATTATAACTTACATTTAAAATTTATCAGCTGTCGAAATTTTGTAAAGCGTTAAGCGTTAATAAATTAGGTAAGCTACAATTTAGTCTTGGGGTTATATAAATTATGTAGATTTGCTGTAGGTACTTATCATCGAAATGTTTTTGAATTTAGTAAATCTCCCACATTTACTGCTTGAAATCTAAAAAAAGAAAAACGGAGAACCATTGTATAGAGTCAGGTAGTAGGTAATTTTCAAAGCATCACTAACGAACTTAGCGTAGCTTCCAGTGGAGGTAAACAGACCGAACGAAGTGTTCATCAGATTCACCCCTTTTAGTTTCCTCGAGGATTGATTAGAAGTCTCGGCTGTAATTAATTAGACGTATCCGGCAAGTTCCATTCTACTTTTTGCTCTTTAACGTTCATCAGGGAATATAGACTGAATTAGATTAATACAGACTGGACTCGAGAATGAGATAAAATCAAGTCTCTAAGGCTGAAGTTCTTTGAAATAGCTTTAGGTGGTGGCTCGAGAATTTTTTATTGGATTGTAAGAGTGAGAAAGATTGGGCTATTGTTTTGATACTTGTAACTGTGTCCTAACATAAAGGTATGCAAACGTAGAGTTTTTTTTTACTAAAAAAACGATCACATGTGCTTATTTATTTTATTAAATATGTAAGTTCTTAAACAGAGTTGACCAAAAAGAAAAATTCTCCAAAAAAATAATTAAAAACTATTTTTATTCTTTCTTCTTCTTCTTCTTCATCTTATTTTAACAATACCTTTTCCTTTTTAAACAATATCGTAATTCTGTGGCATTGCTTACAAAGCGAGAGAGTAACGTTGTGTAATGAAATAAAACTCCGTTACTTACGGGCGATTGCACCACCTAACGATGACGGAAGCCGGAAGGTAGCGGACAAAATAAAAAATAAATAATTTCTTGCTAATAGCTTGTTGCAACTAACAACTGTAGATTTAGACAATAACGACTTTCTAATGCACTGATTGCATTCGACGATGTTGTGACAGATTGATATTATTTTAGCTTGTAGCCATCGGCATCCGAAACACAGTTATTAACTAGTTCAGTAGCCTTTGGATTGCCATACAAGGTTATGTCATAAAAGTATGGTAACCAATGTTACATGAGAGTAACATATTCTATTTATAAAGTAATTAAAAAAACAGTACTTATATCTACGGTGGATTTTTATTGGCAGGAGTGGGAATAGGAATAATGAATATTAATTGAGATGAATAAGCCATTTTTTTAATATTAATAAAAATAGTTGTAAATAAGTGAATATGTATATAAACAATATGTGAATATGTGTATGTTACGAGTAGGTATATTTTGTTACGTTTAATAACGTTTTATAAAGTTTCCGCGTCCTAACATGTTTCGCTCATATTTATAAAGCTACCAAATCCGTAAAAAGTATGGATTTACAGACGCAATAAATAGTTTGCCTATTTGATCGATACACATTATATTTTATATAAATTAAGGAACTTAATAATACTTTTATAATTTGGTTAGAGTACAATAAAAATTCATCACGTAAAATACTTAGTTCGGTCGAATCGTTGTAGTTTTCAAAGCAATTTCCTTTAATTTCGATCTGTTAATTTTACCAGAAGGCGTTGTCGGGAACGATTCTACGAAGAATAGACCTCCACTCAGCTGCTTGTACTCTGATAGTGAAGCTGAAAAACAAATTAAACCCATTTAATATGGCATGTGCATATAGGAAGGCTAGATGAGTAAAAATCAGCTTCCACCGAAAATAAGTATGCAACAGTTAAATATATTCTAAAGTTAAGTTAAGTTTATTTACAATAATAAAATATAAAAACAAGGAAAGAAAAACTAAACATTCTACTTCTAACTACTACAAATAGGGGCACTTAGAAAATCTTTAGAAAAGCCTAAAGATAATCTAAGTGCTCCAGCCCACTACCAGAGGGCAGCGTGCCCAGCATACTGGCCGCATTACCACGCTGGATGGCAATGCTGATACGTTGAGCCAGAAAAAGGCCAGCATTTTGGTCATGCGTCGCGTCAACCAAGTTTAGTTAAGTGTATTTCTTGCCATATTAAACTTCTCTAAACCCTGTTATCTACTATGACAAGTTAATCATCAAATCAACTAATTAGCTAACTGTATTTTTATCACGAAATAGGCTTACGTTTGACTACAGCCTACGCGATGTTTGTTTTCCGCTTCGATGAAGAATATAATTGTTTTCATTATCTGTGCGTCAATCAGCACAACAATGACATCATCCTTTAGTAATCAATAAGATACGAATGCGACATATTTTACGAACAAAGTATTTGGAAAATCTGTGTCGTACTAACACGTGATTTATAAAAATAAGCACAGGACGGATGATGAAAACATTGAAGAAATAATGAGAATATGTGTGTAGCGAAATGAAAAGTAAATGAAAACGAATTACCGAGAAAAAAGGTTTGTTCTTCCCGATTATTGCACCAAAAACCTTGAACGTATTTAAGTAGCTGAATGAGTTTTCGCAGGTCCACAATATGAATCTATGTATGTACACTGTACATATTGTGAACCTTACATAAGACCAGTGTACCTACAGCTTCGTGTACTGACGACATCCTATAGGTACGAGTATATTTCAAGTTATTAAAGGTTCTGTGCATTTATTTTAAATACCGTTGGTATAAAAATGAACAATGATCATAGCAGATGTTTCATGGTTGCCAAAAAGCACTAAAAATCACATTTCAACCCGAAACCATCTGAATTAATAAGCTGTCAAAATGAGTACCCCTTTAAACAATTCTTTACTTACATTTGAGCAAGGTAAATATTTCCTGCGGGTCGACGTTATCTCCGTTCCTTCTCAGTATGGCGGCTATGGGTCTCTCCATACATTCCGGGTCCGGTACTCCGACCACACACGCTTCTTCTACTCCTGGATGCCTCTTGATCACTTCTTCCATTAGCAGCGGTGGAATCTGCATTCAAAAAACAAGGAGGTTTAACAGTTTTTACTATAGGTACGATGTTACTGTAAATACCTTATGTTATGTATAAGGATAACTATGTGTTGTCAGAAAAAAACAGTTATTTGAGCGTACATCGACAACTTTTGCTTCCCAAGTTTAGATATTTGAGAAAAAGCAATCAACTTTTAACACTGAAAGTTTACCGACCGTTTAAAAATATACCTATATATAGAAAGCGGTTTTTTCACAAATACCTGTTCGTTTTTTATTCATTTAAGCCGCTATGAAAAAATACGTATGATATCAGTTACGCTGTTCATAAACAATACAAACGAATTAAATAAAGCCCTTAACAAAACAGAATCCTATTTTGCAAATAAGACGAAAGTAGATACAATTTAAATTCAAATAGTTTTCAAAGACGCATTAAGTTAAATTTATTTCGAATTAAAGCTGAGCAGAAATTTAATTTAAGTATCCTCAGAGGGGTACGTAAGTGTTTGTCGCTTGTTTGTTTGTGGCAGATATTCTATAGCATTTAATTTGTTCTTATTTGAATTTTAATGAAATCACCCTCGGTGGTTTAAAATTATAATTTGAGGCCATTTACGAAATCAACTGTGAATATAACGAAATAGCAGCGTGCTTTATAAATGTTATGGATATATAACGGCACTAATGTGATACAACAGTCAGTTCAAATTAGTTTTTATTGCTTTCAATTCGAATATTTGTTAAATCGAAGTTATCAATACCTAATTTGATTTCTGTTATGCCTAAATCAAGTCAAAATGTTGAAAGGACGTGTTTTTTTCTCGTAACAAACGTATGTACAAATTTGAGAGTGTGTACGTTCTTTATGTTCAAACGTCTCAATAAATTTTGGTTAAATTTGGTATAGGGAGAGATTAGATAGAATAACACATAAACCAATTGTTACGCCCTTCTATAACCGCGAACCGAGGCCGAGAAGTTTATAAAATACTAAAGCAGATAAAATATATTCCATGTAAACCTATTAGCTCATCCCAGCTTATAGTTTATCTACTTGGCCTGTTTCGTGGGTACTTTGATATTTCTAGATACAACATTTACCCGTTCTATTTTTTTAAGACCTCCAAAAGCTGTATTCTATTCTTTAGATCGTACCTACATTAAAGTGGGACTCAAAACTGGGCATTGAGCTTGGATAGAGCACAATATGAACCAGAGCGTAAGAAAAATAGTCTAGCTAACATCACGCAGACTGAATCTACGAGTCTTGATGCTTTTTGTTAAAAAATCTTAACAGAATACTGTCTGCTTTTTGTTGATCTTACTTTACGCACTGTTTAGTTTGCATTTTTTCTGCTTTACTGATTTCGCTTTTGCTTTTGTTGTATTGGCTTCAGGTTGTATCTTCTTAGAAGATCATCTTTAAGCAATTGTGTTTTTATTGTTATGATTAAGATTAGTTTATTAAAAAAACTTTAGTTTATACCCGCGTTTACGAAACTGTACATATTTATTATAAAGTTTATTAAGTACCAAGTATCTACCTAAAGTGCTGTTTATAAATCATTTAAGTTTTAGCCGATGATCAATAAAAGCAAACAAATAAATTAAATGTCAATCATTTGTAAATTTTAACTTATTATATTTAAATAAATTTACTCATTTGGCTGAATAAAAGTATTTTTAAATTGACCTAGTTACAGGAACAAAGACAGTTAATTACCAGAAATCCGTAATGTTTAATTAGAAGTCTCTTCCTCTCGACAAAGAAGTAATAGTCACGTTCGTCTCTGTAGAACATGTCTCCAGTCTTGATCCAACCATCGTCGGTTAATATCGCCTTACTTTCCTCTGGATTATTCAAATATCCCTGCAAAAATTCCTCTATTTAACGGGTGAAATTCTACAAAAAATAACATTAGGTATTCTACCAATAAATCTCGGGTAAGTGGGCGCAGTTCGGATAAATGATACTCGTATGAGCTTATTATGAACGGCCGTCCTGGGAATATTTGCCTCGAACGGTTTTTATATAGGTAGATAAAAGTAAACCTCCTTATTATTTTATGAAGTTAAGTAAGTACATCAGTGTAGTTTAAGAATAAAAGCCGCTTCCGTGGGTCGGATGACACGTTAAATTGTAGGTCCCGGCTGTTTGTCTAATACGGCATTCGTTAAGCCATTTCAGAGGCCCTTAGGGCGGCTTGACAAACTCTCGACACCAGGGTTAGCCACTCTCATTCATTCATAATTCATATTCTTACTTCACTAGAGAAGAGAGATAGCTCAATAGACTTACTTTGAAGAAGTTTTCTCCTTTTATCCAAAGTTCTCCGGTTATATTAGGATTATCTATTACGTTTCCGTTGTCGTCTTTTAACTGAAATCAATCGTAATAATTAATTGATAAATATCAGATTAATATAATATCTAGTTATTTAATACGTGTTTGATCACAAATTGATTGAGTGGCTAAATATTATTATTATCAGGATAGAGATAAGTCTTTTCCTCAATAAATGAACCCCAGAAATATTGACCCATAACGATGACTAAGTTAAATGTTTATTAATAACTTGCAATATTGTTCAAAAAAGTTTTGTAAATATCTTAAATTTTTCTCAAACTCCAAGTTGATAATATTCAAAACTAAAGCTTGCAGCTTTGCATATCTTTCGTCTTACTACGTTACGTTAAATCCATTTCGCAATAAAAAGAGCTTTGGCTCTTTTGATAAATGGAGACAATATTAAAAAATGTCACCGCGATAAAATCCTTTCAGAGTTTTATTTATTAACTGAACTAAGCAACAATGGCAGCCAAGGGTAGTGAACTATACTAACAGACCATATTCACTTCCATAATTTTGTGCGGAAAAATCCTGGAAGATGGCGTACCCACTAAAGACTGCCCATTGTTATAAATGGAGGCATTTGTTATGGAGTCTATTTGCGCGGAAAATTCTGCAGCTTGCTTTATTTCCGAACATCTTGCTGAGAGACGAATTTATCAGATATGTTCAGGGTATTATTGAATCATTTAAATCATTTGCTTCCACGAAGTAACTACCTTGATTATAAAATTTTGTTTCTACCTATAATTACCTACCTTAAATGTTTCTTGTACCTATATACAAATACCTAATCTTGCATACATGACAACTCATATGTATTTCTTGATAATAAATTATATAATTACCTTGTATCTGAACTTTTCCATGGCCTTTCCAGTTGATCCGTCGGGAGTGTCATCATCAAAATGAAAGACTGGCACTACCAGCTCCGTCATACCATATACAAGATACAAATATGCAGGACAGATTGTCTGTAAGAAGCAATAAATATTGTAAATGTCTATTATATAACCTAAAGATATAATAAGTATGATTTCTATGTTGTAGACTACTAATAAGTTCTTAGCTATAATGTGGACGTGGAAAATGAAAAATTTTGCGTTTTTTTTTTACACTTGTCTCTGATACTTTTGTACTGAGTTCTGTTACACTAGGAATGGTTTTTTCTGCACCCTCCTAGAAAGGGGTTTTTTTATGCACCTTTTTATTATTAAGTACGTATTATAAAGTTAATCTACTCCAATACTCATACAGGGTATTCATGATCTTTTCAAAACTAAACTAAACCTTACGAGGTAGAATGATTGTAGCAATCGATCGCAAATAGACGAACGTTTTTCTATCGAGTCACGAACGATCGGCATATAATACTTACTCTAAATTTGTCCAGTAATGGTTTCTCGATGGAGCTACCGCCGATAGCGATGTATTTGAAGGACGATAAGTCACAACCAGTTTGTGCGGCTACAAGGAACTGACCCAATAAATATGGCGTCCAGGCCGTGGCAGCTGGCTGAAATATTATCAACTGTCATAATGTATGTGATCAATCACATCGGAACGCGATAAACGCTATCTTTTTGTAGTTGCCAATTGTGTTGGGGGGTTTGGTGAATTGTTTTGGCCAGGCTCTAGTTGCAAAAGAAAAATAAAGCAAAGAATACCGTAATGTAGAGAAGGATATTATTTAGGCCAATTTAAAGAAGTTAAATTAATTCTATACATACAATAACATTGCAATTTGTAAGGGTACTAGTAACAAAATTGTACCAATTTGGAAAAGTTGATATCCTAACTTTTGTTATAAAGCAACTCTTGTTGAGTTTTGCATTATGCGGCACTAACAAATATTTAAAAAAAAAGAGACCTTATACTTGTTAATAATGCCAACGATTGCCACCGGTGAAAGAGGCGCTGATGATTGTACGCGAGCGAAGCACCGCAAAGGTCCCGACACGAAGAAAACGTATGAAGAGAGCCACTGGATGGTCGCCATCGCTAGAACCACCTCAATCTTTTCGGGAAACCGGTCCCTGTGACAGAACAAAATGTGGAGAATAACAATCATTGGACCAAATGCAGATAAAAATAATTTAAGAAGGACACACAACATATATTAATCCCAAGCAACAAATTAACGAGTTCTTAATTGTAATAGTTGCAATACTAATTTACAGGGTATAGCAGTGCTATACGTATCAAAAATATATATATTTTAGTTACATAGTTGCACAGTGCATCTATTCTATATAATAGAGCTGAAGAGGGTCAAAAGTCTGAACATTGAAGATATTAAAAAAAAAAATTTGTCCACTCGTATATAATAAATCAATTTTATCATATAATATCACGCCCGAGCCCCGCAAAGGTTAACCATAAACGATTAAACAAAGGATCTATACATCACGTTTGATTCCGTAATTTATACAAACATCGAGCGAATCTTGCTCGGTTTCCGAATCATTTACCGATTCGAGCACGCCGCGCCGCAAACAAACGGCCAAATAATTATTGTATTGGTTACAACATAATGTTATTATTACGTATACAAGAGGTACTGTATTCGACCGCAAGTTTTTCATATCCAGAAACTAAGGGTGATATTTATTATTTTGCTAACCTTGCTTTTCTGAGGATATTATTTTAGGGGTTGTTATTTATTAGAATGGCGCTTATGGTTTACGATTAGTGTGTGGAACTGGTCATTTCAAAAGTTTCTTCAGATCTACATTATAATATAAGACATGCTTAATCATAATCACATATATAAATAAGTTTTTTATTAATAGATATGGTACAAGATTTAAGTAAACGGCTAATTATTACCTTCAAATTAAAAGCCTATCGTCAATATTACAATAGTATTTTTTTATATTTTTTTATTTAATTGTCATGTTTCTTCATAAATTATTATGTTCTTTGTTATTATGTAATAATTGCATATGAATATGTACCAATGTGACGTGTAAATTGGCTTTAACAATAAATTGATTATGATTATTATGATTATGATTAATAACCAATTTGACTGTTACGACCGCTTCATTAGACATCAGTTGTTTTCTAAATTTTCATTTTCTTAATTCATTTAATAAATACATATGAACTTCAACTATTGTTTCCAAACAAAATAAAAAATACATACCACCAGCAACATATGGAATCTGTGATTGTAGAAAACGGTATCATTGCCACCTTGGGTAAGCCTGTCGTGCCACTAGTCAACATTAACCACGCCATCACTTTTTCATGATCGAACTCAGCTGGTCTGAAACATAAATCTAATTATAAAACGATAATACTAATTAAAAAAAACATTAAAACGATGACACAGGAAAAATACAAATAATGCATAAGTTGCTTAAACAATAAATTTACTAATCATACGTAAGTTACTTAAACAATAAATTTGGCTTTATCAGAGATTCTTGGGAACTACAATCCAAAAGTCTTCAATCTAGAGTAAATATATTCTAGGCAAGCGTGCTACATTTTAGACTACACCAGAGCTTAATGTCAGGCTGACGTCAAAATGTAAGCCTAAATATTCACATAAAATCTATTGTCAGTTTGTTGACCCTTTTCTTGCGCCACAGTAGATTACAAGTTATCAGTATTTTTTGTTGTCATGTTTCTTTGAAGAAGAATAGAATTCAAAAAGTAGTAATGGTATCGCAAACATTTCCATAGTGCTGTCAAATGCGTCTATTTTTAAGTATATACTACAAATGTAATGGTATATTAAAAAACCTGAAAAGTTCTTACTGTTTAGTAAAAACAAATTTTTCAGATAAAATTGTTTTACTAAATTTCAATATTTATATTTAAACTATGTAAAAGAGTACATTTACGTATGCTCACCTAAAATTAAGTTCAGTGCCCCTGTTCATTTGTGTAAAAGTTTCCAAATTATTTTTCTCGTCATCAAAGGTTACGATCTCTCCCTGCATGTTGTTAGCAGCAAAAGCTGCTTGTATCTTTTCTTCACATGATTTTTGGCAGAATATCATTTTCGGTTTGAGATAAGGTAGCAGTGCTTGGAGGTCAGCTGTAATAAATTAATACGTTTAAGCCATTTTCGATAACATTGGATGGGTGGCCAAAAATTAATATTCCACTTGGGTTGCTTTTGCGGGTCGGTTGTCTGTTAGTACAGTGTTAAGCTACAACAGAAGCCCCTAAGGCGCTTTAAAAACTCGACACCCAAGTTGGCCACTCACATACGAATTTACTTGCTTTAGTTTATTGTTACAGATTACAGTTTGCTACGTAAGAACTAGATTACCTACTACTATTTAACTGTTTTTGGTACTCAACGCCGGGATAACTTTAAAGTTAAGTCTGGATAATCCAGAACTCTTAAAACTCTTACAAAGCTTACTTAACTAGTTTGATCACTGGATTTTTGTTTTATTTGTATTTCGTCTAAGTATTTTCTATTAATTAGTTTGATTTAATTAGTTTGCTTTTCTTACAGATAATGGGATTAACGATAAAGATAAGGATAAAAGATTTTTATTTGTAAACAGGTTTGATCACTCCTATCTTTATTTACCTAACTGTTGGACTAGATTTTTTTGTGTAGTCTAAATAAATAAAGTAAAGTATAAATGTACTTTTGTATGAGAATCAAAAACTCCAAGATACCAAGAGTTTTCAATCTGCCTTAGAGGCTTCTCATGAGACTACCTTATTATGACAATTAGCTAAGACCTATATGAAATCTTATCTGAACTACAGATAAGCCCGATAAATTTTAAGCCACGAATGTAATTAATTACAAACTATTATCTTTACGCCAGGGTTTTGACTATTGCTGGTCTTCCTATGGTCGTATTTTCCTTCGCGAGAAAGAAGGCTCCCCGCTAATACGAATCAACCAAGTCAGTGATCTGGAAAAGCTGGAACTGAAATGACTAGATTCTCTTTGTGACGACCTAATCAACTTCAAACTGTACCGAATAACCTTGCTAACACAAATATTACTTATATTAATCATAGGCTTAATATTTCCTAATCTGATCAACTACTTTTGTGCTCCTAATCTAATTAAAAATGTAAGTCAGCTCTTAAAAATAATTAGTAAACTTCTGTATTTTGTTCATATAATTCACAGACTTACCTTGTCTCGTATTACTGGAAAACATGTACTAATCGTCTACTATTACGCGTGTGTCACCTCATCTCATATATTACCTACAATACTACATAATAACATCGTACTCAATGTTCGTTATATTACGCTACATAATCATCAATCACTATCCAAACCACAACAAACAAATGAAACACTACACTCAAATCTTAGTTCACACAAACACAATTTAATACCAAACATTCCTTTATTAACTAGCATACAACAACTAAAAACACTTAATCGATACTATATAAATACATCAGCATATATTTATGTCGCGCATGATCTTTTTAATGAACCCATCACCGTTCCATATGACAATGTTACGTGTTCCCGCGGCAACGCCTGCACCACAACTGTGGTATTATTCTACCTGCTGACTATATTACTTTTGCTTAAATTCGTTCCGCAAATCAGGGCGTTGTCTCAAATAAATAGTTATACATATACTTACATGTGTACAAACCCATTTACCTTTGAATACTTACCTACGAGCCATCTATTAGAAAAAAGTCGTCAATACAAATTTAGTTTATTGTACAAAAATTTAACACAGGTTTATTTATGCCTGTGTAACTATTACAAACATTACTATAGCAGTTAAGTAATGAATAACTTGGAATTATTACGTTGTATTGACGACTCGATTCTAATAGAAAACTCGCTCGCTCGCTCGGCAGAGGAATGCCGTGGTTTATTAGGTTACCATGCTAATCAAATTACAATAATTGCACATAACATTAGAAGCATACGTAAAAACTTCGACAGCTTTTTAGTTTTTCTTGCCCGACTCAACTTCTGTCCAGATGTTATTATTCTTTCTGAGACGTGGATTGATGACAGTTTTAAAAAAATAGATTTGGAGAATTATGATTGTTACGCATCAACAATCTTGCGTAACCAAAACGATGGGTTGGTGGTCTTTGTAAAAAAAGGTCTTGGTATTACCGTAGAGGAACCTCGATTTGATGACGCGAACTGTCTTGTGTTAAAACTCAGATCCGAACTCAGTATTATAGCAGTTTATCGGTCTCCGTCAACAGATAATACTGAGAAATTTTTGACGTCACTTGAGAACACTATTCAATCCATCAAATCTCAGTCTTGTATTATCACAGGTGACATCAACATCAACATCAAACCTTCCTCGCACAGCCAAAAAACAAATTCATATCTAGAATTAACTAGTCATTATGGATTCATACCAGGCCATGTTCTCCCTACGCATGAGCACTCTTGTATAGACCACTCACTTATAAAAACGAAGAAACCTGCAAGAATAGTTGTTTGCAACTCGAATACGACGGATCATCTCTCGATAATTACTGGAATTGATAGCATAGGCACTAAAATACAAACGACACAAAAAGACATCACAAAAATAAACTATGAAAGACTTACTGAATTCCTTAAAAACACTAACTGGGACAAATTGTTTAACGAAACAGATGTTAACCGAGCCACTCAATGCTTGATTGATACAATTGAGTTAGGTTTAAAAAAGCATACTACCCTCAAAAAAGTAAAGAACACTGAAGTTATTTTAAAACCATGGATGACTAAAGGTCTTCTTAGGTGTGCAAAGCATAAAGATTCGTTACATTTGCGAGCTAGACAATTTCCAGACAATAACACTCTGCAAATCTCATACAAAAGATACCGAAACTTTTACTACTCCATTGTTCGTGATTTAAGGAATCAACATGATTCTGAGCAAATTAAATCAAGCAAGAATAATCCGATGAAACTTTGGAACACCATAAATAAAATCTGTAACCTTAAAAGTACTAAAACTAAATCTAACGATCTCCTTTCAGTCAAACCTACAGAATATGATTCCTTAAATCACACTAACAACTTCTTTTCGACAGTGGGTAGAGAGCTTGCACAACATACTCTAAGACGCCTTAATACTACTGAAGACCAACTAGCTGATCAAGTAAAACTGGATAACTCACCTGCTCACTCTTTATATCTTATGCCAACGGACCCGTTCGAAATTAGCAAAATAATCGCAAATTTAAAATCTGCTTCTGCTCCTGGCTGCGATGGGATTACCAACGAGTTGTTGAAACGAGCCGTGTCTACGTTATCAGCACCATTAGCTCATATATGTAATCTCAGTATGTTACATGGCACTGTACCTGACAGTTTCAAAAAGGCAGACATATGCCCGATACATAAATCTGGCTCTACAACAGTTGTGTCCAATTACCGTCCCATCTCTCTGTTGCCTGCGTTGTCTAAAATATTGGAAAAACTGGTTAACCAGAGACTATTATCGTTCTTAGAAAATAATAACTTACTTTCTCCAAATCAGTTTGGGTTTCGTAGGAATATTTCAACGGAAGATGCGGTGGTATCACTTGTTAACCAAATTTCATCTAACTTGGACACCGGGAAAAAGACCCTCGGGGTGTTTCTAGACTTGGCCAAGGCATTCGACACAGTATCTTGGCCAATCCTTCTTAAAAAGCTGGAATTCCTAGGAGTGCGCGGGTCTGCCTTGAACTGGTTTAGTTCATATCTCACTAACAGAAAACAAAGAGTTCGTCTCTCAGACCGTTTTAGTGAGTATGAAACGCTATCCTTCGGCGTTCCCCAGGGAAGTGTACTCGGGCCGACGCTCTTCTTGACCTACGTGAATGACCTATGCGCGGTCACGGTCAACCAAGGTCATATCTTCACCTTCTGTGATGATACTGCGCTAATTTTCCAAGGAAAAGATTGGCCAGCAGTCAATAACGTAGCTCAACAAGGTCTTGCCCTAATTTCAGACTGGTTAAGTAATAACCTACTTACACTCAACACTGACAAAACAAAATTTGTGACATTTCAAT
Source organism: Macaria liturata (assembly GCA_964023185.1). NCBI lineage: Eukaryota > Metazoa > Arthropoda > Insecta > Lepidoptera > Geometridae > Macaria > Macaria liturata. Next base: position 2,674,275 of record OZ026811.1, on the reverse strand, counting down.
TAACCAACAAGACGTTGCCTAGTAACATAAATATAACACTTCATTCTTGTGGAATTCATTCAAATGAAAGCTGCTCATGTCCCAAACTGGAACGAGTAAGTAAGATTAAATACCTTGGAATAACCCTTGATCAAACACTCAAGTTCGATTCACACATATTATCTCTAAAAACCCGTCTTCGCAAAATGCTACACGTCTTTAAGAGATTGAGTTCTGTAGCTGACACAAAAACTGTGCGAACCGTGTACATGGCATTATGTCAATCAGTCCTCAGCTACTGCATCACATGTTGGGGGTCAGCCGCTAAAAAACACTTAAAAAAGGTCGAAGTTGCCCAAAGAGCAGTGTTAAAGGTAGCCTATAAGAAGCCATTCAGACACCCGACCCACGAGCTTTACCAAGAGACAAAATGTCTGACGGTTAGGCAATTATACGTACTTTTCGTTATCCTTCGGTTCCATAAAACTGCCCCAGTCACAGCTCTCACTACGAAACCAACATCGCGCCGCAACACCTGGAACATCCCCGCTACCAACACACGACTAGCACAACGTGCATACTATTACAAAGGCCCTGCTTTATACTCCCAATTCGAACATGAACATAATTTCCTAAATACTACTAGATTTGTCTGTAAAAAGAAGATTACTACCTGGCTACTAACATTGAACTACCTGGACACGGAATCATTAATAGAGTTCGTATCTTAACTACTAAATACTATTTGATACCTACCGCTCAAATAAACAAATACGTCACAACACACACTACATCACATACACAGACATTCACACACCACCGCGTATCATAGAGACTATTAATTTTAACATAGGTACTGAATAACTTATATGTAATCTTACTTAATTAGGATATAAATTAGTGCTAAGAACATTTATATATGTATAAAAAACTGTTAATTTTAAAATTGGTTGGGAGGTGCCAATAATTAAACCAATTAGTTACACATAGCACAGCTGTGGCTCAGACTGACCGAGTCTTACAACACAGGCTTAGCCTAGTGTAAGACGCGGAATGCCTGCGCTACACACAGCAATAACTTTAATTATTTTGCCTTGCAACACAAGGACATCATTTCTTTTTTGGCACCTACTAGCCTATTAAAATGTACTTATGTCTAAACCTAAGGAAGAGCCTACACTCCACAACACAGGTAAATCACATCCTAGTGTGGAGTGTACGGAACAAAGTTATATAAGTACCAAAAATTTTTGCTAAATAAAGTTATCTTTATCTTTATCTTTTATCTTGATAATAAATTAATTATTTTAGGTTCAATTTGCATATTGATTTCTCACGGACATTGAAAAATTTCCGATAAAACGTAGCTAATGATCATTTTTGTTCCATCAGACTTGTGTTATCATCAGATCTATCTCGACGTTTATAATAACAACATTGTAATTATGACTATACAAAATATATCATCCTCACTGGGTGCCATCTTAATTTTGAAGTTAAGAGGGCACGTGACTAGTTCTACGAATAACCTAATGATGTTTATCTATCTAATGCGTACGTGTTTTATCAAAGGCGGATGTACCTAAGAACCTGGACTAAAGAGATAGCCATATACTGCGTCAAAAACTTACTTATTATAATCTCTCTTTGAGTATCTCCTCATGACTGAGGGTCTTGACTCCCCCACAGCATTAATTCATTAATCCTTGGATGACACATGTTTTCTGATTTGGTGATCCTCAAACATATCGGTGTGTGCAAATTCACACATAACTTGAATAAATATGTTTGTAACATTCCATAAAAACTAAGAATTAATAACTTTAATAACGTGTGATATTTTCAAAGCCACTTGTGTGAAAAACATTCAGCTATCGCTTTGAGAGACTCGATTCAAATATCGGAAAGTTGGCAGCAAAATGCAGTTTACTACCACTTCAGGAAAACTACACATCACTGGTTCCCGTGCATGTTACATGACACGTAATACGTACTTTACACGGTAACTGGTAACTCTCGAAGCATGAAAGTATTTATCTATTAAAATAATGTTGGTAAACAAACTGTGCTGCCCTCTGGCAGTGGGCTGGAGAACTTAGACTATCTTTAGGCCTTCCTAAAAAAAATTAAGTGCCCTCCTTTGTTTTTGTTGTAGTTAGAAGTAGTATGTTTAGTTTTCCTGATTTAATGTATTATTATTGTAAATGAAGACAAAGACTAACCAAAGGTATGGATTTTTTGGGTAGATAAAATAGAAGGCCGATGTCTAGTAGGCTTTATGAGCAAATGATGATAAAAAACCTTTAGAAGACTTTATCCTCCTTTTTTTGAAGTCGGTTAAAAATTAAACAGCTGTAAATACCTGCTGTAATCGCAGTATCGACAGCACACATCTGGTACCCATTGAAGTGGCAGGCGTACAGAGGTATACATAGATTCAGGTGGTTATGACCCATCACCACCACGGAGTCTCCAGGAGTCAGCCCAAACTTGTTCATGGCGCTGGCAAGTCTCATGGTCCGCTTGGCTACTGATATGTTAGTCTCTTTGCTGTCGGTTGCTGCGTCAATCTGAAAGGAACAGTTTAGATTAAGTTTTAAGGTTAAACAAATCAAGTTTTGAACATTTACCGGTCGTAGGCTTGCGTTGCTTTAAATCAGATGAATCAACTTCCTTGATAACTGGTCTATCCAACACAAAAAGAATTTTTCAATTCGCACCAGTAGTTCCTGAGATTAGCGCGTTCAAACAAACAAACAAACTATTCAGCTTTATAATATTATAAGTATATAAGTATAGATAAGAAAAACTGTACCTACATACATATGACTTACACCGCACCTTCTGTCTTGAAGCTTTGTTGTTCTCCTTCGGTAAGATATTCTCGACGACACGCGTTTCGCCTCTCCACGAGGCATCCTCAGGACGTGTTGACTCCTCGAACGTCGGTCCGAAAGTTTCTTTCGTTTCGTAAGTTTCGTTGTCGAAGACTTTCGGACCGACGTTCGAAGAGTCAACACGTCCTGAGGATGCCTCGTGGAGAGGCAAAACACGTGTCGACGAGAATATCTTGCCGAAGGAGAACAACAAAGCTTCAAGACACAAGGTGCGGTGTTGGTAAGATCTCGTGATCCACGGAGGCCACGTTGGTTAGGAGGTGAGGTGTGGCGGTGGTATATGGAGGAACACACCTAAAAACCATTATGTTTGTTGTTTGATGTCGGTTAAGGAGCAGTCGCAGCGGAAAAACACTACATATTTCTCCAGAGTTTCAGTTACAATGGATTTCCGCAAAGTAACGCCTGATTCAATATCTTATATGACTAATGATCATATCCGCGTTTAAAAAGCGCGGGTCTCATATCTTTATAATTACTGATTTGTTTCTGAATCATTTCCCAAGTTTCTTATTTATTTATTTATTCACTACATAAGCACAAGCCTAAGTCTAAGACTAAGTCCAATGCGCCTGCCTTACTTAAATATTACATAACATTACTTATTTACATGGCTTGAGTGTAATTGTGTGTTATGTTATGTTAGCAAAAAATATCATAGAAATAAAAACATGCTCATATAACACATGTATTATTAACTTATATATTTATTTTTACATATATATTTGAGATATACATTAGAAATCTGTGATAAGTTTCTTATGACTGACACTTATTGAAGAAGAATACGCAAAACTTTTCTCGATATCATGAAATTACTTGGTTAAGCACTAGACTAGCTTAGTTTAAGTGAGTTTTCTATGAATATAAGAACTTCTGAGTTAAGCTCGATTCAATATTAAAATGAAGTCAGAAACACGCGTCGAATCCGAGTGTGCACTAACCACTTCTGAATTTGCTGCTTTCAATTAAAAAGTGTAGGTTTAAATCGATTTGGGAAAGTTTATAAGCCGATGGAGTTAGATTTAAGAGATTTTAGTTACGGGTAGTTAGTAAAATTTGAGCTGGCTTTATGCTGTCTCTTCAATCAGGTTTCAGCAATGATTAATTTTGATATTAATTATTTTTAGTCACTTTTAACTTTATGTTCTATAATATAAATAACTTTTTACTTTTTAATACGTTACATCATAGTATTTATGGTATATATTGGTAAATACATGTTAGTAACTAGAAATTAAATAATGCAAATATAAATAAATAATATTAGTTTGTAATAGTTGTAATTAGGTGGTATAATTAGTTTTAAAGTAGTCAAATAATGTTTAATAAGATTTTATGAATAAAAATAGGTTTCTTCTGGGCAAGCGTGCTCCATCTTCGACTTCACCGTCGCTTCCCATCAGGCGAGGTGCAGTCCAACGCAAGCCCATACCTAACGCGGGGTGCTATATGAATCGGTTCTTATCGGGTAAGCACGCTCCATCTTAGGCCATAGCCTTTGCTTTCTATCAAGTAAACTATGGCCAAGTGCAAACACGTTAAAGTTAAAAAAAATCGACATTTCTTAAAAATAAAATAAAATAAAATAGAAGTATATAAGATAGAGCTAATTTTTTTCAGTTTTTTTTCAGTGTTAAGACTATAAAAAACGTTACGTATACTTCGTTTGGTAGTTTTTTTTTAAATTGTTGTTTTGAAATATTTTTCACCTTTCCAAAAGTAGTTTGGAAATTTAAACCAATTTAATTATATCTAAAAGACAATGTTATTATTTAGAGGAGTAAAAAGCCATAAATAAAATATTCTGAATTGCTGATTTTATATGAATTTATTTCGTCAAAAACGTCTGCAAAACTGCTCAAATTGTGCAAAATTGTTTGCGTGTGGACAAGACTCGTCGGCCGGAGCTATGCGCGCGATGCTCGCCCTTGAGTGACGTTAATACGGCGTGGAATTGCATGCGAAAAAGCAACTGTAGACATTTTACCTAACGCAAAGCGTTTTCGGGTGAAATATCGTGGCCAAAAAAATAGTTATATGTGTACTATTACTATACTTACTTGGTTCAGATCACTGGGTCTATCAAGCAATCCTTCGAGCAACAAATGCCCGATATGGCACTTTTCCGGCGAAATATTATATCTTTGCGCTGCTCTTAGTTTTAAAGCGGCACAATGTTGGCGTATGTAGATTTTATTTAACTTCATTTTTTAATAAAGTATAAAAAAAAAATTGAAAAAAAATATTTAGTTAAAAATATTTTATTCTAATGTACTGAATTATATTCCTGACAAAATCAACTTTGGGGTTTTAATAGTGTATTTTTTTGAAATTTGATACTGCCACTATTCTTTGCTTCAATCACTATTACTTGTGTGTTGGCGGTGTCTCCTAAGACCACCCCTAACCTCCGGTTTGTTATATATTGCGATAATTTTTATCAATGCAAAAGATCAAAGACAAGCTATATTATCAATGTTACCTATTTTGAATAATAGGTATTCATGTAATTATCAATAAAATCACTGCACTGTTATCAGAAGGAAGGATTAATTTAATCTGTACGACTGCAGGTAAGTGATACCTAAATAAAACTAGACAGGCCAATGTAATTTATAGTACTAGTGGACGCCCGCGGCTTCGCTCGAATTATTTTGAGATAAAAAGTAGCCACATCTAAGACTTCAAACTACCTACATACCAAAAATCATGATGTTCCGTTTAGTCGTTTTGGCGTTATGAGCGTTAAAATAAACAGACAAAAATTCCAAAAACTGCTGAAATGTATTCTGTTATGGATTTAAAGCAAACCCTAATAATTTGTTTTCTAATATCTTCTTTGTTCAGATTGTTTATCCTCTTCAGCTTTATTATAAGGATAGATAGATATAGATAATTTGCAGGATGATTAACTTACCTTTAAAAGTGTGTCTTTAATACCTATAATAATGGTTATTTTTCATAAGACACTCATAAATTTTCTCGAAAAATCTTTCGGGTTTCAATAATCTAGGAAAATACGTTATTTTTTTCTGTTTAATGCAAAAGAAGTATTCTCGCGTATTTCTAAGTGAATTATAGAGTAAAAGTATTTAGTCTACATTAGCCAATGACGCTTAGCTGTATGACTATTATGACTTATTTAAATTAAATTATTAATTTTTAGGGTTCCGTACCCAAAAGGTAAAACGGGACCCTATATACTAAGCCTCCTCTGTCTGTCTGTCTGTCTCCAGGCTGTATCTCATGAATGGTGATAGCTGAAATTTTCACAAATGATGTATATCCGATGCCGCTGTAACAACAAATACTAAAACTTAAAATATATATATATATATTAAGGGGTACCCCACTTAATATATTTTTTCCATACAATAAACGTGTATTTTGGTATTTTATTGCTCAACATTAAAAACGGTAACAGGTAGACGCTTCTAATTTTCACAGAATATTAACTTGTATATTATCTTTTAAAATAAATAATTCAATAACAATAAAGTAAATATTAAAGGGAGGCTCCCATACAACAAACGTAATTTTTAAGCAATTTTTACTTGATCTTAATAAACAAGTAGAAACTTGAATATTTGTAAGTAAATATGTAGAAATGTATAAACTATAAAAATAAATACCTAATCTAATACGTGGTCTCCGGACACAAAATTATTTGTTAAACAGATTAGCAAACGTTTGGTCCTTGCCACAGGAGATCTCAGGGCTGGCAGCTATTTTTCTCAACGATTGAGTCTTTCTATTCAAAGAGGAAATACTGCCAGCATCCTGGGATCCCTGCCGCACAGCGACAACATGGACGGTGTGCTGAATTTTTTGTAAATATCTGTTTGTTTTTTGTTAATTTTTCTGTATGTTTAAGTCTTTTTTGTATATACTTGTGAAATATATGTAAATATTAGTTAGTTATTGGCAATAAATAATTAAATCTAATACATAAAAACTAACATAATGAAAATAATCCGTGCATCTAAACGCGGTGCGAGCGCTTTGTAGTCTTGAAACGTGATTTTCTATTACAGTACGTAACCCTTCGTGCGCGAGTCCGACTCGCACTTGGCCGGTTTTAATTTTATTATATATGTATGTATATGTGTGTAATACACATGGAATATCGGTCACTGATCCATGTATTGTCTCTTTCATACAAAATGTACTGTCTGTTTTGGCAATACAATACCGCTTTTTTATTATAAAAAAGTAGACGAAAACGATTAGGAAGCAGAAAATTATGGCCAATTATTAGGTATTGATTATTATCAAAAACGACCGCGTGAAATTACGCACCACTGGTAGATAAGGTATTTTTTTAAATAAAGCGCATTAGGTAAGCCTGATAAGATTTTAGATAAAATAATTAAGTGTTGTTATGTAAGACGTAAGTGACATCGCATTATCAATACAAACAGTGTGGTTGGGGGCGTGCTCGTCACAATATGATAGAGTGATTTTACAAACTAGCGACGTCTCGCGATGTCACTTGCGGTTATCCGGATAAAGCAAAAGTGGTAAGCGGATCCGGCTGTGTTTCCTGCGAACTACAATCCAGGGGTCTTCAAATTTGATGTTATTGGTATCTTCTAGGTAAGCATGTTACACCCTAGGCTGCAGCAATGCTTAACAACAGGCAGTCTGTAGTTAAACGTTAACTTATCCAACGTAAAAAATAAAAATAACCTATACCACACACCATTCTGAATTCTTCTAAATATGTGCATCCGTTTGAGGTTAAATATTTAAAAACAATCGCAGTGCTTACTTAGATCCGGTAAAAATGACAAGGCAATTTTATTGGCTTTTCTAAAGATTTTTTTTATTTCTTATTGATTCCTGATTCCTAAATATTTTTTTCGTAAGTCTTACATTTGGTTAATGATTTTTTTTTTAAAAGTGGCGAAATGGCAAGCGGTTTGCCTGATGGTAAGCAGTCATCGTCGCCTATGGACACTTGCAACTCCAGAGGTGTTGCAGTGCCTTGCCAGCTAATATGATTATGTATTCTTATTAATAACTTATTAAAAAAGAAGAAGAATATATGCGAATGAATACGTTAACAGACAAACTTTCACCTTTATAATATTAGTATTGGTTTTTGATATCCGGTTCGATATCTGGAAAAGCGTCCAACTTCAGTTTTAATGTGGCTGGCAAAGTGTAAAGTGGAGCACGGAAGTCTCGAGATAGATGCGAAAATTGTTAGAAACTTGTAGATTCTTTCGTATTAGTTGGCGCGAGGCGTGATTTACCTACTCGCGATAATTAGCTCCAAAAAGCTGAGATAAGATCAACGGTGCGCTCGAGCCCAGCCTCAACTTAAAACTTTAATGAGTTTCTGCTCCTCTTGTTATCTCAAGTCAGGTTGAACTAAGTTTTACGTTGTTCTATTTATTGAACATAGTACACACTTCGGCCACAACTCGATATGAAATTATGTTTAAGTTTTAATTAACGGCCAGAGCACGCCAACTTCATTCAATTTAGAGTTTGGACAAAGCTAATTGGAGTCTTGCTTGTTTACATCGGCAAGTTTCGCTTCAATTTAATCAATCATGTTTCGTATTTACTTACTTTTGATTTAATGTCGCGGCTCAAACAAAAAATATTGCTTTAGTTTAAGTTTTCAAATTTGCAAAGCATAAATAATTGAAACATGCTCAAATTATAGTTCCAAACAATAAATAAATAAAAATGTTTATTGGACACACAAATTCTTATAATAAATTTCTTATTTACGTAAATATATATAAACAAAATAAAATGTACGAAATCGTATTAGCGCAGTTTATTTTCTAATTAGCATCAATCACTGCGGGTACATAATGCTCTGTGATTTGTGGCGCATAACCTACTTTCACTCATTTTGTTTACGCCGCAAAAGGAAATGTTTCAACTGGGCTTAATTAAAAATTATGCTATACTTTTACTCATTAAATCAAGTTAGCCACGTGGCGAGCACGAGGCGGTTTCGTGGTGTTAAGAGCTTCACTTTAAACCTAGTCACTAAATAAGCGGATTTAATTAAGTTGCTAGGATACAGGAAAAAGTCTTTTAAATCCATGCTACATTTCAAGGAGGCTTACCCCACAGCCCCAAAGTCGTAAGATGCCATGCAACATATTGCCGTGCCATGGAAAAGATGGGATCTTATTTTGGGAAAGTTCTTTAATATTATCATATCTGTCAACTGACACAACTGATATGATTTGTAATTAGTTAAAAAAAGGTCTGCATTTGTTATTATTTTTACAAAATGAATTTCTATTTGTTTACACTTAACAACCACTACTATAAAATATAGCATAATAAATCATATTGCCGAAAGGAGCTCTCGTAAATCTCTCAAAGAAGTTATTGCAGATTGAAACCAAATCCGTTTCAAGAATATTTTTCCGTTAGTACATTTTTATAGTTATACAGTGTTTATAATAGATTTTATTACTTCATTATATTAGTATCTATCTATATGGCCGATGTTCTAATTAAACAGAAAATATTGTGAATTTCTAATAAGGTACCTTATCAAATAGATAGATAGATAGATAGATATACACTTTATTAAAAACACCAGCACAATACAGAAATTTACATAAAAATATTAAAACTTAAACCTAGTGTCTTAACTGGCGGCCTTATCGCTAAAAGCGATCTCTTCCAGGCAACCAATCTGGCAGGGATAAGACGCAAGTATAATGGTAGACGAGGTGTTCAATGAGGTGTTAAATAGTTTCAGAAAAGAGATTTAATTTTCCAATGCTTACTGTAATGAAATTGCAATGTAATATTTTTTGTAATATATGTATGTTTGACCATAAACGTAGCTCAGCTCAGCTAGCGAAGGCAATCGCATGTGATTACCAATGTTAAGCAAAGGTCGACGCGGTCAGCTTTTGGATGGGTGACCGAAAAGTGGCATTCCATTTCGGGTGCTTCCGTGCGTCGGATGACACGTTAAATTGTAGGTCCCGGATGTTTGTCTAATACGGCAATCGTTAAACCATGTCAGAGGCCCTTAGGGCGGCTTGATAAACTCTCGACACCAGATTTGGCCACTCTCATTCGATACGAAGAATTAACGTAAGACCTTCATACATACTCCTTTTTAGTAGCCCCGGGCTCACACGCTCCCATGAATGGTATCGCGCCGCCCGCGGAATATTAACGAACCACTTACTGTAACTGTTCACAAACTCGCCGCTGAATTTTATGTTCAACATCAATAAAAGTAGGAATTTTCGAATCGCAATCAGAGCGGTTGAACCCACCCAGCGTTTATTGCGAAATACATAATGTATATTAGTCATGTGTATTTCATACGAATGCCTGAGAGGTTTTATATCAGGAGCTGTAAATAAGGGTACAGGTAATGGCATCCTACATTGAAGGAAGGTCCGGTAATACTCTGTATAAAACATGTTAGGTACTGTTTTGATTAGTAATAACTTTATACCTAAACCATATCCTAATGAAACAAATTTAATATATCTGAGTATGCAGTATGTTAAATCGTTTTATTATAATCGAACGTCTAATCTGGTTCATATGAACTGAATTGATATACGGATACACTTTAATATCTAATCTATGTTCCTATTATTGAAGCAAAATTACGTCAATTACGCAATAACAACAGTGATAAAAATAAAAAAAATATTAGAACATGCGATACACAAACATATCTATTCTATGTGTTGCACTATTATTAGGCACTATGTAAATTATACCTGTTTATTGATGACCGGTACATTGACCCATCAATTATAAAAGTACTACATCGTAAATAAAGCTTTAGGTCATAACTGAAATCTCCGAAAAAAATCCAAATCCATATTAAAATATTACGTAACTCAGGTATTTTCAGCCAGCTTCCAAACATTACCTACTTTGTTATAACATTACATATATGCAACCTAACTGTAGCATTACCTACAAAATTCTAGTGACTCGTAGGTACATAAAAGTTAGTATTTCAACACCATAAAGAGCTTGTTCTACGAGCATTCAAGATTACGAGTATAAATATCTTTCTCCCGGGGAAAGCTGAAGCTAACTTTTAGGAACTTTCACACAAGGGAAACTTCCATAAAGATATTGCCCAACTGCATTAGCATTATTTTATACATCTTTCATCGTTCACTAAGTTCACACAAAATATTTTGGTTTCTAACCGACTTCTTGAAAAGGAGGTGATGAACTTAATATTGTCAATTATGAAATTTGTGTATGATCTATTGAGGCTTTTAAAAATTGGTGCAACATTTTGTATTACGTGTATTTTGTATGTTTTTCACGGATTTTAAAACAGTACAATTAATATACATACATAAGATTCGTTTCGTATCAAATTTGGTATAATTTTACTTAGAGAGCAACGCAAACCACATCGGTTCTGCGTTTAAATGCCTAAAATCATCATCATCATCAGCCTTATGAGACCCACTGCAGGATATAGACCTCCTCCCTCTTACGCCAATACTTCATCTTGCGCTGTTCTTGCCGAGATAAATTTAATTTATCAAAATTTTCTTCTTACCTACTTCGAACATTTAAAACAAAAGACATCAAACTGACTCTGCTGTCCATTTATATATTTGTTAGCTGTAAAGCTGAACTATGTCCGTGGATTCCCGATAATTGGTGGTGGTACGTGCCTGTATTTGTAACTAGCTGACTGTAGGCTACAAAGGCGACATCTTGCTTTTGTACCACCAGATGGCATTTAGAAATGAGAACTTAATTGAACTATGCCAAGATTTGCTAGTATTGGAATTATACGTGTTCTTTTCTTTAATTGATTTATATAAACAAAATCCGTCTTATTACAAAACGCGGATTAAATAAAACACAGGACTTTAAAAATAAAAAGTCGGTTCATGTTGTTTAAACATCTTAAAAAAACAATCAAATGTCAACTTCAAATTGGGACGTTGATTTATCATTGGTTACATTTTGTTAGTTTGATTATTATGACAGTAGACAAACAAATTTCGAGCAGCAAAAACGGACTGCATATTTTCAAAGTTCTGGACAAATAGTTTTTGTAATAAGGCCATATAAGACTACAAATAATAGCTGTGTATGTGTGAACAATGCAAAAAATTACGAATAAACTATCTAACAGTCAATAGATCTAAAATAAAATGATACCTTATGTGTGAAGTAATTAAATTCTAGAATGCATTATTATCCTAGTTTAGTACGTAAGTGGGTTGGCCCTGCGCACAAAAGAAGTCAAAAGAGACCAAATAGCTGTACAATCTTAATATATTCGTTTACTTAGCTTACTGCGCGATAAGGCCGCCGTTTGTGGCACTAGTTTGGACATAATTTGTTTTAAGTACTGTTTTTTTAATTGTTTCTACTATAAAGATTTTAACTATCTTTCTACTCCACTTCATTTAGAAGTCGCCTGAAAGAGATCGCTTTTTGTAAGCAGGAAGCGTTGCTTGAGAAAGGTACATACAATGCTTTCTGTATAAAAAGAAGCAAAGTATTATTTAACGAAATGATAAATGAATTTGTCATTTTATTTACAATTTCATAATCATAATCATAATCATAATCATCTTTATTCATAATAAATTATTACATGTCAACAAAAAATATTTGAAAAGAACTACAATTTCCTAGGTAGTTATTGTAAAAACGAATTAAATATTTAATTTAACTATGTCAAAATCATAGATAGTTTCCTGGATAAATCATAGAGAATAAATGGATAAATCATCAATAATATAATTGTCGTTCATTTCGTATAATTCTGGGTCTTATTGCCATGTACATATGTGTTAGACTAAGCTTCATGTTCCTTGGATCGCAGTAGACTTGAGTTCTTGTAGGAAACCATGAAACTTCTCAACTAATAAGAACTTTGTTATGTATTGAACTTGCCGGCACGCGAATTAGACTGTTGTTTATATTACACCAGAGGGCGCCTCGTGAATTCACTATAGAAACGTTTACCGGTACCATCTGTACCTGTAGTTTTTTAATTTGAAACCTAGACTAACAAGTTATTCGAAATGAGGAAATTAATATAAAGTTGTTTTTGCTGTAAGATAACACACATTGTATTTAAAAAATGTTTCCTAAGCACCTACTAACTTTTAACTAAGCTTACTTTACAATGTACTTCTATAGTTTTGCACTTTGCATCAACAACCGTTTATAAAACCAGCCAATAGTCTTCTTCAGGAATACCGAGCAGACTCACTCCTAAACGGTTTTTCTCTAAATTTTAATTTCGTAGATAGTCGAAAACAAAGATGTGAGCAACGATAATGCTATACGGTTGTGTCTATACATGGTTCCCTACAGTCAGGCAATTACACGAACAAGAAAACAAGGTAGTAATTATATGGAGGTCTAAAGTCGTCTCCGCACACAAAAGCTTCCGAATAAAGTTCCAACATACTCCGGCGGATTCAATACACAAGTTAGCTACATAATGGCCATGATAAATTCGCTTTTGGCAGAGCAACAATACGCAAGGTCGGCGTGACGTAGTAAATTATGAAAGTTGTGGGTACCTGCATCCCGCTACATTAGAACAAAGCAAGCCTGTCTAAATAAACGACCGTATGCAAGCTCCAACTGCTATTTTCAATTTCAAATTTGCCTCTCCAACGACAATAGAATTGCACAATTTTATGTGAAAAGTTTTTGCGATCTGCCTTTATTCAGGTCATTGGAATGTTAAATTGTGGATTTTTTGCTCACAATCACGTATTGCCGGCAAGAATGTCGCCGGCGCTTTCTATGAATTTTTATGTTCTATGTAAATTGGTTTTATTAAAGCAAAGAGTTTGTGTGATGCAGTATGGAGAAAACAATACGGCGCTTGAATTTCATATTCATTTCCACCCATTACTAAATGACATTACTAGATATTAAAAATCTAAACAAAAAGCTTATTATTCGCATCGTAATGGTAATAAAGCTTTTTGGTTACAGAAAAACTCTTCTCGCATAATCGGAGAAAAACGTTATCCCAAATATTCCTATTCTTCGTGTAACAATCTCAGAAAGCAGCAAGCAGTAAGCGTGTTTTCCTCGCAAAACGTCAGCTAACCACAAAAATAAAGCCGAGTGTCACTTGTTGTGAAGTAACGCCGACAAATTGCTGAGCGGCAGTTGTCTGAGGTGCGTGCTCTTTGGCGGCATTCCTGCATACGTGAGCTCTAATCACCCTCTTTAAACCACGTCTCACGTCCCGGGAGGAAACGTTAATTTTAATTCCCCACAAATGCGTGTCTAATTTGTGCGGATGTGTTTTGTTTAATTTCAAAGGATTGTTATTGTTAACAAGAAGATTAGCTGGCGTTACATAAGCACAATTGGGTGCGTAATTAAAATTGCGCTGATGCACATCAAAATATACTACCATGCGTGTGTTGGGTTGCTAATGATAATTTTGTGAAATTGAAATTTCATGACTAATACAATTACTTTTCTTTGAAAGATGAACGCCTGCTCGTTCATAAAGTTCCTACTACAGAATATTTTCTAATCTAACGCTTAAAAGCTAAAAAAAAACTTAACAAAAAGCACTGCCTACATTTCATAAATCCAAACTCCCTTTCAATTTTCAATACTCCAGTAAAAGAGCGAAAAAAGCGGTTGATTAAAATTATGTAGATCGTAAACCAAATGGAGCAAAACGTCATTTTCCATAACATTAGCGATAAGTTTCCCCGTACAATACCGGAGGCATCTCACTTGTAAATGAGCTTTTAGTATGCTACCTCTGGAGCGTATGTTGGCGGTGTTTTATTGAGAAAGGCTGCGATAAAGTCGCGCTTTTACTTTATTTTCGCCTATGTCGATGGAGAGACGGAAATATGGGAGAGGGTTTGCTAGTACTCGAAGTCAAGTGTCCTGATTGAAGGATGTTTCATGTCTCACTCATAATAGGTATAAAATGGTAAAAAATGTGGTGTAATCATATTTGTATAATCTATACGCTTACATTGTTAAATTGATTTAACATACATTACTATGGAATTTGGCTATAAATTACACTCTGGATAAATACATACGTTACTTCAATCCTTGATTCAGTTGGTACGAGTTATGTAGTACAGTGTACTTAGTAAGAATTAAATTGGTAACTTTCAGTGCTTTTCTATTAAACCATTCGAAAAAACAGTTATACTTTCAATCAGTATCAAATTAAAAGAAATATTTTGCCTAAAACACAGTTTAGTTTCCGAAATTGCAATTAAAAACGGAGGCTCACGATATTTCTCTTTAATTTCAGCGGTCGGCTATAAATGCCCAGTGGAGCGTCAGAGCGCGGAAACGGCGAGATGTGAAAATCGCGTCAAAGAAAAAGGTCAATGAAAATTAATTGTGCGCAATTATTTTCCACATGAGCGCATAGAGTTCTGTCGAACGTTCTTATTGATTGCTGCGCCATTGTTCCTCGGACGTACAAATGCACAAATTGAGTGGAAACGTTACTCCACTGTAATTTGAATTTCACATCGAGAATAGTGACGTGTCTGCCGAGTTCTCGCTTTGAGAGCGAACAGAAGGCATAAGGGGGCTTCTAACATTGATCATGGCTCAAGCGGTTCTCATATTAGATTGATATAGGTACGTTAGTACACTTATGTCTTAGCTAATAATCTTATTTCAAAGTGTTTGTATGTTACTATGGTTGAATTGTTTATTTTATTATGTTTTTTTATGAATACATACTGCAGGCAAAGATGTAGTTAAGTAACTAATATACTAAAATATTAATTCATTTTCTATATCTTCACACTTACATACTTTACCACTTTATATAAAAAGTTACCTGTTGCTTGCAAACAACAAAGTTTCGCAACAAGAGAGGTGTCAAGTAGGATTGGAATACAGGCTCCAGTTTGTCGATAGATTCCAACTTCCGGAGAATTGGTACTACAACACAAGTGGGGGTTGGCAAGTTTATATTAAACAACAGTAATGGATTAAACAAGCAGCAATAAAGATTATTTTTGTTTTTATTAAAAAACTTTACAGATGATGTAAAATATTTGTGTATTTATTTCATACCATACTAGCAAACCCCGCAAACTTCGTTTCGCCACCAGATGGCTTCGTTTTTTTTAATATAAATTTCACGGAGCCTGAGACCTTTGCAACGAATGCAAAACCGTGGAAATCGGTTCGTGCGTTCTGGAGTTATAGCGTCAGGAAGGAAAACCCGATTTATTTTAATATAATAGAAGATTATTAATAAAATTAATATGTAATGTAATACTAAAATAAAAATTACAATGTTCTGTATAAAACCTTCCTTCTTCATGACATAAAAAAACTTAAAAATATAACTATTCCAACAGACGTTCAATATACATAATTTATTTAAATACGGACAGTTCCATAAATTATATTAAACCATAAAACATAGCTTATAAATAATTAACAATTTAAGACTAAAATTATATATACAACTTGTCTATATTTCTATTCTCTATAAATTATAGTTTGAATTAGTTTTTGACCCAGTAAGTATAAACCTTTGATATAAACTTATTCTTGATAAATGTTGACAAAACAATATCATAATGGCACTGCCTAAAAGTTTATGACAAGTTTCTGGCTCAACTAACTTAGAACTTAAACACTAACTTAACTAAAGGCCACAAGCAGCACTTATGTATGTATGCATACAACATAGGTATATGTATGCACTATAAGCAATAAAGCATACTACTCATTTTGTCAATTGTTTTATAAATAAAATAATATAAACCTTTTTCCACATACCGATTGTATATCAAACAATTTTATAAAAATGTTTCGACTCTAGAAAGTTCTAAACATCGTAAAGGTTTTCTGTGCCCTTACTAAGAATGTATCACAAAAACCGTGTCTGGGCCACAATATTCTCAGATTATTTTTCCTCTGATCACTGATTTAATAACTTACAAGTAGTAGTTTCATTTGGGCATTATTGGGGTGGTATCTATTGCAGTTTCTCGTAACTTCGACCTGTTGATTTTTCCTGACGGCGTAGTGGGGAAGGCATCCACGAAAAATAATCCACCGGTCAGCTGCTTGTAGTCTGGTAGCGATTCTATAATAAAAGAAATAATAAATTGTTATTATTCACAAATAAATTGTGAATATGAGTAGTGTATCCTAGTAAGTTAAGTTCACTAATCAAAAATGCATCTTTAGAAATCACTTAGTGAAAGCAAATTAACGTTGGAGGTTCTACACACACATATTCGTTTGAAAACAAGTAGGTAAAATAGTGGTTTTGTTTTATATTATACTAATGGACACCCGCGGCTTCGTTCGAATTCTTTTGATACAAAAAGAAGCGTATGACACTTGTAAGACTTCATACTACCTACAAACCAAAAATCATGATGACGCGTTCAGCCACTTTTGTGTTATGAGCGTTTAGCGTCAGTAGATACGCTTACTAAAATACGCCTCTCAGCTCTCTTAGAGAAGAGGCGTATTTTAGTGAGCGTACTGTCGCTCGCTTATAGAATAGAAATACCAAGGTATGGGAGTGACGTAGCATGTCAATCGTCGCGATGTCAATCCCATACATTGGTCTTTCTATTCTGTGAGCGAGCGACAGTACATTCACTAAAATACGCCTCTTGTCTAAGGGGGCAGGAGTGTCATAGGTTACTTTTTATCCCTAAATAATGCGAGCGAAGCCGCGGGTGTCCACTTGTTAAAGTATAAATTGATCTACAGCCCACGGGTATTTTTTTCTGGAGCAACAGTATTTTGGAAATTAATAGTGTAAAAAATATAAAACACGCAGAATTCGCTTTTAAAATACTATTCTCAGTTAACTTCATTAGACTTGTATTATGTATTCTGTGATTAGACCTTTATAGTAATATGTAGTTGCATGTATACGTTTCGTACATAACATTATATACTAAAAAAGCGTGACGTGACGTATGACTTTTTCACACGATTTATTAGTTAATAATGTTGTGACAAATAATAATTATATTAATACGAGTATTATGATTATCTTCTTAATTACATGATAATTAAAATCACGCCACATTCATTCTATTCTAATTTTATAATATGACTCATTTTATTTTTGAACTTAAGGTAAAATATCCCGTGATTAATTTCATACAAACTATTAATTAGTAACACAAATGTATAGCACAAATAACAAAAGCGATAAGCGAGTGTGGCTTAGGGGTTCCAGTGTCTGCTCTTCATTCAGACGCACCCTGGTTCGAATCCGGCCTTACACCAATCACTTGTATTTTCAAGTTATGTGTGAACTTGCACTCGCTTAACGGTGAAGGAAAACATCGTTAGGAATCCGTCATGTCTGAGGACCACAATATCCGAGGACATATCTTCCGTGGAAGGACCTGGGCGCCCACCACGATTTATCTGCCCAAGAAAACTTTCCTAACGAATTCATTCTGCGCAGGAGCCACGACCCTCCGTCATGAGGAAATATCATTCAAGAGAGAGAAAATGAATAGCATACAGTAGTTTCTATGATAATTTACTCAAGAGACTGCTTATTAAATCGCAGCATGTTATCTTAATCACTTTTAAGCAATTCAATTAAGCCTGATAACAACAAATTAATACCGAGCAGGTGGACAAAAAATACTGATATTATGAAGGCACGTACTTTTATCATATTTCACAAGCGATTAGAAACCACTTCTATGACGTTCGCTTTTGAGAAAATTAATTCTTAATTTATGGTCAAGATGAAACGTAACATCAACTTTTGCCAAACCGACATAATGGTACTAACCTATTTGCGTATTGTAAATAAAATAAAATAAATAAAATTTGTTTTCATTTTGCATTATACTCATAACATTGTAATCCAAAGTCATCTGAAATATTTAAGAACTGTGTTTCGGATGCCGATGGTTTCTCCCAGTTTAGCTTGACATAACAATTAGTATATAAAGCTAGTCACTAGTTAATTAAATTAAACAGAGTGTTCATAATAAATTTGGCATAAAAGTTAGAATCTTGAAAAACAATTATAATACATCTATACTAATATTATAAAGCTGAAGAGTTTGTTTGTTTGTTTGAACGCGCTAATCTCAGGAACTACTGGTGCGAATTGAAAAAATCTTTTTGTGTTGAATAGACCATTTATCGAGGAAGGCTTAAGGCTATATAACATCACACTGCAACTAATAGGAGCGAAGAAAAAATGGAAAATGAATAAAAAACGGGGAAAATTATTCACCTTTGATGGTTTCCGTTGCGTGCGCTGCGAAAACGGTTCAAGTCGTGGGTAACAGCTATAATTTATGAAGCTGAAGAGGTTGTTTGCAAAAATAAATATGATGCCCAAAATAACTGTTCCACGCGGACGAAGTCGCGAACACAGCTAGTAGTGAATACAAGTGCATAGTTTCTTAATATTTTTTTACTACTTAAACAGCTGAACTAATTTCGATGGATGTTTTGAGATAAATTAGTACATATGTATATGTAGTACCATGTATAAATACAAATGTAACTTTTAATTATCACAATATAGTACCTGGAGGCATCGCTAATACTTTTATGTTCTATTTTTTGTGATTTTATTTTAAACGATTTCCTGTCTATGATAATTGTATGCTTAATATTATATACCTACAGGGCTAGTGGGAATTTAATGCGTCTTACTAAAGTAACAAAATTTATTTGAGACTGAGGTTTGCATCCCATATTTCAACCCTTTAAAAGTGGCATTTCCAAAACACCTTTCTTAGCGGATGCCTACGTCAAGTAACATCTACCTGCATGCCAAATTTCAGCCCGATCCGTTCAGTAGTTTGGGCTTTGCTTTGATATATCACTATGTCTGTCACCTTGGGGTTTTATATAAATTTAGATTTGGAAATTTGCAATAAAGTCAGCTGTTCTGTACAAGTTAATTACTCCCTGAAAATTGTTTGTAGCAAAAATTTTCGTGGTGAATTTTTAAGTCGTATAACAAAAATTTAGCTTTTGAACTACTACGGTCACCCTTACAATGTTATGCGATATTTATTTACCTATTACAATGTAGATGTCGATAACATGTTGTGACGTCGACATTCTTCACGCGATTATCACTTAAATATTTTTATCAGAAGCATCTAGAATCACAGAATGGAAAATCCACCTAACTTTGATAATAAAAACGAAATGGGAGTAAAATTATTGAATTCAGAGCGACAGACAGCAGTGGTTATCAATTCAGGTTGACTTTCCTTATCAAAATTAAGCCATTAAATATGTAAATAGGTGTAAAATCATGTAAATGCTATTTTAATAACTAGTTGATGCCTGCAGCCTTGTTCGTCTTAAGAGGACTGTGAGCACTTACCCTAACATACTGGTATATTTGTCTAAATTAAAATTTTACCATCAATTCAAAATAATAAGTACCTTAATACAATGTAATACAAAAAAACTGTTGACTACTAAGTAGAAGTCAAGTTCCAAAGTGTAATCCATTTTATAAATAAGTATATTTATTTGTATTCGTAAATAAAAGTAGTAAGTAAAATAATTAACTCCAAACGTGAATTCGCAGATTTGGCTATACTCAAACTTGACTTCAAATATTGTTTACGAAATATTTCGCATTAAAAATCACTTTTTAAACAGACATAAGCAGACGTTGTCAAGCCAATCTATGCGTATGAGATATAGTTGCAAGCGCATGAAACTTCTAAATACATGTGCTATATTTAACGGGGCTATATAAAAAAACTAGCTGTGCCAGCGACTTCGTCCGCATGGAATAGTTATTACCATAAAAACGGTTCTAGTGACTTAATGTTAAAAGATAGACAGACATATACTGTTGCAGACATTTTGTTAGATCATTTCAAGAGAAATAATTATTTCATACATATTTTTGTGATATCTTGAACCGTTTTCGCAGCGCATGCAACGGAAGCCTTCAAAGATGAATAATTTTCCCCGTTTTTTTCACATTTTCCATTATTTTTTCGCTCCTATCAGTTGCAGCGTGATGTTATATAGCCTAAAGCCTTCCTCGATAAATGGTCTATTAAACACAAAAATAATTTTTCAATTCGCACCAGTAGTTCCTGTGATTAGCGCGTTCAAACAAACAAACAAACAAACTCTTCAGCTTTATAATATTAGTATACATAATAATAACATGTATGTTTAATGTGTATGGATAAAGTATAGTTTAATGTATATTACCACTTTTTCAATCTTTGCAAAGCAAAGATGTGTCCTCCTTTACACAATATATGTAGCAACCTTTTTTCTGCGACGTGTTTGCTATTTTTGCTCTATAAAACGTTATACCTATGCTATATGTATGTTTAAATAAGGTACAATAATGATTTATTTTATCACAATTTTATTGCGTATATAAAAATATAATTTCCATTAATATTCTAATTGTAGTAATTACAATTGAACTATTATATCTATTTTAATCTATTTGCTATACCTAATCTTATCATATATCTTACAATCTTATGTTACATAGGCAAATTCTGATTATTTTTCTATTATAACGTAGGAACTAATAAAGTATCACTATACAATACTTAATTATTTCATATACAAAAATATACCTTTGTGTTATTGCTCATCTTTCTTAACTTTTTTAAATATCAAATCTTTGGGACCATTTTGGACTGTTGGGACCAAGGTAAAATTTGGTATACATGCATCTATCTTCTTGTTCTTATCGAATGAGAGTGGCCAACTCTGGTGTCGAGAGTGTATCAAGCCGCCCTGAGGGCCTCTGACATGGCTTAATGACTGCCGTACTAGCCAAATAGCTGGGACCTACAATCGATCGTGTCATCCGATTCACGGAAAATATTTAATACATCTAATTATATCATGATACATATAATATGAACACTATCATTTTTTTTTCTAATTTCGTCTATTAATGTTGTCTTTGACTCTTGGCATTATTTCCTTGGAATCGATAGCAATTTGTCGTATTTGTGATCTGTTGATTTTTCCTGAAGCTGTTACGGGAAAAGCATCAACAAACACAATGCCTCCTGTCAACTGCTGAGTTTCCGGAAGATTTTCTGTAACAAGTTACAAAATGGTTAATTCTATATATTCTTGTCAAAATAATCAAGACAAAATAATTTCGATCATTACGATAAGAATAAGACGAATAATATGATATGTTTGTATATTGTATTCTTGTTCTTATCGAATGAGAGTGGCCAACTCTGGTGACGAGAGTTAATCATGCCGCCCTGAGGGCCTCTGTCATGGCTAAGCGGCTATATTGTATTACGGCTGTGAAATAGTTAGGCCTTGAAAAGAGTAATTATGATGTACCGAAATAAATGTCTGGATTCCAATATTTGAAAAAATAAGTTTGTAGTCAACAATTTAACGTATTTATATATTGTTAACACAGGATTTACACGAATTTCATAACCAGACTAAAGGAAAAACCAGACAGCCTCAAATATGAGCAATATAGTTTTATTTCTATTCTTATTTATTAATTACTAGCTGACCCGGCGAACCCGCCTTAGAGGCAATAAATAAGCAGCTATTGGATTTTATACAATTCAATAAAAATCGGAATAAAAAGTATTCTATGTCCGTCTCCTGGTTTTAAGCTACCTTCCCATCAATTTTCAGCTAAATCCGTTCCACCGTTCTTGAGTTATAAATGGTATCACTAACACCACTTTCTTTTATATATTATATAGATTTATACCTACTTCGTAACATTGAAAAGATGTCTTCAGGGTCCACATTACTGCCGTTATTTCTCTGGATCATTGCCACTGCCCTCTCCATGATGTTCGGATCTGGTACACCCACCACGGCCGTGTCAGCCACCCCAGGGTGCTGCCTTATCACCTTCTCTAAAGCTAGCGGGGGAATCTGTAACAAGTAGAATTAATATGTTAACTAAACGGTTTTCCCTCACGTGTAATTCGCGTATGTTGTTTACGCGTTTCGGATGTAATTTAGTTAACATATTGATAACATGTCTCACGAAAGTTTTAGTATCAAAGTTGAAATCATTCATGTTTGAATAGGTTAATCGATATAAATGATAAGATAAGATGAGATAAAGATATTTTATTTGCCAAAAAACACTGGTACACTCACAAAAATATTAACATATTACTGAATATTACGTATTACAATAGAGAAAGGATAAGATAGTTATGTTAATTACTTAATTAATGTTATTGTGAGTTTCTTGTGAACCCCGAACTAGGCCTGGGCCTGTATCTCGGTGGTCCAAGACTGAGAGAACCAAAATAATCATTACCTGAGTCATTCGCGTACCTATTGCAATATTAAAAAGTGATCACGTAATCTAGCAATTGCTGTTTTTGTTATTTTTATCCGACTTCAAATATCTTTTCAATTCTTCTGAATGTGGTTTTTTTTACTAAATGTAACAGGATATCTTGAAACTGTAATTAGTAGATTTTTTGTAGACAATGTTTGTATCTGACTTTATTTACTCATTTTAT
The DNA here is from genome assembly GCA_964023185.1 of Macaria liturata. NCBI lineage: Eukaryota > Metazoa > Arthropoda > Insecta > Lepidoptera > Geometridae > Macaria > Macaria liturata. The sequence goes on along the minus strand of OZ026811.1, from coordinate 2,650,922 downwards.
GTATAATTTAAGTGTTATATTGAGTATTAATAATAAATTAGCATATCATTCATATCCGTTTATGAATGAGGCATATTTTAGCGGGTGCCGGACCTCATGCAATAGACAACATTAAAACAATTACAGCGCAACATAATAGCCTAAACGTGTACCATGCCCGCAATAGAAATCTTTATATCCATACCTACATCCTCTTTCTGTACGTTACTTATTCTTAAGTTTTTAATTGTAAAGGGCGTCTCAGTTTTGGCTTCGGCCCCACTGATGCCCTAAATATACTACTTAACTTTACTTTAAAATTACCGAGCATAAAGCTCGGGAGGCTGTAAACTGTAGAACTCTTAGTATAGCCCGAATCTCTATTCCCCTTGAACTATAATTTGCCGGTCTTCAAGTCGAGAGTAAATCGGTTTCTTCTAGACAAGCGCGCTAGATAGTAGATCGACGTTGCTAAACATCAGGCAAGTTGTAGCCACGCTTGAGCCTATCTCATATAAAAAAACCCAAATAAACGATAATTAGTATATCATATTCTAAATTTTTTTATAAACTTACCCAGTTGCGAACATTTCTGATGAGCAGTGTCTTCCTCTCCACAAAGAAATAGAAGTCATCATTGTCTTTGTAGAAAACATCTCCAGTCTTCAGCCATCCGTCGTTTGTTAATATCTTCTCAGTTTCCTCTGGATTGTTCAAATATCCCTAGAAAAAGTATCTTATTTAGAATCTCAATTTTAAAGCATAACCAATTTTTTTATTAAAGTTAGGGCAACATAAACGTGGCAATCTTCGAAGCAACAAATGGGTTTTTTTTTCCGGTCGGCTACAAATTAAGTTTTGAACTGTCTGTAACCGTTACCAGAAACCCCATAATTGATTGAAATATTTTTGACATACAACCATATAGTTAGTGTGTAACTTACTTTGAAAAAGTCATCTCCCTTAACCCAAAGTTCACCAGATTTGAATGGTTTCTCAATAGTGTTGCCTTCGTCGTCCACCAGCTGAAATAGCAAGGAAAAAAACTATGAGAACACTATTTTCCTTTTAATGAAGGAACCAAATTGTTTAAGTTGCTTCAGATCAATTTAATGAGTACATTTATCAACTTAATGGCGGCCTAAACTTACATATTATTTTAGACTTGTGCCCGCGGCTTCGCTCGTGGTAAAAGTTGCCTATGACACTTCCGGGACCTCATACTACCTACATACCAAAAATCATCAAGATCCGTTCAGCCGTTTTTGCGTGGTGAGCGTTTATATAAACAGAGACACAGACAAACAGATAAACAGGCAAAAATTCTCTATATTGTTGGAACTTGTTCTGTTATCCATTTTAAGTACTTAACTCAAATTTTTATTAAAATACATTTTATTGGTCAGGTTGTCGATTATCTTCAGCTTTAATTTATGTATGTATGTAGATAGATTTATCAATGAATCCGGCAACTTACCTTGTATTGGTACCGTTCAAAGGGGCATCCCACAGAGTCTACGGGGACTGTCTCGTCGAATTGGAAAATCGGCACGAGCAGCTCCGTCATTCCATACGCCAAGTATAAAAATGCTGAACTTAATTTCTGAAAATTAGATCACATTTGTATTGCCATATTATCAGTTCCTTCACAATGTGTTGTAATAATAAAGAATGGATAGTATAAAAGTATGAAATAGTAACAAAAATGGTGGTGGTATAATAAAAAAAAAAAAAACTTTAGGACTTTTTTTTGATTTTTTTTTGATTTGATGGGTATATTTTTAGAATAGCGTTTTGCTCTCTAAATGGCTCACATTATGCTCGTCTGGACATTCTGTATTGTCTTAATCAAATTTGAAATAAATTTAACTTTACTCTCACGACGAGGTTATCATTTTGAAACTCGATATAACGCAGATGAGTAGTGTAAATTTCAACTAGCGCAAATGACGTATACAATTATTTTTTTTATTTGACATAATTATTGTACGTACTTTGAATCTATCCAGTACGGTTCTGTCCATGGGAGCGCCGCCAACCATGATAGTTGTAAAGCTTGATAAGTCACATAGACCTTTTTCAGCAGCGATTGTAAAATGATTGACCAAAAACGGCGTCCAGCCGGCGAGGTCAGGCTGAAATATTAAAATATCGTGAGCATCATACATAAAAAAATATTATTTATTTTAGTAAAAACAATCATTTCAGTTACATATAAAAACATTTTTTTGTTTTGTTATTAGTGCATTTAACCACAGATCGTTGAAAGTATCAGTTAGAACTTTCAATTAACGATCAACTTAAACCTGTCTATATATAAATTAAAACAGGTTTATACTACTACTTTTAATGTTGCATGTTTGTTTATGCAAGTGATTATTAATTATAGTGCAGCCTATCATTCCTTTATAATCTAGGCTAGATCCACATCATCATCATCAGCCCGTTATCGCCCACTGCAGAGCATACACCTGTCTTATAGATAAAAAAAATGTTTATTTATCTTAACTAACTTACTCTATACTTGTGTATTATTCCAATGATGACTGCTGGCGTCAAGGGTGCTGAGGACTGCAATCTGGCGTAGTTTCTTAGAGGTCCAGTCACGAAGAATATGTATGAAGATATCCACTGTAGGGATGCCATAGTCAATACTTTCTCGTATTTACTAGAGTATGGTTGCCTGTAGAAATATTATTGAGTTAATAACCGTGTCAAGGATTTCAAAACTCCATTTAAAGATTATAAAAAAAAAATTGAATTAATGAATATTTGAGTGGTGAAGGAAAACATAGTGACCATTATTTCAACGCCTACAAAACCTGATGACATATTGAGTGATACGAGTGTATTACTCCTGGAGAAACCTGGATATGTCATTGATTCTGCAAAGATGTCACGACCGGCAATCAGGATACAAGGTGTGAAATTGAGAAAAATAACCATCTGATAAATAATTCTTAGTTTCTCAAAGATGAACACATAAATGTATGAGTAGTCTTAAGTCTAAGTATTGTGTACCTAATGACATTTTATTTGTAATGTAATTATTTCATCATATAATCGTTGTCATTTTTATTATAATATCATAATTTGTGAAATACCTATGTTAAAAGTTTTTGACATTAGTTATAATATTTTTACTTTTTTAAATGTTATATTGACGGATTCTTTTAATTCAATGACTTAGATCTTATATCTGTAAACCTAACAAGGTAAAAACTAGCGTGCTAAATGTAAAATATTATTTAAGATCTGTACTATACCTAGTTTTCGGACAATAAATAAATACATTCATTCATTCATTCATTAGTTTTAATTTAGGCACTGACCGAACCATTGTTCAAACCGACGTTATGACCAAAGATATTTGAAGGCTTAGTTTGGTCCCGCCATTCAAGTGAGGTTACGTCCAATCAAGCCAACTTAGACAATGGTTCGTATTGTTTTCAATAGGAAACCAAATCCCGTAAGCTTGAACTATTGTGGCAGCTTGATACGTATACAGATACAGATTTACAAGTCACTAAAATATAGGCTGAAGATGAACAGAGTTTGATCGTTCTATTTTATTCGTACTAATGATGTTAGTTTGACATTAATTTGGGTATTTGCCAGTTGTATAATGCTAATATTGATTTATAGATGACAATTTAATCGCGTGGGAGTATAATGGGAATTGTTGATTTATGTTTGGACAAGGTTTTTAAAGTATATAAGTATTATATCCATTATCTAGTACTCACGATACATGCGTTTGCTTAGTGTGGGGCTAGATGACGATGTGTGCAATGTCCCGGAATATTTATTTATTTTCTAAGCAATCTCGTGGCCATGTCAAAAAAGTTATGAATAGCATATAACGAGTAAAACCTAACAGTACAAGCAGAAGATAGTAATCGTATCAGTTTGGTTTAATTTATTTTTACCACATATTTAGAACTACACCTTTTACAAGACTTTAAATGTATTTTAGACTAAATATAAATTTAATAAAAAAATAAATAATTAAGTGCTCACCACCAGTAGCAGATGCCAGTGAGTATGGTTTCATAAGGACACGCTGCCACCTTGGGCAGTCCGGTTGTACCACTCGTAAGCATCAACCACGCATTCGTCTTTGCGTGATCGAATTCGGCTGGCCTATAATAATATAAATATAAATTAAATACACATGATGTAATTATGTTCAACAAAAATATTCCATTAAAAACCTAGCGACATCCAATTTTTCCTGGACAATGCTCAGCCGCAAAGAATAATATTGGCCTCTTAGTAGTTAAAATGACTAAATAGTTACAATATATTTGTTACTTTTTGTCACATATGACAAAATAGTATCTAATTTCAATAATAGTCTACATATAGAAGCGTAAAATAAAACAACATAAATCAAAATTACGTAATAACTATGTACATACCTGAAGTAGACTTCAGTGCCTTTATATTCCTGAATAAAGGTTTCAAGATTATTGGTAATTACATCAAAAGTTACGATTTCTCCGGACATTTTGTTAGCCGTGTATGCATTTTTCACTTTCTCGACACAACTTTGTTGGCAAAATACCATCTTTGGCTTCAAGTAGGGGAATAGGGCTTGCAGATCAGCTAAAATAAAAATAATATTATATCATACACATACAGTATGTATGAACATTATTATTATTATTTATAAAAAGGTTCATTACTACATTATACTCTACTGGTTTAGTAATGATTGAGTTGTCCCATAATATTGTACAATCCTAGACAGAAGAATTTTAACAGCGTCTTTTAAATTTTAATTTAGTTTTTAGGTATTAGCTAAAAATTAAATAGAAGCAGTTAAAACTAATGTTATGCTAAGTATGCTTGGTACAACAAATAAAGTACTATCTGGAATTCGTTATCAATATTTTGACAAGACATTTAATTATAGCCTATCATTACAATATAAGGTATTATAATATTTGCAGCTGGATGATTATCGCAATGATCAGTCACTTTCGCTTGAGTTCGCTTACTTTACAAAACTATACGGTTTCAAACTTTCTTGAAAATATACTATACGTCTGTTACGATGCTACAATACTAATGTTGCAAATACAGCGAGTAGATACATAATTTTATGTCATTTTTTTGTGATACTTACCCGGAAGAATGCCAGGATCCATGCCGCAAATAGAGTTTCCATTGAAATGGCATGCGTAGAAAGGGATGCATACATCCAGATGGTTGACTCCCATGACAATGACAGCGTCCCCCGGCACTAGCCCGCACTTGTTCATGGCGCTGGCGAGCTGCATGGAGCGCCGCGCTACTGACTGGTTGCTCTCACTCTCGCCGGTTGCTGCGTCGATCTGTCACAAAAGTTTAGATTTAGTTGTTGACTTCTAAAAAAATATTATATATATTTGTGCGTCAAGTTTCGTGAGTACATGTTGCTATCCACAAAATCTAATAAACTTTAAGTGATTACTAGACAAAATATATTTTGTGCATTGCGCGGCGTGCATGGAGTATGCATACCTATAGTCAACAAAAAAGTGTTTTGCATATTTATTTATTTATAATCGGTCAAGTGTTTGTGTGCAATTTTACCCGTACATCTTCAAAGCTATTATTATAATTATTTTCAAACATCAAGATGAAAATTGGTTCAAAGCACTGTGGTAACTGCGGTAAATAATATATATATATTATACTACTTGTTATTTTGGATTTTGAAAGATTTTTTTACTAAATCATCATAAATAAGAAACGGTTATTTATTTATTATTAAATCCAAAGGTATTTAACCAGAGTAACATAAAAGTCAATTACTTACTAAATAATATTTATTTATAACTAGCTGTCCCGGCAGACTTCGTACTGCAACCTAAACTTTTGTATTTTTTTTTCTCTTTTAAACCTTTCCTAGACCTCCACGAACATTTCAAGACTAAAATAAGATAAATCCGTTCAGCCGTTCTCGAGTTTTAATCAGACTAACGAACAACAATTCATTTTTATTTATAAAGAAAGATTGTATAAATTTACATTCAAACGTATTAGGTGTCGAATAATTACATACATATCTGTAATCAATTTTCAATCTGAATGCAATTAATCAATACTGCAACGCGTTGTTTTTCACAGAGTACTGAGTTTGAATTCCATTTTTATACTCGAATAATATTTTAATAGCAAATGTCAAAAGATGTGTGTGTAAAGGTCTAATGTACCTATATTTGTATGAGAGTGGCCACTTTGGTGTTTTCAAACCACCTAGGGGCATCTGACAGGGCTGAGCAACTGTTGTACTACAACAGCCAACATTTCTGAAATCTACTAAAACGGGTTCTGTTAACTAAAAATTAACGTTAAAATTTAACGTATCACCCGACTCACAGAAGCGCCCAAATGGAAAGCCACAAAAGTTGCAATTTAGACGAAAGTATTCGTAATAAAACTAGCCAAAGTTTCTATAAAAAAAACCACTGAAACACACATTTAACATCACTGGAAAAAAACCACTGAAAATTACTATTGATTTTCTTTTTTTGTAGTGTTGGCAAACACTTAATTTCATTAATAGTAATTTTCTCATCAGTTTTTTTTTTACTTTTTGCAAGAAGTTCTATAAGGCCAACTTAATTTGATGCGTCCTTATTTAAAAACACTAAGACATGAAATATCAGGTAATGTCGATAAATCCATTCACCTGACATATATCATTGGGTCTCTGCAGCATTCCTTGGAGTAATAAATGTCCAATATGACACTTTTCCGGAGCAATATCATATTTTTGCGCAGCTTTCAATTTTAACGCAGCACAGTGACGTGTTATGTAAACTTTATCCAACATTTTTAATAAACAGAAATATATTTTTTTGTTCAATCAATGTTCGTCCAGAAAAAAATATCCAAACTCACTGCTTTGCAAGTTACGCAAAGATTACGCAGATCATGTTCCACCGAGTGTTTATATGTGAAGTTATAATTGATAACCATGGTGGGGCTGCTATTGGTACATATATAGAATATTCGGGGTCTTCTTATCTTAAAATGTGTACTTATCTATAATCATGCCTGGTAGACGTACAAAGCTATAACACATGACTTCCTTCTGATTTCTTAAAAGATAAAATCAGAAACGTATTCCTCTAATCTATACATATAATAAAGTTAAAGGGGTCAAAAATCTGTACATAGAAGATATTAGAAAAAAAATTGTTTGGGTATACTTAAATTCAATAACAGAATTTAATCAATTTGCCTGACCTGTTAGCTTAGTTGGTAGTAGCTCTGCCTTCTAATGTAGGGGTTGCGGGTTCGATTCCCGCGTGACACAAGTATTTACGCATTTTAAAAATGTATAATTACTTGTGTTGAGTCTGGTCGTTTGTATGTATAATAAGTATGTATTTACAAAAGAAAAGTATATAACTATTATATCCGTTATCTAGTACCCACGACACAAGCGTTTGCTTAGTGTGGGGCTAGATGGCGCTGTGTGCAATGTCCCGGAATATTTATTTACATTTATTTATTAAGAACCCGTCTTAGCAGATTTTAGAAATGTTGTCTATAATTATCTATTTCTCTGTTTATCTGTGTCTCTGTCTGTTTATTTAAACGCTCATCACGCAAATACAGCTCAATGGATCATCATGATATTTGATATATCAGTAGTATGGAGTCTTAGGAGTGTCATAGGCTACTTTTTATTCTGAAATAACGCGAGCGAAGCCGCGGGCGTCCACTAGTACATAAACATAATTTATTTGAACAAACTTTTACATTTAGCAGTTCAGTCTACGTACAAGTTTTACTGAAAACACATCAAGATGAAAATACAGTCAAGTTGATGGTGATATGTCCTGAAATATTTATTTTAAAAGGCTAATCGCGTGTAGGTATACATTGGCTTTGTTTTATTATTTTGGTCTCCAGGTTGCCTAATATAACGTATTGTGACAGTGATCAGATAGTTGTGGCTCCCTAACAGTCAAGTTTTGCTCGTTTTACCGAGGAAAGTAAAAATTTTGGTAGTATGTTCCAAAATTTAGTTGTCTTTGCAAACATAAAAGAAGCAAAAAGCTTTGTGCAACATTTAGTCACTTCAATACATTGTATAAAATAAAGTTGTCTCTTTGTATGTCCTCCTATGAGCTTACATTTTTAATACTACGGATTATGATGAGGTTTTTTAACTAAGTGTTTAAAGAAGAAACTTTTTATAGAATACAATTATATTGTGCATATGTGACCGGGCAAAGTTGAGTTGGGATGATACTCGTAGTCTACAATAACAGTGATTATCTGCCAAGTTAAGAACGTAGAAAATAATTATTGCAACTTCACTGCAAGGTGCTTTGAAAGTGCCTTTGATAAAAATATAAAGAATGAGTAATTAATGTCATCATATTTTGGCGTGGCGTACTTTCCCTCCAATTGTGGTTAAGAAGATAATTTTTATTTTATTTATAATTCTAATTGAATTTGATTTTATTTGATATTAATTTGGAAGTATTTTTAATTCATGCCTTTGGCAACATTTATTATGTATTAGATTTGACATTCATAAGTGTACAAAACTAAGTTTAGTTTTTACCTAAATGAAGAAATAAATTAATGAAATGAAAAAAAATTGTGCTGTGTAGGAATTTTAATATCTTTATTATCACAATCACAATTGCTTACGTTATAAGCTAGATAAGATTTATAGTTAGATATTATAATAGTTTTTGGTGTTCAGTAAGTACCTACCTACTTATGTCCCGTCGTGGTAGTCAGTATGGAAAAATATTATGTAAGTTAGTATTGTTATTCATGTGTAGAACTAAGACGAACGAATTATTTATTCATCCTTTGTATTTTGATGTCCTTTCCTAGTAATGTTAAGTAGCGAGAATTTGTACTAAATTTACTTTATCCAGAATGATTTAGTAACCATATATTAAAAAAAATAATTGATTTGACAATGTCTTTGAGAAATAAAAATATAAAGTAAAGCGATATTGGTAACGAACGTATAATCTTTTGAATTTGGCTATAGTTCGTCAAAAGCAAAACTTTTTTATCCACGGATTTTAGTACATTTGTTAAATCGTCGACGAACGATTTTCTGTGTGTGTGTGTGTGTCTGTGTGTGTGTGTGTGTGTGAATGATGACTTTAACTCCGTTATGTATAACGATAAAGATAGAGAAAGAGGATAGCTTAGTAGTTGTAGGCTGACAATAGACACTTTTGTGTGTTGAATTCATTTGTTTGTTTGCTACGATAGGTACCTACTCATAACAGAATACAACTCATAATTTATGAAATAAGTAAAATGCACAGTTTTGATGCAAGTTATATTCCTAATAATATAAGTATAATTAAAAATAGTATGGCATGTAACATAAAAAACAAATAGTTTTCAACCAAGAACGTGTGATACCGGTCTTGTCAATTGATGTCATAAAAACTGCCTAATCGAAATTTATATTACTGCAGCTGTTATAAATTCAAGACTTCTATCACATGTATTTAATATTTAAAATTTGTTACAATCTATATAAATAACCTATTTGTGATAGATATCTAAATACATAATTGATTAGTGATTTAGAAAGGGTGATTAAAATCAATGTCATAAATAAAACGACAACCTATTTTTATTTTTTTGTAATAAGATGTTGTTTGATTTTGTTTTTTAATTAAGTCTGCAGTTATTTCTCTTTCAGTTTAACATTTCTGTAATAAAACATGGTAGGAAAAGTTTATAATGAGGAGTTTCAATTGTGATATAATAATACTATAGTTTAACGCACTAACTTTCACCTTAGCAAAGAATACATAATACAAGTATAAGTAAATCGCTTAAGGCGATAAAGCCGCCCATTTGTACGTTATTATTTGTTCTTATTTTACTTTGTACTATATACTTGTGTTGGTGTGCAATAAAGACATATATTATTATTATTATTATAAGTGGGATTATTGTTTGTTTTCAAAAGTATGTAGAATCTGCCATTTGCCATTTGGTCGACAAAATCATGTTGTGCCATATTGATCTTGTACATACAATGTACATGTAGATTTCTCAACCTACTAACAGAAAATCATGTAGAATATGTTTTTGATACTGTGAGATGAAGTTAAGGCAAATCATAAATAAGAAACCAATACAATGCTTTATTTTTTTTTAAATTTCAGATAAACTTATGAAACAGTATTGCTATTGCTATATTATATATTACTTAAGTACTACGAGTTTCTAAACCTAGACTAGAAGAAACTCAATAATTAATCTTTATTTTTTTAGCTACACTAGAAATCCGAAGTATTTTATTGCATGTGTTGCATCACTAAACAAAAAGCATTAACTACGTGTAACATATTAAACTTTTGCTAACATACAAACTACATATTAACTTCTAACTTAAAATCTTAAATTGCATCACAGAGTTACCACAGTAAAGTTATAAAGTATACAGTATTTTCTCTTCACAATAACTGCGACAATTTTAAATTCTCGTAGAGTAATGGTTGCTCTTAGTAATATTATGTCGTAGATCGTGGTTGGCTCGCTATTGATCACATGATAAATCAGGCGTTCCAAAAAGCAGTTGATAGACATGCATTATATGGTTTGCTTTGTCAAAAATGGATTAAGATTTTGTTTTGTTTCGTAAAATGTAGTTAAAGACAACTGTCAAAATTATCATTCCATAATGGAAAAGCATATCACCTTTATGCTTATGTGAATCCTAATTACAAACTCAGCGATGAGTTAAAATACTGTACACAGATCTTTACTGTGGTTTTACATACAAATCGAAGTAACCCATCTATTTATATATCTATTTATATTATGTTTTTATAACACAAGTAATTATGAATATTAAAATTTGTAATTACTTGTGTTAAGTCTGGTCGTTTCTATGTATAATAAGTATGTATTTACAAAAGAAAAAGTATATATGTATTATATCCGTTATCTAGTACCTACCCATGATACAAGCGTAAGCTTAGTATGGGGCTAGATGGCGCTGTGTGATATGTCCTAAAATATTTATTATTTATTTATTATTTATTTACACTCGTTATTTACATCATTATATACTGTAGACCTTTCACTTCTCATTTAGGCATGATTGGTTTAGCCTCCATAGATATCTGTCGTAGCATTGTCCTGTTGATTTTGCCTGAAGCTGTGACTGGGAAAGAATCGACGAAAAATAGACCTCCGGTTAGTTGCTGGTTTTCTGGTAGTGTTTCTGTAACAATACACAAAGAAATATAGATTATTATCATACCTATTTTGATCTGTTTCTAAATATTTTTGAAAATGTTATTTTAAGCATATACCAACTAAGCTAATACGTCCTAAACTTTGTTTGATGTTAAATCATTGAAACATGATAAGAGATCTAACAATTGTATAATAATTCCCACGTCATTCTGCAGTGGTATTGTTTATCAGATTATTATTTAATACGCCTGATTTTTATACCAAAGATTCGACTTCGGTTCATTAAAACTCCGATTTTTACAAAAATAGGACATAGGACACAAAAATTCTTACTTTTTAACATAGAAAATATATCTTGAGGGTCTACTGGTTTCCCGTTGGTCTGTATGACTGCTCTGGCGAGTTCCATTCTGTCCGGGTCCGGGACATCCACCACGGCTGCCTCGAATACTCCTGAATGCTGCTTGATTACCTCTTCCAAGGCCAGCGGAGGAATCTATCATATAAAAATGTTAAGTAAGTTGATTTTAGTTCAATCGAGAGGACTAACTTTTTATTTATTCAATCTTTTTTTTCCTCTTATCGATTAAGACTGGGCAATTCTAGTGTCGAGACTTTATCAAGCCGCCCTAAGGGCATTTGACATGGCTTGACTCTGACTCTGACTGCCGTACTAGACAAACAGCCGGGACCTACAATTTAACGCGTCATCCAATCCACGGAAACGCCCAAAATGGAATGCCAGTTTTCGGTCACCCATTCAAGGACTGACCTCATCGACCTTTGCTCAGCAAGCGATTGCCTCCGCTAGCTGAGCTACGGGCGCTTTAGTTTTTTCAATAAAAATAATGCTTGGCAAAACCTAGAACAAAATTAAATACCGTTCTTAAAATTACACAAGCACTTACCCAGTAGCCAAGATTTCTGATCAAAAGCCTTTTTCTCTCAACAAAGAAGTAAAAATTTTGATCATCCTTATAAAATATGTCTCCGGTTTTTAACCAACCATCCGGTGTCAGCATTTTAGCTGTTTCTTCAGGATTGTTCAAATATCCCTAAAATATAATAGGTTATATTAAATATTGATTGATATGCTTTTTAAGCATTGATAAACTTATTAAGCAGATTAAAATTATGTAATGTACGAAATGTTTTTTATTAAATAAATCTGTGACCATAACGAACTATAACCTACTTTGAAGAAGTCATCTCCTTTAACCAGAAGTTCACCAGATTTGAATGGTTTAGTAACGTCATTGCCTTCGTCGTCAATAAGCTGAAATTCATAATTTACAATTATATTTTAACTGTATCAATACAACTTTTTTATTGTAAAGTACTGCGCACATTTTTTATACAAACGGTTGTTCCGTATGACTTAGTAGCGAAAAAAGATCAAGTTATGAATTATACATAATTCAGATGTATTCGAATAAATTAGTACTTCATTTATTTTTAACAATAACTAGTATATAATAACTAGAAAATACTACAAATGTATATATGTACGCTGAATACATACAAAAATGTTTCAGGACATATCACACAGCGCAATCTAGACCCATAATAAGCTTACGCTTGTATCATGGGTACTAGATAACGGATAAACAAGATAAACAATTTATTAATAATTTGTACAATTTTAAATAATTATATCAATAATAATAATTATTGTGATTTAAAATATAATAATAACACTTATTTCACACATATTCTACCATTAATGTTCAGGTAGCTTCTATAGATATAATACACATATACTTTTCTTTCGTAAATACATACTATAAATAATAAATAAATATAAATATATCAGGACATATCACACAGCGCCATCTAGCCCCACACTAAGCTTACGCTTGTATGTATCATGGGTACTAGATAACGGATATAATACATATATATTTTTCTTTTGTAAATACATACTTATTATACATAGAAACGACCAGACTCAACACTAGTAATTACAAATTTTAATATTCATAATTACTTGTGTTATGCGGGATTCGAAACCGCACCCCTAGATTAGAAGGCAGAGCCACTACCAACTAAGCTAACGGAGCAGTCTTATACTTATTATACATATAACGATCATTCTAGCCAGTTTCTTACTTAAATATATTGAAGTAATTTACATCACGTACCCGATATTGATATTTCTCCATCGGATATCCAGTAGAATTATCAGGAACTGTGTCGTCGAAAGTGAATATCGGCACGAGCAGCTCTGTCATTCCGTATGCTAAATATAACCAGGCGCTGCATAATTTCTGCAAAATATTTCTTGAAATATTATATATCTTTAAGAAATGAGGAATTTAATGTATAAGGCAATGAAATTGTTTTTTTTTTGTTTGTTTTCCGAATACGAATTAATACTAACACTCGTTACTATTATGAAACTCGCTGCGCTCGTTTCATAAACTCACACTCGTGTTTTAATACCCTTCATTATATGCAGTTGCATACACTACTTTATCTTCACTAATGCAATTAATCAAACAACAAGAGTAAAAGCTGACAATAGTTTATTTATATTAAATTCACGCGTACGTGTATTGTCACAGTGATTTTGCCGCCATTAATATCTAACCAATGAGAGCGCAGCTGCGCGCATCAATAAAACGCGACCAACCTGATTGGCCCTGTAATCAGGTTGGTCGCGTTTTATTGATGTTATAATGAGATATTACGAAATTGCTTAAATTGAGTGTTTTGTTGTCTGCGCTATAACAGTAGTAATTATAAGTCAAGTATTGGAAACATAAGTAGAATGTTACAACATTAGTGTTGATAAAATATGTTACAGAATTTAAATAAATGTATTTTTTGTAGTATTATAATACACTAGGTTACAGGCAACTAATTTGTAATTTTTTTGATACGGCATTTCATTTCTTTTTATCCTATAAGAGCGATCAAAACTACAATCCCATAATAACTATGACACGAGTATAAACAGTTTTATGACTGTTTTCAAATGAACCTACTTGAATATACTTTGTTATGTACTCACTCTGAACCGATCCAGTAAATGTTTCTCCACCCTGCCTCCTCCAATCAATATAGCGTCAAAGCACGACAAGTCACATAGTCCTTTTTCTGCGACGGGAATAAACTGGTTCACTAAGTAAGGCGTCCATCCAGTGACATTTGGCTGAAATAAAAGTGGACTTATTCATACATTATTAACTAGTGGACGCCCGCGGCTTCACTCGCGTTATAACGGGATAAAAATTAGCCTATGACACTGTCGGGATCTCATACTACTAAATAAAATTGAAAAAATATTATTTTATGCCACTATTTTGATAAATTCTCTATAGATTGACCTAGTCAACAGTTGATTTACTTTGGTAATTGCAAACGAATACTTCCACGAAACACGAGCTTTACAAAATCTTTGTAAATAAGGACTAAATAGCTCGCGTAGCACGTCTACGGCTGCTACGCTCGTAGCAAGGACAATGATAATGCTACGCTTTCATTTAGAACCGAATCCAAATTACTTAGATTGAAAACGTTGAGATGAAAAAAATCATAACTACGTATTGTTATGCAATTACTTATTTATAGTATTATAATATCAACAATAATGTAATCAAAGTATACTCAAAGATTTATCGCACTTTCATAGATTAGACTTATTTATATGTGTGATTAAAAAAATTTATGCCACTATTTAACACACTTATTTACACGGAAACAACAGATTTTCCTTGGTTGGGGTAGCTGGATCACCAAAAATTGTAATCACATTTTTTACATTATTTACCTAAACATATAAAACTCAAAGGTGATTGACTGACTGGCATAGTGATCAACGCACAACCCAAACCACTGGACGAGTCGAGCTGAAATTTGGCATGCAGGTAGATATTATGACGCAGGTATCCGTTACTAATCGTTGGAAATGCGTTTAAAGGTGTGAAATAGTGAATGCAAGCTTTACTTCTTAATGCGAGCGAAACCGCAAGCACCCACTAGTTTACCTATATATTTAAATCTAATTTATACTGTATAGCCATTTTGTGTCCACAAAAGTAACTCACCCGATATTTATTAATGATGCCAATAAGCGTTGGTGGCGTGAGAGGCGTAGAGCATTGAAGTCTTGTATAACAACGCAATGGGCCTGATATGAAAAATACATACGCAGATATCCACTGTAGTGTAGCCATCGTCAACACTTTGTCATATCTCTGGGAGTACGGTTGCCTGTGTAAGAAATAAATATATAAATATCCCGGGACATAACACACAGGGTACTATATCTAGTACATAACAGATAGAATTAACGATTATAATGATACTTGATGGTATTAAGTTTAGATTAAGCACCAAATACACAGGTCCTGTATAGGTTTAGTCAAAGACCTCGACAAAAAATATTTACAACGCCCTAAATGCCTCATTTTCAAAAATGGAGAAACAATTAAACATTATTTGTTACTAAGAACAATGCTAATTTAAAAATGAAATTTACGTTTTTTTCTTCAAAATTATGACTACAATTGAATCATTAATTGTATTATGTTATATACGTACCATAAGCAACAAACGCCGTTGAGTACAGTTTCATAAGGATACATCGCTACTTTGGGCAGTCCTGTAGTTCCACTGGTTAGCATCAGCCACGCATTAATCTTTGAATGGTCAAATTCTGCTGGCCTGTAATAAAAATCATATATTTGAGATACGTACTCGTAATGAAATATACCTCGTGAGAGTATACCAAATAGAGCAACTAGACGATTAAAGAGATACCAAGCTCCAAATAAAAAAAAAATACAATTACCTAAAATTAACTTCTGTGCCCTTGTTTTCTTCAATAAACTTGTCCATATTGATATCTTTGTCATAGAAAGCCACAATTCCACCTTTCATTTTGTTGGCATTGTATGCATTCTTGACTTTTTCTACGCAATCTTTTTGACAGAATACCAATTTTGGTTGTAAGTTGGGGAACAGTGCTTGTAGATCACCTAAAACAAAGAAAACTAATGAATAATAATATTTACAATAACCTAATAACGTATCAGCATTGCCATCCAGCGTGGTAATGCGGCCAGTATGCTGAGCACGCTGCCTTCTGGCAGTGGGCTGGAGCACTTAGACTATCTTTAGGCTTATCGAAAGATTTTCTAAGTGCCCCCCCCTTTTTATGTTTTTGTTAGAAGTAGTAGGTATGTTTAGTTTATCTTACCTAATAATATATTTGTCCGGACATGATTATTTTCCTTAATTTCCAATATAGTTTAGAATTTACAATAACTCCCAAATATATTTTGTAAAACATATAAATATTAATGTATAGCGCGACAATTGGCAGTCATATTGCAATTAGGTTTCAAAGCAGCCCTCAAAGAGTCATTTGCGTTATTTCGGCATTCGAAATAAACATGTTGATCCAAGGTTTGATCTCTCCATATCAAATTTCACCAAAATTCAATTTTGATGGTTTAGACCATAGAGTAATGTAATATACCGGGACTAAACACACTCACAAACTTACGCCTTTATAAAATTAATGAAGTGATGCTCTTATGAAACTTTTCCACAAAAATACAAGTAGTAAAATATATGCTTGCTACTTATTTAAAACAATCTTATCAATCTCTCAATGTAAAAATTAGAATAATCAATATTTTTTGTTACTGGCTTAAATCACAGGCCTTATCAGATATTTGTTATCACCAATTGCGTACTTCAATCAAAACACTCAATCAAGTCTATCTTCAATCACCCTATAATTAATTTTGTATGCTTATCGGTCACGTAAAATAAGTGATCAAAGTCTGTACTGTTTAACATCATCCTCTTATGCGTCCTCCTTGAACCGTGATCCGTGTTATTGAGGGTCTTGACTCCTCTGCAAAACTGATTCTTCGTAGGTAGTACTCACAGGCAAATACATCATGATGGGCGCCATCGCTAAAAATGGCACAAATCTCGTACTTGTGTATATCAGACATTTGGTTTTCTCGCTTCCTTCACCATTAAGCGAATGCAACCCACGCATAACTCGAAAAACAAGCCATTGAATTTGCCATGAAAGACTATAAAGCGAGTAAAAGTAGAATAAACTGTATGTATGCTAGGTATACGAGTAAGGTTTCAAACAAACACCAAATAAATAACAATGAGTTATTATTTTAGTAAATTGAACCACTTTATTGGCCATTCAACTAGGTTGTTTTATGATATTTAGATTGTTTTGCATAAAAAATAAGGCGTAATATTATTAATAAAACGGAACGGTTCATAAGATAATAATAAACACTTATACATATTTAACATTAGCATTGTTTTGTAAGCTATTTTCGACTTTTTAGCAAAGAGTTTTTACATTATTTCAAATTATATCCCTAGCAAGATAAAATAGTGAAATAGCAAGAATTGAAGAACAGATGTCTTCTTGTCCTAAAATTTGTGCAAGAGGTTGGGCGCCCACCACAATGTCTTTGTCTAACAGGATTACCTCAACATATCAATTCTGCAGAGGAGTTCCGATACATATTAACGTTTAATTCGACTCAATATCCCAAAGGTAAACAGCATAAAATTGGCATAAACCAAATCGCCATGCTTTATCTTTTGTCATATATGTTTGAAGGCAAAAAACCAAACTTTTTCAACTTACATGGTAGAATACTGGGATCTATAGCACAAACGGATAGTCCGTTATAATGGCATGCGTAGAAAGGTATGCATACATCCAGATGGTTGACTCCCATGACGATGACAGAATCCCCCGGCACTAGCCCGCACTTGTTCATGGCGCTGGCGAGCTGCATGGAGCGCCGCGCTACTGACTGGTTGCTCTCACTCTCAGCTGTGGCTGCGTCGATCTGTTAGTCATGGAGAAAATTGCATAAGTAAAAGGACATGATGGGTAAGTCCCTTGTATAAAACAAACACCATTTAGAAAAATTAAGAACCTCCTTTTTTGAAATCGGTGAAAAAAAGGAAATAAAATGAAGATATATGTACTTCAAAAAACAGTTAATATTAAATACAGTCATTTTGTCTCGGCTTATGTAATGAGCTAAAAGGAATGTCAACGCGTATCGCACGCGTCGTTCTCTCGCCTCATGCGTTGTCATCAATTTCCACCATAACCTACCCTAACGGATTTCTCTTTACAAATGTTATAAACTATATTGATATTTTTCCAATAAACATACTTATTAATAAATAAAAAATTAAATATATTCTTCCAATAAACACATTAATAAAAGAAAAACGCAAAAAAATATTATGTTAGGCGGTTTTTCACATCACGATTTGTAAAATTTTGAAAAATTTGTATGTTAGTTTGTGAATTGTGGTATTACATAGTATATAACATTTCAGGTCGCAGAACCAAAACAGCCGTTACTAAGAAAGTGACATACCTGGCATATATCATTAGGCCTCTGAAGCAATCCTTGAAGCACCAAGTGACCGACGTGACACTTTTCCGGGGCAATATTGTATTTTTGTGCAGCCCTCAGCTTCAACGCGGCGCAATGCTGCGCTATGTAAACTTTGTCCAACATTTTAAACAAGAAAAATCACCTTAGTAATATATTAAGAATTTAAATTAACGTATATTTTTTATTAAGAGTAATGTAGTAAAACACTTGCTAGGATCTAACGTAACGAATTAGGCCTAAGCCTAAGAAGCATGCATATATAAGAGTCAGACGATTCCTATCTCTGTTAATCTTATAAAATTAATTCAACGATACAAGAAAATAGATTAAAATTGGTTTCTATCGCTGTTTGTGGGGTATTTCTATCAACCCACTAGTAGATTTAGTTGATAGAGGAAAAGAGACAAATAATACTAGATACCTACTAATTTGACCAATGTGTATTGGTTTATCAATTTATTGGAATAACAATATTAAAATATTTATAATCATAAATCATTAAGCAAAGGACGATGCGGTCAGTCCTTGGATGGGTGACCGAAAAGTAGCATTCCATTTTGGGCGCCTCCGTGGATCGGATGATACGTTAAATTGTAGGTCCCGGTTGTTTTTCTAGTACGGCAGTCGTTAAGCCATGTCAGAGGCCCTTAGGGCGGTTTGAAAACTCTCGAGACCCGAGGTGGCCACTCTCATTCGATAAGAAGAAGAAGGTAAATCATTGAACTCATTTGCTTTTGCTGACAATATGTATGTATATAATGAATACATTTTACTTATTTCGGGTTACAATCGAGTAAGATAATGTATGGAGCTTATTTTCTCATACTCTATTGCTGAATCTTTTCACATGTATTTAAGTAATATGGATGTACTAATATTAAAAAATAAAGGACATGATAATTTTGATAATGATAAATTATATCTGCTGTTTAATTAAAATTAAGTCACGTATCGAATTACGATAGATTGTCAAAATAAAATCACCTACTTATGTTGATGTAAATTGATTACGCAAACGAAATAATACCTTCTTACTACTAACTAAAATGGCCCCTGACACAAAGAGACGCCACTCCTCTCGGTTCTGCCCCATCTGCCACTCGGTTGCATGGAAACAAAATAATGCCAAATTTTAATCATTTTGTTTATTTTCTTTTACGGAACGAATATACCATAAAGATTGAAGATTTTACATGTCCATAAAGATATGCTAACGCAATATTTAATAGGGTTATATTTTCTTTGTTGTATTGAAATAAAGATGTATAGGCTTATGAAGATTATTTTATAAATTATTTAATAGTTTATCTTTCATATTCATAACAAAATCTAGAGTAGGTTTACAACGTTTACAGAAAAATGGATCTATTTTATGCTGTCCAATATAGTTTTTTTTTATTGTTTAAGCTAAATACTTTGTTTTTCGTAGAATGACCTGGGCTCACCTCAATTACTTGACCAACCTGTCCTAACGAATTATTTCTGCGGGGTGTCACGGATCTCCGTACTCTCCGTAAAGAGGATACAACTCAAACTAGTGGGAAGCTAAAATTATTATCGCAATTGAATTTAAGCAAACTAAGAGCACCTAAGGCTAAGTACTACATTACGCTCTATAACACGAGTATGAGTATGTAAATATGCATACCTGAAAATAGTATAGATAGGACCGACACGGCGCAGTTAAAAAGAGTGGCCGGCGAGCTCTCGTGGCTCTGGATCATGTCTGCGCTCGCTTTTTGCACTCCACGAGCTCTCCGAGGGCTCCTCAGCCACTGTACACTCGACATTAATGCATTCCATTACGAGTTATGCGCCGCTCATGTAAATTAATGCCCCATTCTCATTCTTCATCACCATAACATACGAATATAACGAATTTACGTTCACGAATCATGCCGACATTGTACCAGAAACGCGTAATTGAAAACGGAGTTTACTTAGTATAATGTTAAGAAGCGTGTCACGTATTTCATGGACGAACTCCGAATACAAATAATTCGTGCTTTGCGTGTATCACTCTTGTTACTTTTAAGAATACGCTTTTGTTTTTGTTTCAATATTGTTTTTCTCGGTATTACCGGGATTGCGTGAGTATTTAATTTACACATGTTTAAGGATATACGTTTAGGTACTTTTTACTCATTTTCAGGCTATTTTGGTCAATGTTATAATGCGGTAAAAACAACTTTGGCGATAATTTTATCGCTTTAGGACCAGGCAGATAATGTGTGAACTTTGTACCTAGCTCAATGGGATCTGCAAAAAGATATGAATTACATACAAATTACTGATTTTGGCAATTCAGTTTGTAAATGAATATATATGAATTATTTTTTATAAAGCAAAAGACTTCCTAGTGGAGCATAAGCATCCTACAAATTACTGATTTTGGCAATTCAGTTTGTAAATAAATAAATATGAATAATTTTTTATAAAGCAAAAGACTTCCTAGTGGAGCATAAGCCATATAATAACTCAAACCGCAATTAATTTTCAATTCAAAGTCAGTGAAGTAGTTTCCGAGGATTTGAATAATCTAGATTTAGTGGTTGCGATCACTAGAAGCAATTTATTTACTAAAAGCGCAAAACGTAAAATAGTGTTAAAAGTTAATCCTATTTTTTTACATTTTTATGGCTAACGGCGCTCGAATAAAAGTCCAATTTGGATTTATGTAGTGCAACATAAATAGCAAACACAATGTTGGATACTAACTATAAAAACTATTTTATTTACCAATTCAGCATTCAGTCTTATACACGTACGTCGTACATGAAGCGAGCAATTATAATTTAAAAAAAAACTTTTTTGCGGGCTCGCGCGGAGTTCTGTCAGCACCCCACGCATTTTTGAACGTAAAAATGAATAATAATTTATTTAGTTACGAGTCCGCGCTTCTGAGTATCTACAAGTGACTATTGAACACTTTGACGTGAGGCAAGAGGGGCAGTGTGGCGTAACCACACGCAGTGTAAGGATGTGTCAAAGTTTTCGTGGGGTGGTCACAACACCCCGCGAGCGCTCATGCTATACTTTTTCAGAGGTTATTTTATTAGCAAGGTACGTTTTATCAATTTTTTTGTTTAAGTAAATTATCTAAGCGTGCTTTTATTTAATATAATATAAATATTAGTGTAGTTCTTTGCATTATAGTTAATGTTTTTTTTACAAAGATTTATTTACTTGTGCGTTGCTTTGTTCGAAGGTATGTAACTTATTTTTCAAATATTTTTGTTTTTAGATGAGTTGGGAACAAGAGCAAGCGAGATTGAGAGCTTTGATAGAAGAAGTAGTATCGGATAATGGAGACAATGTTGCAGTGGAAAGTGATGCCAGCCTGGATGAAGATTTTATTCAAGAATCTGATCATGATTTATTGTCAGAACAGGACGTTCCATCGGTTGTAGAGTCTGAAGTTGGCCAATGAGATTTTTCTTTCATATGCTGGTACTTCTGGAATCAATGCGAATGTTATCTACTATTGGAATATGGCGCAATCTCATAGTAATATGAAAAGGCCAGACTTTTTGGAAACATTGGGTTTGACCATGCTTCAAGGTCACCTAGAAAGAAGATCCCTACAACCAGGGTTACCCAAATCACTGAAGAGGGTGTTGTATACTCTTGGACCAAGCACCAAAGGTATATCACCAACAAAAAAACAGCGCTGTATAGTCTGTCCACGGTCTAAAGACATCAAAACGTTGAGTCACTGCAATTTTTGCAAACAAACTATATGCCAAAAGCATATGAAGTTAATTTGCAGTTCCTGTGCTGAAAAGTAAGAAATTTTAATTTCACTGTGTTAATAAATCCATATATTTTAATTGTGTTTATAATAAAAGTTTGGGTTAAAATTTAAGAAGTTATTTTTGTTTGTTTGTTGACTGATCTCAATTTAACGATTAATAAAGCTGAATATCGTTAAGTTTCAAAGAATACAAATAAAGTCGATTATAAAGTCTACGTTTTTTTCCTACATCATTTAACACAAAATAATAAAATGCTTGTATATTTCCATTAAGTAATATTATACGTTTAGAAATGTACTTTGAATATGTGGGGTGGCCACAACACCCCGCGAGTGCTCACGAGGCTAAAAATCGCGCGAGTGATCAAAGGTTTTGACGCATCACCGTTAACGGTGATGCGTCAAATGGCTTAAGCCAAAGAATCCCAATCTTAACGAGTAAACATTTTGAGGTAATCTGTCAGAAATATCACATAATAACGGCACATCACCATTGATAAAGCACTTTCAACCAAACACCGAGTACATTCTTGTCTCAGTATCCGAGTAAATCTAAATTCTCGATTATCTGAGTAGACAAAGATTGAGGAGGTACATCTATCACCCGCGCTTTCTTGCCAGATTTTGCGATAGCTGCAAAAATAATCACCGGATACTATGTCGAAGAATATGTAAGACTTATGTACTGTAGTGTGACGAATTACTTGACAAAATGCTAGTGACGACAGTAATTTCGCAGGTTCTAGTAGCTAAAAGGTTATATTCTGATAAATTGTTCACTGTTTCATTATTTGTGTGGGCGTCGTATGCTAGAAGGGTGACATATGATATAGTAACATCAGAAAGCCTATATTATACGTAAAATGAGAAGTAAAACAAATAAAATATCACACTTTTATTGCGAAGAAAAAGTTTGTGCGTGTTTGTGACTTCCTCATACTCCAATGACTAAATCAATCTGAATGAAATTTAATGTGTAAGTAGTAAGACTTTGGTCTATCTCATACACATAGGCTACTTTTATCTCATATAAACGTGGGTAACATCGCGGGGCACTGCTAGTTCAAAGGCTAAAACAATCAATATCGTAATCACACGTTTATCTTATGTCATACCCATACCTATATTGAGACTACAATCTGCTCAAAGTTCGCTGTCAATAGATTCTTATCGATGTCGGCAGTAGGTTAATTGGAAATAATCTCGGCACCAAATGGACCTTCAAATTGAGCTGGTGAGCTGTTTGAAATTCATTAGGTGGTGCCGCAATTTAAGCTAAGGCCGGATTTATTCCCCCAGAACCAAAATGACTTCGACATAGGACATTGAAATGCTATGATCGAAATCGTGGGAAGGGAACATCAAAAGCTGTATAATTAACATGCTGATTGAATTGAACGTAACATAATTATTTCAGCCGCAACTAAATTACCTACAAATTGGGTTAGCAATTATCTTCAGATGAGAGACTTGTTGCTAGACAGCGTTTGTTGCTCAGGAAGTACACAGTTGTGAATTGAAGTCACTTGTGCTGCATAGCACACTGTAATCGTTAATCATTAAGTTAATTATTACATACATACATATAGTTAAATATATAAAACTCAAAGGTGTCTGCCTGACTGACATAGTAATCCATAGAGTAATATAATATACCAGTAGTAATCTATCAACTCACAGTTTAAACAACCCAACGGATTGGGCTAAAATTTGGCATGCAGGTAGATGTTATGATGTAGGCATCCGCTAAGAAGGGATTTTTTGGAAATGCCACTTTGGGTGAAATAAGGGAGGCAAGTTTGACTTTTTAATGCAAACGAAGCCGTGAGCACCCACTAGTGTTATATATATACTAAAGAGTTCTATCTGTAGCTAATTATATCGTTAAAATTACGTAAAATCTAAAATGTTGCATTCAGACCAGCTGGCACAACAACGCTAAACGTGTTTAGCCATTCTTATTAGGGAATTATGCGTATAAGAATCTTTGTGAAAGTGGACCTTATCTCGACGGTACGCTGATAAAAATTCTTGAAATAAAACAGATATATCGATCAATTCTCATTTGTCATTATAAATTTAATTGATGTTTTAGTGATAATTATTGCATTTTGTTGAAGCAACGATAAAATGGCAGCAAGTGTATGTATTACGGTAAACAAATAACACATAATATAGGTATCTACTTATGTATATTAAAAATAGTAATATGCATGCAATATACGCAGTTTGATTTCAATATGTATGGGATTTGCCATTCGTTTGCATTTTATTATCAATCTATTATGTAAGTATTATTTCTATAATATAAACCACTTGAGCGGGCACGCGGTTTTAACCTTCATACCATATTTCGTTTAAATCGGTCTATCCATTTGAGTTTACATAAAACAGAAACACATTCACATAGTCATAATATTTCGCCCTTATTAAAAAAATATAAATTAATATCTCACATCGTATCTACAAGGTTAATTTTAATATAACTTATTTTACTAAATCTCATAACTAATGAATAAGAAATTATACTATTTGGTTATTATTTATGTGTCATTTAAATCACAACACAGAAACTTTATACATATAACGACCAGGCTAGTTATTGACTAGAGGCCTTACATACATACCTACTTGTGTCGTAGTTAACGAAAACTCCGATTACTGCGTTTGTGGAAGACATCCCAAGAACCGCCCGCGGCCGTCGTTTAATAGAATACAAAAAGAAAATCATTTCTTTTTCCAACTCATAGTGTAAAACCATTACGTACAAATGAAGTACCAATCGATTTACTTAAATTGCGTTCTCAGAGTATTCGAGTCGAAGCTCAGTTTAGTTTAGTAAACTTAAAGCCTTTGTTTCGTGGAGAAAACCTCGGCTAATGGAACTAAGAAATGTATTTACTGCTAAAACATTAAGTCCGACCTAATACTTGGGTAGGTTCTATGTACTATTGATGACAAATCTCAGCTAATTACAATAGACGATTGATTTTGTTTATTATGCATGTTTGAGGAAAACAAATATCCGAGGACATGTGTCTTCCGTGGAAGGACCTGGGTGCTGTATTTGCCCAAGAGAACTCCCCTAACGAATTAATTCTGCGGGGGAGTCACGACCCTCAGTCATGAGGAAACACGACCCAAGAGGGATGCATGTATATTAAAATGAAAAATAAGTAAGTTATGTTGTATACTGTTTTAATAAACTTTGTTTATTTTCCTTACACAACGAAAAATATTTCGATATTCTTTTCACAGTAAACTATTTTTTTTTTGTGCGAAGTTTTACGTATAAATTCGAATAACCATAAACACGTTTTAAACCATTTTTTATGTTTAACACTTTCGCGTTATGAATCTCCCTTTTACATCAGTACCAACTAATTCTATGTAGTTAGGTTGTCTGCACGTAGATACGCTTTTTCAGTCTACCAAAACACTCGCACACAACATCACATATTCCTCGACCGTATGCTCAGACAATTTGATACCCAATTCCGTTGCTAGCTTATGACAACCCTAAATGAAAACACAACCGTTCTCTACTACGTCTATAAATTGTTCGCAATATTATTAAACGGAATAACAATATTATCTAGATATCTACTTATACATATAAAACACATAGGTCACTGACTTATCAACCAACGCATAGGCCAAACCATTAAACCGATTGGGCTGTAATTTGGCGTACAGATAGTAGCTATAATGTAGGTATCAACTAAGAAAATAATAGTGCAAATTCCACTATATGGAGTTTAAATAGGTGTTGTAAGTTAGTATAAAACTTCAACTGATAATAATTCCACCTAACGCGAGTTAAACCGCGTTCGCCCTCTAGCTATTATATAAATTTAACTAGTGGGTGCTAAGAAGAAGAAGTAAGAAAGTAAGTAAGAAATAAAACCTTGCATTCCCTATTTCACCCCTTTAAAAGTGGCATTTCCAAAAATCCTTTCTTAGCGGATGCCTACGTCAAAACATCTATCTGCATGCCAAATTTCAGCCCGATTCGTCCAGTGGTTTGGGCTGTGCGTTGATAGATCACTATATCAGTCAGTCAGTCAGTCAATCAGTCAGTCACCTTTGAGTTTTATATATATAGATATCAAGGCCTTACCTACTCGTTTTGTTTAATAAAGAAGACAGAAGTCATCATAAAAGAGGCAGTGTGAAGGGTCTTCCCTTGACGCTGCTAATAAAAATCTTTGAAAGGTCACGGAAAAAGAAGTAGGCGTAATGTTCATATGATTTTTGATGAAAGATTCGTATTTCATACATGTATTTGAACTTGAACTACATTTGCATCATTTTTTTAATGCGTTTTAACTAACACACACTAGCTGAGTAAAATGCTTGGAATATACAGTTTATTGTATGTTATAACTTTGTCTGTACGGAGAGGTTCAACGTAGGTTGTACATGGAACTGTCCAAACTTTTTCATTTGAAAATAGAGCAGTATAACTTTTGTTGGTCAATGCTTTCATGCTTTATGAAAATAAACTGCGTAAGGTCTGGAAAGAATAATTTCGAGCGTTACGAGAGATATGTTTTATAACAATATTGCATTGTAAAAGCATTAAAACATTTGTACATGTATACTTCTTACTTTTGCCTAGCTTACATTTAAGGTATGTCAAATTATAACAGGAAAAAAATGTGTTTTATTCACTGTCAAGTCCCTTCCGTATTGGGCCTACATAAATAACTCGCAACAATTACCCACGATAACCCCAAGCAGATCGAGCAATCAGATTATCACAACAGCGACCAATATGGGCCGCGAATATTGCGTTTCTTTTGTGGAAGAAATATCGTATATATGGTGAGATATTTATTATAAAGAAAAGTTTTCTTATGGGACGCAGACGAGGCAGACACAATAACGGGGTACAAGTGGGTAAATTGGATTCGCGCCCTGGGGAGGTGACAGGCTGACAGGCGGGGATAATCTGTCGCTCGCGGCCTTCGTCACAAGTTACTAGTGCAAGTTTAAAACACACCATGGATCTAATGATTGCACTGTTAGTGTACTAGTTAGTATTTTTCAATACTGCTTGATTTTTAAGTGCTTATACATCTTGCGGTAGGCCCCTTTTGTTTTGTATTTTCCTTACATTAAGTATACTGGATGAGCCTTGTCATCACAGTTCTGCAGCAGAAATCTAAGGTCTAATTAATATACATTACTTACACATACACATTACATTCTTACATTACTTTTTCCTGTTAATTGGCTAATTAAGTTACATTACTTTACGGTTGCTTGTAGGATTCTGACAAAATCTTTTCAAACTCCTAACCATCTACAAAATATTGCCACGAAAACAGTAGTTTTGATCGCTGAATGATATTTACGTGGGCAATAACTAAAAGCCCCCACTTGGACTGATATAACAGTTGTTTATCTGTTTGTAATGCATTATGCAATAGTTTAAATCAATACAAAGAACAAGTTATAACAAAATAGACAAATATTGTTTGTTGTTGGACAAGCCATAAGTAAATACTTTGATAATTCTATATCAAATTATCAACATTAACGTAAATATTTCCTGACGCATGGATTAAGAGATAATTGAATGATATTGGGATGCTCGCTTTATTGATAATTGAAAATAAACAGCTGCTATCATGTGATGATCATCCTTGCGAAGAAAAAATATCCTAAAGCTTATAAAAAAAAAAATTCCATATTAATAGTACACGTGAATAGATAATTTAAGTTGTTGACGCATACAAAGCTCATCAACAATTATATTTAACAATTAAAGTTATACCTATGTATATAACCTCTACCAAAATCTGTCGGGGCGATTAAAAGAGGCTACGCGTGACCAAAATGCTGGTTTGTACATTGCCCAAAAAGTTGGTCTAGCTATCCAACGGGGCAATGCAGCCAGCAATATGGGTACGCTGCCTTTTGATAAAAACTATTGGTAAGGCAGTAGTATTAGTAAGGTATATTTCATGTTTATACATTTTTTATATATTTGAAGTGTATTTCTTATGTAATTTTGTTGTTTAATCAATAATGTACTAATACGATTAAACTAATTACCTAACCGTAACAATACAAAACACATAATACAAGCAAGTAATCGAAAAGAACAAATAAACAATAAAAGAGAATAAAATAATGGCAGGTAAAAGACGCATTTTAAATTAAACTCATGTCTTGTTATAGATTAATTTCAGGAAGCTGAAGGTTTCTCATAAACAATTTATCACATACTTGTTAATAAGTACCTGCATGTATTTTTGGATCGCTAAAGATTGGTTTACAGGAGTGGGCCGTCCCCCGTGTAAACACACCCTACGTTCACATCCAACGAAGGCACATTATGAACAAGCAGGTAATTGAACAAATATTTTGAGGAAATCCTATTAATGTTAAATGAGTTTAGAGGACGGAGGACTCGACACGAACGGCCTTAAGTAGGCACCCGCATCAAAAGTCACGTAAATATAGAAGGAGTAACGCAAGCTTCCCATCCCCGCTTTATCTTCTATTTGGACAAATAAGCAAACATTCTGGGCTCTCGTAATGTGCCGCGGAAGATTCCCCCTTGTGACAAATGTTCTAAAGAATATTGGTTACCATAAAGATATAACAAAATGTTTTACTAACTTGTCTTTAATGACAATTTTCAGTTAAGATCGTATAAAATGTATAAGTCAACAATATTTTTAGTCAAGTAAGTTGGTAGGGACACGCGAGCCCTCTACACAAGCAACAAAAAACGGAATCGATAGCGCGCACCGATAAGTATACCTGTTTGTGGCGTAATGAACACGGGCCTCTGCCGAAAGGGTCCGCAGCCTGAGACTGGCATCACTTACTGATGTGGGTTGACGTTTTCTGGACATTTTTTTCTCAATCCCGTATAACAAAACATGAATGTTCTACTGAACCGAATCACTTAGATATTTAACTCTTTTAAAATGTGGCATAGGATTAACGTTATTTTTGGAAGGGACCAAATTAATCATCGACACACAAATTTTAGACATGAAACAAATGAACATCTGCTCCCAGTTGGCCATCCTTTATGGGTCTGGCGCTATACACAAAAGTATGTATAGGTATATAACAGTTGCATATTTTCCTTAGGATTAGCGCAGATCCAGTTTATGACATCTTTTTTAAGCTTCGACATCGCTTTTGCTCTAGTATTTGATGAGGCTAACTAAGTTCATGGGCCGAACTAACTTCGTCATTCTAACGAGATAAGTCTTCTTCCTGCGCAGTATCATTGCCTCAAAGAAAGGATACCGAGTGATCTAATTTGTGTGGACTCCCGCGGAATATTATATTGCCTGAAACTGTTGTTAGCACAAAACCGACGCAACTTATTTCCATTGAAATGTGACGTGAATAGAAGGTAGATAAGGAAAGTAATCTGGTAAGTTAGTGGGAGCGAGAGAGCGCTTCACACGATGTGAAATTGACGCTTATCAAATCCTTGAACCTCGTACAATCTTCGATCAAGTTTATCAGCTCCGGATCTTAAATTTTTTTTAGGCGGGGCAAAATCTTAATTATGCCGCCCCCACCCACTTATATTTATTTTTTTCTTTATCATCTTTATAATATCGGCTTTTATATGTCCACTAAGATATAGTTAGGCCTTACGAAAATAATGCATCAATTGCTGTTCTTTCCGTGTTATGCTTATTTATTTACAGATGTATAGACATGAACGCGTAGAATATTATATTTTATA
Organism: Macaria liturata; assembly: GCA_964023185.1. NCBI lineage: Eukaryota > Metazoa > Arthropoda > Insecta > Lepidoptera > Geometridae > Macaria > Macaria liturata. The sequence goes on along the minus strand of OZ026811.1, from coordinate 2,620,843 downwards.
CACAGCACAGGATAGGATTTAAAATAAAAATATGTATGCGTGGTAGCACAATCAAACCTCTTTTTAATTTCTGATATGAATTGATCAAATACCATCATTATTTCTTTAGAAAATATTTGTACAAGTTGGATTGTTTGTAATTCGTCTTCACACATCTCATCGAAATGTTGTTAACGTTTGTATTTGTATTTGTTTCGGAATTCGTTTGTTTTGCAAAATAGGCTCAACACCACTTTTTGCAGCAATTTTTTCAGCCTCTTTTATCCAATATTCCATTGGATTATGTCTAATTTTTTGCAAAGTTTTGAGCAGACCATCCATTAGTGCAAAGGAACGGGGATACTTCTTTTTAAATTTGGTTTTACGTATTTTTTCATAATTTCCCATCTAGAAGTGGAGCCAACAAAAAAGCAATATACTTTTTGAATCAAACCAAATAGGTTAATATCTTCCTGACATGATGAGGCAGAATGAACACCTACTAGACAGCACAGTACGAATTAGGCCAGATATTTTCTCCTTTATGGATTCCGGCCTTATTGGACCCATTATCATAAGATTGGCCACGACACTGTCCAATATCTAAATCATCAATCGCCAATTTTTCTAAAATCTGTAGACAATGTCCTCTCCTGTCTTTCCAGCAACTTCCACTATAAAATCAATGAAACTTTCACACTCACTTTTATTTCACAATTATCACCAGTTCTTTTTAAATATCGAATTACCTGGCTCATTTGTTCTGTGTGGGATACGTCTGGAGTGCAGGCGAACATTATCGTGTAGTATTTGGCTTCTTTGATGTCTAAAATTCTATGTCTAACTGTTTCTGCCATTATGTCAAATATTTCATTCTGTATTGTTTTTGATAAATATGATACTTGTCCCTTTTTTAAGTGTTCTAATTGAAACTTAAGAGTTGAATTATGTTTGGCGAGCAGGGAAATTAAGTTCAAGAAGTTACCTTGTCTAGGCTGAGGATATTGTGTTATGAGATCGCTAGGAGTTTCATGGGACCCGCGAAAAGAAAGGCAGTTTGTGGATAGATACAATACGGCATCCATAACAATACGCAGGATCTGTGTGCGAACGGGCGCGCTTTTTTGAAATACGCCTCGGCGCCTCGCGAATAATATGTCACATTTTCCGTGCGTCGTTGTGCCGCCCCTGGGTATCGGTCGAGTTGATATGGTCACAGTCAAAGTTCTTCAATTGTACTTTTATTTATTCTGTAGCCAAGGTTAGGTAAATTATAAGTTGTCTATTCGTTTGTAAATAATGCATTTGACCGCCCTCTGAACTTGCCGCCCGGGGCATAGGCCCCGGCTTGCCCCCCACCCCCACCCCCCTAGATCCGGGACTGAATTTTATAGAAGTTTGCTAAGCCTGCTGGATTAATTAGCAAGATGAGCTTAACGTTGTTGTTCAGCATATTCTTAGCGATGAGTTACCTCGGAGTGGAGCTGGGAGCCGGAACACGGTAATTACTTATATTGCTATATTCATTACCTTCTTATACAAGTAGAATATATTTTAACTTAAACTTTTATTGGAAAAAAAAGTTAAACAGTAAGGTTTCATTTTCCAATAAAAGTTTAAGTTAAACCAGCATAGTGCGGGTTTAGCACTTAATAAATTAACTCAGAATCTATTTTGTTCAAGAGAAGACAGTATGTGACAATGCCATTCGCTTAGACGAATTACTAAAGCAGTAAAATATGTAAAATAATTCAAAATAAAGACTAAAAATGCAACACTAGTTATTACTAATACTTTTTTGCGACAAAAATCTGAATTTTAAATTAAAAAAAAGTACCATAACAGAGTGTCAAAAACAAAAACATTTTAGAAAAATATCTCAGTCAGATCAGTCTCTAAACTATAGCAGTTACTGTCACTTTTCAGCGTAAAAATGTAAGTTTTGCTTTACGGTACCTACCAACAGCACCGGCGTTTGTTTGCTTTCCTGTCAATACATACAGCCTGCGGCAAATCTATGCATATTGAAAACGAACTCCCAATATTTTTGTTACGCTCCTTCTCGACCGGACCTCTGAATCAGCTGGTCGTGTCCGCGCGGCTCTGTATCGCTTTTTAAATAGTGCCGTCAAATAAGGTCAATACTTCCAAAGTAAAATCAAATTGCAAGAAAAGGACGGCAAACTGCTACAGCGAAGGCAAGAAAAGGATAACAAACAGTGAGTCTCTTTTACTTTGCTACGCTAATCAAGACCTTAACTGCCACAGAACATATTTGACTGCGGGCTGCGCGGACGGTGCCGTGATTGTGTGAAACCACTTTTTAATAACAATGATGCACCCACAAAAAGAACGCCTAACTAATACTAACTTGCCACGGGCCTCTTCGGATCCAAATCTCACTGCTAAGGCTGCGACGGATATTAAATCTAGGAAGAAACGTAAAAATAACGCTGAGGAACCTGTCTGTTTAGAAATTAATGAACTTAGAAATGCGTTTACAAGTTTGATTGAAGAGCAAAATTCCAGATTAACATCTTTGATGGAAAGTCAGGAAAATAGACTTGCAACGTTGGAAAACATTATGTTTGAAATCAAGGAACAACGCTCACCAATCTCGAAAATAGAAAAATCTGTCGATACTATCTCAACTGAAGTTAAATCGATTAGCTCAAATATGAGTAAACTTGAGCAAAAGCGCCAAGAAATGGCCGTACAACTAGAAAATCTGGAAGATAAGTTTGAGTACCTAGATTTTAGTGCAATTAAAACCTGCATCGAACTGCGCAATGTTCCTAAATTTTCAACGGAAACACAGGATACCTATTTGACAATGCTAAAAGAGTTAGCCAAACATCTTGATTGTCCGATAACACAATCGGACGTACGCGATACGTATCGTATTCCGAGCAGACGTGACAAAAAAGAATCCACGATTGTAGTAGAATTTCAGACTACATTTCTGAAGACAAAAATCATCCAGGCTGCGCGACGACACAACAAAATCAACCGGAACAATCAACTCAATTCCACGCACCTTGGAGTGACCGATACCGACGTAAACAAAGTGCCTATTTATGTTTCAGAACGCCTAACCGCAAAGATACGCAAGTTATTTTATCAAGCTCGCGAATTCAGTAAAAACGAATCATTTGATTTCTGCTGGGTGTCCCGTGGAAGAGTATTTCTTCGCAAAAATGAGGGTACTCACGCAATACAGGTCAAAAACGAAGCCCAGCTGATCGACCTCAAATCTAATCAACAAAATCAATGACTAGTTACATCATTCATCATTTATCGTTTGTTTTGGCTGTCATTACTTATTAATTTACTGCATGCTTCTACAACAAATACAAAACTCAATCCTTGTTCGTGCTACTTAATTCATTGTCTTAGGTTACTATTACTTACCACAGTATTGTTTTATGCTTATCACAGAAACTTTGTTGTAAATACCAAGTCTCTTCATCTAAACCACTATACACAAAAGATTATATATCCACAAACAACACAAACACACAAATACTGTACACTACACAAATTACTATGTGACCGAGAATATGCTGCTACCATCATAAACTGCATACAAATAGTGATAATAAGTTTGCTGAAAATAATATGCTACTGTTGTCTAGTAACGTGTTACCGAATTCTTCTGAGTACATCACTTAATAATAATCACACTACTTGCTATGTTGTTTGTTGCCAAATAGACTCAATTTTAAAGAGAATTGAATCCGACGATATTAAACCAGTTTATGTTTCTAGTTTCTTGTTAAGCGTTAACACACCTAGCCCGATAAAACAACACTGCTCGTCACCCCCCAGACAGGTAACTGGGTACCTACACTGCGGATACGTATCGCTATGCATCTATGGAATAGATAAGGAATATGGAACTATTAACATATTTGCTGGGTCTATAACTAAACTGATATACAACTATAATCGTACAAGTATTATAACGTGGAATGAGTACATATTATATGTGAAAAATAGTGACACTTTTTACTGTGTTTGTCATAAAACAAAATCAAATGAAGTTAATTACGAAAAACATGACATTAAATGCTATCATAAAATCTACTCAATAATAATGCTCCCTATATTTTGTTTCCTGCAGTATCTTATCTCTGTCGTTCGTATAATAGCTGGGCAAATGTTAGTTGTAGTAGTTGTCACATTCTTAGAAATTACTATTTATTACAACTTGTATTGGGTTAATACAAGTTGCTATTCTACCTCAATACGTAATAATGAATAGAGTAGAATTAATTGATAATATTGACAACACTACAATTATAAAAAACCAGTTATTTTATTCGCCAGAAGATTGTAAAAACAATATAGGGGATCTTAAAAATCAGTTTTTAGTCATTAGTCAAAATATTCGAAGCATTAGGAAAAATATAGATTACTTTACAACATTTTTGCGTAGGCTTGAGCTACTACCACAAATAATCATACTTACAGAATGCTGGTTAAACGACACATTCAGCCCAATAAATCTACCTAATTACAAATGTCACTACTCGACAGATTATATAAACCAGAATGATGGGATTGTGGTTTATTCGCGGGATGATATATCAGTAGATATAAATGAGCCAACATTCCAAGATTCAAATTGTTTGATCATAAAAATAAAAAATTTGCTAACAATTTTGGCCTTTTATCGCTCGCCATCGTTTCATAATTCAGATAGGTTTATGCAATCTTTTGAAACCATTATTCATAAAATACATGGTCCAGCCATGATAGTTGGTGATTTAAATATTGATATACAACCTGACACTGAGGACACGAAAGCAAATAACTATCTAGAAATTATATCACATTACGGTTTTATACCTGGGCATCACTTACCAACACGTGATAGCCTAAAATGTCTAGATCATTCATTTATAAGATTTAAGGGTCAAGCTCAGGTGCTGGTATGTGACTCAGATATTACTGATCACTATACAATTCTAACTTCACTTGTAACAACTCTTACAAATACTATAAAAAGTAAAACCATTGAAAAAGTTGACTTTGATGGCTTCCTTAAAGATTTAATACAAATTGACTGGAACACTTTTTACTCCGAAACGGATATTAATCTTACAACGCGTTTCTTAATCGATAATATCATTCACTCTCTTAATAAAAATACGCACGTCATAAAATTGCGAAGTGCTGAGGTTGTATATAGGCCATGGATGAATAAATCTTTATTAAAATGTCTAAGAAAGCGTGACACACTCCATCAAGCTGCCAAGAAAAATAAACATAGTTTATCAGCTCTAAATAAATATAGGAATTATAGGAACTATTGCGATATCTTGCTAAAAAATATTAAACAACAACATGAACGTAATGCGATTCAAAATTCTAGTCAAAATTATAAGAAACTCTGGCAGAACATAAGAAATATATGTGACATTGAATCTCCTCAGGATGAACCATCACAACTCTTAAAAACTAAATATACACCTCTAGAAGCTACTAATGAAGTCAATAGGTTCTTTTCACAAGTTGGTTCTGATCTAGCTAATAATATCTTACAACATCTTAATACGACTGAACATGATCTAGCGGCTAAAAATACTACAGTGAAATCAGGAATAGCTCACTCTTTTTATTTAGCTCCTACCGATGGCCTGGAAATCATTAAAATTATATCAGACTTAAAATCATCATCAGCTAAAGGATGGGATGGGCTGTCAAATAATGTTTTAAAACACGCTAAAATCCCTCTAGCAGAGCCAATTGCACATCTCTGCAATTTAAGTTTATCGTCTGGTATTGTACCTGATGATCTGAAGATTGCAGTAGTCTGCCCAATTTATAAGGCTGGCAACAAGGCTACTGTTTCCAATTATAGACCCATTTCGCTTCTTCCAGCCCTCTCAAAAGTGTTAGAAAAAGTTGTTAATAAGAGACTACTGCACTTTCTAGAATCAAATAGCCTATTGTCACCTAATCAATATGGCTTCCGCTGTAAGATGTCACCGGAAGATGCAGTAGTTTCCTTAGTAGATTCATTAATAGAAAAAATTAATAATGGCCAAAAATGCGTGGGTGTATTTATTGATATGGCAAAGGCTTTTGATACAGTTTCAAGGCCCATTCTACTGAAAAAACTTGAAGCAGAGGGTGTTCGTGGTTTGCCCCTACAATGGTTTGAGTCCTACCTGCATAATAGAAAACAAAAAGTCAAAATCAGTGACATTTATAGTGAGTATGCTGATGTTGAATTTGGTGTGCCCCAGGGTAGCGTCTTGGGACCCACCCTATTCTTGATTTATATCAATGGCCTATGTAATCTTAAGCTAAAACATACTGAAATACTTACTTTCGCGGATGATACAGCACTAGTTTTCCATTCTGACACATGGGAAAAGGTCAAACATGTAGCTGAAAAGGGACTTGCCACGGTTGCACAATGGTTACAACAAAATCTTCTAACATTAAATACGGATAAGACAAAGTTCATGGCTTTTAGTATAACTGACCGCACTAGTCCTCCTGCACCCATTCGGATGCAACTACATCAGTGCGACCATAGAAGCACCACACCATGCACTTGCAATGAAATCGGCGAAGTAGAACAGCTCAAATATCTAGGCGTTATCATTGACCACAGACTGACATGGTCATATCAAATTCATGCGTTATGCAGCCGTGTTAGAAAACTGCTGCATATATTTAAAAAATTAAGTACAACTGCAGATACAGATACTATAAGAATTGTATATCTGGCAATTTGCCAATCAATACTAAATTATGGTATAGTAAGTTGGGGTTCGGCGGGAATTACTCTTCTTCTTAAACTGGAACGAGCTCAACGAGCAATACTTAAGGTAGCCTACCGAAAGCCTTACAGACACCCAACAGACGAGTTGTACAATACCACCAACCACCTCAATATTCGACAACTATACATCATGGCCACTACTCTTAGATTCCACAAAACATCCCAAAAGGCAATCAGAGTTACTACACGACATAATTTCTGGCATCCAACATGTCCTATTGCGAAAACGAAATTTGCTTCCCGGTCTTTTGCCAAAAAGGGGGCATTTATATACAAAAAGCTTGACACAGAACTTAAGATTGTAAATGATTCCCGGTACATTTGTAAAAATAAAGTAAGGAAATATCTAATGACTCTGGGGTACAGTGAAACCGAGGCTTTTATTATCCCAAAGAGCTGACAGTAGGGGGCCTGGAAAGTCTTGAAAAACAGCATCCAGGCCCCTCCAGCTAATCACACTCCACAGGTCATGCATGCTATTAATAATGGAATACTGTATATAAATAAACACACCGTGAAGTGAAGTGACACTCGATAACTTCTTGTTCCACTATTCACAACCACAGAAGTACCCTAATTTTAACATATGCTCACATAAGTATACAAACATACACGTTCACATATATTCATACCTAAAACTGAAACAATTACCTACAGAAATACACATATCTACCTATACATACACTCACATACTAACACAAAACATACATACCTACCTAATAGTACATTCATACATAAACACAACAACAAACCACAAGTATTGAGATATTCATAACAAATACACTTACAGATTAGAGACTTGGTCTTGTTTTCACTTTAAAAATAAAATAAATATGATATTACATAATAAAGTAGAATATGAATTAAGTAGCATAGTTAGTAATAGCAACCTAAATAGAATCACAACCTAGGTAACTGTTGCTGTATCTATAATATAATTATTTTGTACACTACCTTCTAGTTGTGTTCAATACCTGAGTTTTTTTTTTATTGTTTTATTTTTTATTCTATTTTTTTTATTTTTTTTCGAGAGAATATATTTCTCTGTGTGTGTTTTTATTTTCTCTCCTCTTTTGTTTCTTTTTGAAATGACTATACTGCTAATATACAAATTGATGTAAATAAATAGTTACAGTCCGGTCGCTAAGCAACTACCCTCTGCGACACAGGTGCGCCTAGTGCAGAGGGCAGGGTTACAATTAAGTAAAAACACTGTATATGATGCAAAATAAAGATATGTTTATGTTTATGTTATGTTTTATGTTTAATGATATTCTGTTGGTTAGTTTTACTAGCGAATATTTTGGCTCTGTAACCTTTCAAATATTTTCTATCGAATTCAAACCAGGAAATGCGTATTAAATTTCTAACTCTCTACTATATTTTAATAAGGTAAATGAAAATATATAAAGAAAAGCCAATTTTGAAGTGCGCTATTCCCGGCTTTACATTATAAAACTAGGCCGTACCAATTAAATAAGCTCCAACATATTGAACGTGTTTCCAAAATGATGTATGTACATATACATGTACATAGACAACGTTTCACCCAATTTTGTACGACATGCCTTTTTAATTGTTATGCTAACTAAAAAAAAGACGACTAAAAGTATTTCTGAGCATATTGTTTTAATTCAAATCGAAATAGAATAAATTCTTAATGGGTAAGCACTATCAGGCGAATTAAAAAGCGAGTGTGGCTCAGCGGTTCCAGTGTCTGCTTTTCGTCCAGACGCACCCTGGTTCGAATCCGGCCCTACACCATTGACTTGTATTTTCAAGTTACATATGTGTAGATTTGCACCCGCTTAGCGGTGAAGGGAAACATCGTGAGGAAACTGACACGTTTGAGGACCACAATATCCGAGGATATGCATCTTCCGTGGAAGGACCTACCACGATGTATCTGCCCAAGAGAACTCCCCTAACGTATTAATTCTGCGGGGGAGTCACGACCGTCAGTCACGAGGAAATACGACTCAGAGATCAAGCGAATTATGGTCATCATAATATAGAATAAAAACAATATTAAATGGTTACGACTTTTTAATTTTTAATGATTTATACATTTTGTGTTTTTCTTATAAAATAGGGTTTTTTTCATTTATTAAGTACTTTTTTCTTGCTATTTGTATATGTATGTACCCATGTAAAAGTATGTAGGTTGATCCGATATCCGTACCTGCCGTTATCTTTTGAAACAAAACTCTCTTGACATGGGTTTAGGCAAGCGTAGCTGAGATTGAATATAACAAAGCCATTGAATCTTTTCGGGATCATCGTAATTCACCTATTAGATAAGTTTGCAGCCCTCACATGTCTGAACTGAGATATAGGTGCTTGAAACGGGAGATATATTGTGTGATGCTACGTGAATATCCTGACTTTAAATTATATTATAAATGCACCCAGCATTTTGGGTACGATGCCTACATATTACGTGTTTGTAATATTTATTTTTTTATAAGTTATTGATGTTTAGTTAGGAAGTTATTGTTCTACTTTTTTCAAATAATCTACTAACAAATACTACGAAATCGATAATAATTTCAGTATGTGCTTGAAAAAAGATATGTTTTGCCATTTGTTTTCAGTAATTACGTAAAATATGAAATGGTAGTTATAAACCAAATTTAATTTAATGGATTTCGGACAATAGGTCGTTCAAAGTATTTTTTGAAAAAATCCGATAAACACCGTTTATTTTGGATAATTGAGTTACCATTTAGCATGAATAAGAAAGATTTTACAAAGGTAAAGAAACGGGCCCGCAGTGCTTCAAAAGGCTTACAGATCTAAAAAGGTGAACCGAATTCTGCGGAAAGAGTTAAACGAAACGAATAAATTCATTTTTCTGAGAGAGTTCCTATCGAGTATCGGCTTTCAGAGCACTAGGTCTTGTACAAACTGATTGTTTAAATAATTCCTAACACTATTTCATAAATGTATGTTTTTACAGAAAATATATTCGGTTTGACGATATGAACACATTACGTCAATGAAGACTTATCTCCTCAAATATATAGGCACAGATATTATCACAAAATCACATATGCCCTTGGAAACAGAAATATAACAATAAATAGTGACGGCCAAACCATAGGTATAATTACCACATTATCGTATTATAGCGATATAAAACATCAGATTTGTTTCGGTGGGTGCTATGTTATCCAAACAAAAGTTTGATAACCACACCGAAGTCTACATTTACAATGGGTATCGGGCCCCGCGGATAACGTAAACTTTGCTTTTAAGACCGTATCTACTTGGCAAACTTTTAGCGAACGAACCCTTTATTTTGTAAGCTCGTGATTTCCGATTTTTCACGCGAGCCGGCCTAGTTGCTCCGCTATTCACAGTTCAGGGCGCATACTCGTAACAGTCGCTGAAAAAATACGATTCGCGAATATTAACCGCAGCTCGGCGTCGGTCGGCGCCATTGAGAGGAAGTTAGTTAAAGGCCGGGCAAAACGGTTGCCGTCGTCGTTTCATAAAACTTTCATTTTCACTATTTCTACGAGACTCAAGCTGGGGGAATAAATCAATGGGCAGCCTGAGCGGAGACTGCGGGCGTTGATAGATTTCGTCCAATCAATGCCACTGGGTAAATGAAAAGTGCGACCTAACGAACGGCGAGCACAATAGAGCCGCCGAGCGAAGCCTTAGAACTGTAACAGATTGTTATTGGTTTTACAGCTCCACAGGCACTCTGCTCAAAGCAAACAACTACTGGAAAATGTACCGCTTCATTGTGAACCATACCTAAACCAGGAAAAGCACTATCACGTTCAATCCGTGTGAATAATACATTCTACAGATTTTACTTATTGACCACCACCAAAGAGTAAATGAGGGCTAAATTAATATAGTAGATAATATTCACAACATATTGTTTAGTTCTTTTCTCAAAGCAATCAGTAAATACTTCGGCGTTATCAAATAAATTCCTTATTACGTTACAGATTTCAGCAATTAATGACATTTTTATCTAATGTAATGTATCACTTATTTGGTAGATATTGTAGGCATTTGCGAGGTTGAAAATTATTGATTGGGTGCTACTTGTTGTTTTATCTTGCAACTTTTTTCTGGCATTTTCTCAGACAATGGAAGTTTTTAGCTTTATTATGCGAAACGACAGCTGATTTTATTAAGGTTACCGATACAGGGCTTAAAAATTGCATACTGTTTTATCTTAGGTAAATTTCATTTATAAAACATAAGTTAAAGTTTATAAAATATAAGTTAAACATATGAAGACTGAATTAAACTATGTATAAGTGTGAGTAAAATATATAATCAACCTTAATGTATTGTTCTAATATCATTTAAATGTCTAAATAAGTACATGCCCAATAACTCAAGGATAATGGCAGAGTTTTGCTGTTTATTGTGAACTCTATCTAACATGAGTGATTGAAGCTTAGGTGGAACTCTTCCAAGGGGGAATTACTTCCTTATTGTTATAAGCATAGAGGCCAGGTTTGCCATCAATAACCTCCAAGTGTGTTATTATTTGTGTAATAGGCCTACTTCTGGCCGGGTCCTCTGATGAATGTCGTACTGACGATGTTTATAGATCAATAGTGTCTAGTACTTATGTATGTTAAAAAAGGCATGCTTGGGCATTGCATATTTGTCTCAAAATAGTGTTATAAATAAATATTGACGATTGTATGTATTATTTTTTAATATTAGGTATATGAATTCTTACATATTTTACCATTGATGAAAAAAAAAACAATTAAGGAAAAAGAATGGGAGAAAAAATTTATAAACCAAACATTGTTGACAATTAACTTCAACATCGTTTTATTTCCACTATTACTGAAATCTCGTAATTTACACAATATGTTTTATTCATATCATAGTATTTATCTAGTTGGTATCTAGTACATATTTACACTTTTATCAATAATATTCTAATTTCGTTGACACAGTCAAGTTAAAATAGATTGAAATTTTCAACACACGTTAATACTCTAATTGGTATTTAAATACAAAATAATCTTTTGGGAGTGGGGATAGAGTTTATATATTTATTTACAAATCATAATATATTTTCATTTAATAACCATTCTTCAGTCTTTTACTAGATAATAAACATTCTCTTTCAATTATCATGACGAGCATTCGTATTCGTATTAATATACAATTTAAAAAGAATAACAGAGATCATATAAAACATGATTGTGCTTTGATGATTGCCACAAACAAAAATAATAATTTTAGAAAAACTGGATTCAATTTCACCGTAAGTTTAGAATTAGTTTCAAACAAAACATTACAATGATTATCTACTTTAAAATCTACTTAATTTCTCATTAGTAAGTTATAATATTTACAGAAAGGTCCTATTTATTAAAATTCGCTTTCAATTCATACTGTTTGGCTTGTATAATCTACACTTAGCATCTTTTAAAGACGATCAATCTAAGTTATCGAATAAACGAAACAAAACACAGCGAGCAAGTTTGAAATTGCTTTATTTTCCTCAGTTTTTACGAGTTTAACCCTAAAATAGGGAGTTATAAATAGCCACCATAAAACACTAGTTGGGTAAAAACTGTTCAAGTTGTGACCACATATGGGAAAGTTTGGGAATGGGAGACACGTTTCCTCGCTATTTCTCACGGTTAATGCTTTTCTCGGGGTCACTAGTAGAAAGAAATAGAAATTGCGTTTCCGTTGTTATTATTACTGTTGAATATATAACAAAGTTGAGTGACAGAATATTGTGCCTAAATAACAATCCACCGAAGAGGTACCGACCCTTATTAATGAAGAATAAGAACCAAGGAGTTAAACTAGGAGATATTTTAACTTGAATATAATGTTATACATAGTTAGTGGGTCTAAACTTCAATATTAATGAAGTGTACCCTCTGGGGTAATTTGTTCATGAATAATCTTACCTGGTTGGCGTTTGATGAAACTCCTAAGACCTTTTCCTTCTATATTATTAAACCATGGGTCGTTCTAGCTCTAAATATTAGCAAGGAATTTTGTCTAACACAAGACCTTTTTTTGTTTTGGGACATAAAATTATAAGAATTGCTCATCTTTTAATTTTATGTCCCAAAACAAATATTTAATTTTATAAGCAGCATCTCACTTCTCCATTTCAGTCACAGTCATTTTTTGAGCTATATGAAAATAAATCATACAGCATTTTCTTATATAATTATAAAACCTACCAGATTGTTCTTGTCTTATCTCTTTTAAGAAACACAATAATAACGATAAAATAACTTTATCGATCAAAACTTATCATAATTAAAATCAATGTGATAAGATTTCTGTAAATAGATCAAGAATCATGTTGTGGAAACCACGTTATTAGTTTGTGGGGTTAGTGCGACGACATTAAACAATAGAGACTGGCTTGAACACTTTAAGGCCCACTTGCATATGGATTCCTACGCGTATTTACGTACAAAATCTGCAAAATTGTGCAAGTAAGTCTTAGTTTTGACCAAATTGAAAGTGTGTATCACACTCACCCTTCATTTGGAACACGTCACCAAATATTGCTAAGCTATATTATTTTTATATCTTTAGATAATTATTTGTTTACAAGGCCGTTCTCTTACTGTACAATGTCGATAGTTAGTGGTTTAGAGCCAATATAACAGGCAACATTGTTGGAGCCGCGTGTATTTAGGAATTACAGGATTCTTGAGCATTTAGTAACATTAGAACAGAGCTTGTTACTCGGAAACGCAATTAAATAAGGATCAGATCTTGTGTTACTCTCACCTAAGCAAACAAAACAAATTTTATTTGCTAACCATCCTTTTGAGAATGTTTGTGAAGTAATTAAAATTGTATGGAAATACTTTGATACCGGAGTAGGTACAATTTTCAACATGTTAACAAAACAAACTGTTCCCATTCCCGTAACTCGATATTTCTTATTCAAATTTTGCTTGCGAATTATGTTAAAAATCCTTCCGCAAACGATACTAATCATACACAGATTTTCCATTAGACGATCTCCCTTAGGCCTTTGAGATATGTTCAGTAAATTTGTACAAAATGAGATTCGCAATAACAAGCCTTAGGTACCTTAATATTAGGTTTGTACTTAATTAACGGAGCGACGTCGAGGAACTACCGGATGCTGTACAGGAGCGGCACGAGACATGCTATCCGGCACATGCCAGCATACGAGGCTTCTGAAACAACGGAAAGTACTTATAAATAGGGTAATGCCCTTAAATACTAGCTAAAGTTATAATTTCTCACAGCTTAGAAATTGCACTACACGGTTTTTTTCTTTTTTGCATACATGACGTAAAATGTTTAAAAGCCGCTTAAGGATGTTAACTTTCTTACTTCGATTACTATTCCTGTAACTTCTGTATTATACAAATTTCGACAAAAGTGTAAGTTTATAGCTAAAACAGTTTTTTCTCGACATCCGTAGGAAATAAAGTTAAAATTAGCACAAGAAGTAAAATATCAGATTAAACAAAGAATTAAAAGATAACGATAGTAAAACTAAAGTCTATGCGCTGTATTAAGCCCCACATTTCTAGTACATACTTCCCCTGAGCTACAATTTAAACTTTCTAATTTCCCTAGTCCCTACTGACCGCTAGCACGCCGCAAACAAATCCAATATCGATAGCACTTACCTCCGGCACTATTACGGACGCCTAGCACGGAGGCAACTTCTGGCTGCTCCATATCGAAAATTAGTTCGGCGCGTGCCGCATAGAGGTTGTATATGCTGGCAATGCAGGTCAACCGCAGGCTCCCGCGCTCGAACGCGTCGCTCCTCACTACGAACGACACCTCCCCTACAGACACCAGCCTATTATCCGGCCCCGTCCGCTCGAACTCGACCTTCGCATTCTCTTTCGGAGGCCTTCTAATCTCCTCTTTGTGCAAATTAATGTACGTCTCATCCAAGTACTGGATGTTGCTCTCGTCGTGAAATATGTTGAAATTGTTGTCGTCGTCCGGCATTTCTGTGGTGGTGGTTTCTGGCTTCGGAGGAGGGTCCCACTTGAACCAGGCCGGGAGCTCGTGCACGAACATGTCCATGTCGATCTGTGGAGAGAGAACATTCAGTCAGTCTATGTACACAAGTGCAAATAATTGTATACATAGTTACAACCTAACCTTACTATGTCTATAGTTTCGTATGAGTTACGGAATTATTATCTATTCATGAATTGATTGAATGAACCAGGATACAAGTATTGCGGCCGTCTGAGCTACGGCCCCTTAATAAGGTACTCGATAGATACACGCTAGAGACAATGTGCTTAGAATGCTATCAGAGCTAGCTGGCAGGCAGGCTGTGATTAATGAACTCGCCCACGCAGTGGCAGGCGGGCTGTTGGCAGGCAAAAACAATGTTCGCGTCAAAGCGGAGTAAGTAGGTCCAGCTCCATTGTTCCAGCGGCTGTGCCCGCCGCTGGCTATCGCCTCACTAAATACGCAACTTTATCCTCACTCAGAGGAAAAATAAGCATTCCACCTAGATTTTCGGCCCACGATTGCGTAATCTCAACTGAAATTCTAATAGAGATAATGTAATGATAAAATTGCTATACTTCGTTGCGAATTTCGCTGTAGCTACCCTTTTTTGAGATTTTACAAGAAATCCGAGTGAATTATAAAATCATGTGTACATATTTAGAAGGAAAAACCAGAAAAGAATATCTGCTGATAAAGTTTAATACAAAGACATTTTGCTGAATTTAAATAAATAAAGTAATACGCCGTAGAACCGTTGTAGCACGTCTACGATTCAAGTTAGATCTACGCCCTGACGTAGACATAGGTACATACAATTACATGTGTAATTGTAGTTGAATCAGTTCTAGTTTAATAAAATTGGTGCATATTAATTAAATGAAATCCATCTTATAACGCGTTTACCATAAAAAATATATAGATTTATCGCAAGAATGAAGGTTATGGACGCAACAAACTTAAAAATACCGATCTGTTCGATTATATTTCTGCACATTGGATGCGTTTCAGCAAACACTGGTTTGCGGGTATCGCTGATTTGGAATGTTTGCAGCTACTCGATGCGATCGAAGAACAATGCTAGAATTGTAAACGCAGGTTACAAAAATGTACTCCATCCGTTCGCTGTGAATAGTTTAGTAGATGTAAGAGAGTGGAGCTAGATTAGTTTCTTGTAACGTCTATTTGATACGACACTTCGTTTGCACAATCTTTTTATATTTTTAAATTATGTTAGAAGGATTTACGGACAAAAATTATGATGATGAAAACAAACGGCCGGAATATGATCTTAATAGATAGCAGAAATACTGCGTCATCAACCAGTCCGCGTCTGTCATACATACGAGTTTGTCACCTTAGCAGTTGACATATGTATGATAGCACGATAAATAAAGTTGTATAGAATACGTTACTCTTGAAAAACTTTTAAAATACATAAAGTTCCCTTTTTTAAAAGGGTAATAGTATTCTTTGTTCCTCACACAACAGAATATGACTAAAAAATTGGCAATCCATATTACCTCTCGTCCGTTGAGCGCGAAGGTGAGATTGGCAGGAGGTTGAGCGAGAGGCGAGGCGCAGGTCGCTCGCAGGGTCGAGCCCACCCCGTACCACGACCGATCCGACACCAGCTTCGGACCCCATTCTGGAGGCTCTGGAACAAATATACTTTTTTACTGTACAATCAGGCATTTTACCTTAAGGTCACCCGATCTAGTGGCCCTGTAGCCTAAAAGCATTAGTAGTATTGGAATAGAACCTCAAATACTACTTGAGTATCTATGCAAAAGATACTTTGTAACGAAAAGGTAAATAAAAAGATCTTAAATTGAGCATAAATACCATGAAATGAAACTGGAAAGACATGTGTTAAAAATATATTTAACTTAAAATCCTCTATGTTGGTCAGTACAAAACCAGTGAGGTGTGTAATGTCTCGATGCCTATTTAATTGTACGGGATGAGTTAAGCTCACTTTGAGCCTGACTAGCAACAGTTGTAGACCTCATAGTCACAACACCACCAATTCAATGTCGTTTGCTCGCCTAAAGAGTGATCGTGTCTGCACTGTTTTGTTAATCTAAAACAACTGCGTCATGTCTTAGTTACAGGCGTATAAGCGCTCTTAAATGCGGGCAAAGTACCTCCGTACCACGAGCTATCTGACACCAGCTTGGACTCCATTTCAGGGCTCTGGAAGACACACGTAACCTTAAATACAGAATGAGGTTCGTCACGACATCGCCTTGAGTGGAATATGATTGGCGAAACGGCAGTGCCAAGTTTTATTTTAGTTTGATGGCCTATAAAGATATTCTCAAGGTGAGATTGTCTTTATCATATGCGGAAACAAAGCATCAATGTTAATGATTTCAAGGTTTTAAGAATTATTATAAACATGATTTTTAATGGACTGACTGTATTCAATAAAAAATGTATCGTAGAACATGATTGTTTTAAAGTAGAAATAGAATTAAAAGTATGAATGAACACCCTTGAATATGTCCTATTATGTTTGAAGCTTGTTATTAGATTCAAAGCAACTGATATACCGATTATATTCTTAGATAAATTTTAATTCTATTGTTTTTCTAATGGTTAACGTACAAAAACCGATAATAAACAACACCAGGTACATATATCACATGTCACGAGCTCGCTATGTTATTCAGTTTTATACCCTCAATAGCAGCAAACAAAATTTCAACAGGAAACAAGCCTACAGCATAAAAGTGTACGCAAAAATAAAAACGAAACTTTTTTAGTTGAAATTTTGTTTACAGAATAGCTCTTCATAAGAGTCATTAGTGGATGCGAACTTTACACTTAAAAATGGAAGTACTTTTTTTAGTAATTTCGTTTAATGTTTTACTTCACCGAAAATGCGCTTACAGTTATTAACAACACAAATAAAATGCTTACTACCCCTACAGAATAAAATAATTCAAATTATTTTGTTTTTCGTCCGAAGTGTTTTTATTCGAACCACACATACAAAATAATTATGTATGAATGGGTGTTGTACGTTTAAATCGTCTTTTACAATGAAACGTCTGTTTTGGATGGATTTTTTTAACACCTGCATTTGTTTTATACATAAATGTACTATCAAGAAGCGGATAAAAGCTAGCAGGATTATTAGCACATATGCTTATCAAGCAGTTAAAACAAATGATCCAACAATTTCATCGAAATTACAAACTCACAAATTAATCAATTTACTATTCAATTTTACGCTACAAAATTGAAATTAAACACAGGCGACCTAATTCACAAATAAACAGTACGTAAATATCTAGCAAATGCCAAGAGGAGTGCAGCGGACAGGAGGCCATTTCCAATTCTGATACTCGAGCATAATATATTCTGTCCATGTTGCCATTTCCACTACAGAAACTTGATACAAATATGTTTCAATCACAATTACGAGTTTAACTGTAAAAGCCGTTGGTTTCGTTTTATAACTCGTTAAATTAAATTGTACAATTGTTTTTGTTATACAAAGCTATGTTTTATAATGAATTTATTTCAGATTTAGCTGTGTCTATTAGATCTCTATCAACCCCAGAAAAGATAGTCTGTTTATAACACTCAGTTTAACCAATACAAATTGAAAGTATGTACTTGTTATTTATTTTACCTTTTCCTAACGATTAAATTGTTTTTGCAACTTTGATTTCAATTAATAGTGTTAACTCAGGTTGTAGAAGTTCAATAAGAAACATATAAAACAAACAAATACCTACTAAGATATATGTTAAGATCGTATGGATGTATATCGTGTAGTGTTTTCAATCTTTTCCACACATTTTTTTAAAGACTACTATCGCCAGTCTCTGTACAACCAGAATCAATGCGCACAGATATAAATTTCACTTCTTCTTTTTACAAAGATCACTCATCCAAGGTACTGGCTAGTAAGACAATTAATCTTTGGTACCTGAAAGTATCACAGATCACTAAACCACGGGTGCCTCACCAACAACGCCCGATAGCACTTCTAAGTATACTAGTAATTCTAACTTACGAGCTAGTCGATATAGGTCTCAAGACAGAATCCACTCAGTTTCAATATGTTTCTATCGCTGTGTCAAATTTGATTATAATCATACCTACTATCCGATTTCTCTCACAACATGCTGCCTACAATATAATAATTTGTCGTAGTCCAATCTGCATACTAAAGGTGTTTAGAACGTGTCCCAATTTCCATAGTAGGCGTAGTAAACGACTAGGTATACACAGAAATCCCTTTAGCTAAATCGCTAGTGGACATTTGAAAGCTTTCAAGCCGCCGAGCATTAATTGGAAAGGCATAGCCGTTTGCGACCCAATGTGCCTACAACGTCACCATCCAACCACATCGTCACAGGCAGGATTAAAGATAATCGCCATTTAGCTAATGTGATAAAACTGTCCACGGACAGCCGGGAATTATAATAGAAGTTGATCATTTCATTCACATCCGCTTATAACGTCACAGCTATTGAACGAAGAGTTAATAATATATTTAATAAGCAAATTATAGGGTTAAAATTAGATTTATTATCAAGATATCAATTTCACATTGAATAGCAGTCATCAACAATCCAGTCTCTAATCCGACTACGTTCAAATCAGACCGCTATCAATCGACACATAATTTCAAAATCCAATTTGTCGCGGTTCGCTGGGAATAGTTGGATTAACTCCGTAAAGCAGATGGAGAATCACGATCAATCTCGTTTTTATTTGCAGGTGGTGTTTGTCCGAAGCCATCGCATTAATGCTGGCAGCGCTGTTTATAGCACGCTTGTTTGCTCCCTTCGGATCGGCGAGATAAAAACTGTGCGAGTGGGTACCTACTAAGGAGGGGAGTACACAATCGAATCTCTTAATATCGGGGATTTGGTTGCGGGGAAAACGATTTTCTTTTGTTTTTATAGGCTATCGCTTCGAACGTGACGCTTCAATTATAAAATTAAGCCGGAAAATGTTTCCGGGAATCGGGATGATTCGATTTTCTGAATTAATTTGTGGTTAGAATAAACAGTAAATCGATTTGGAGCTCAATTTAGTGACCAGAAAAGGTTTTAGTTACATACTTATTAGTTATTTTTGGCCAGATTGTTTAAGCTTCTAAATGTTACCTTGATAACATATATATAAAAATTCGATCATTGATTTACCAAAGCTTGTGCACTACATATATCTACTTATAGTTACAACACGACTGGTATGTAATACACATCACACACAGGCTGTCGTATGTATCAAATTATGAAATGACGACACGACCCGCAATACGCTTCTATAATTTAATAGTTTGTGACAAGTTTCGCAGACATTGTAACTTTGGAGGCACTCAGAGCACAACGGATACATAGTAGATTTAGTAAGGTCATGAAACTTTTTGTCTGTATAAAACGAGATAAATATTTCCTTTCTTTCTTTTTAAATTCAAATTCATTTATTTGTTTGCGTAACATGGGTACATATAACCCGGGAAACAGAAACATCTCGTCCGGGTGACAACACACTATTATAAGAAATTACTCTTGTTTTTATATGTATTAATATAGTGAACCTAGATGTAAGTAGTTTTGAACCCAATAAACGTTTTTGTATTGTATTGTATATAAGGACATTTCAGCCATAGACGTGCAACACAGTTGCATATATATTATCATTGTGATATTTTAATAAACGTATGTAATGGATCTATGTACATACAGAAAACTAAAATTAGTTTTTTATACTGTGCTATATACTTGAGTAAATTATGCCTAACTAGGTAATCACATTTAGTCGTTTCTGAAATTAAGTTGTTCAGTTTTACAATATACATAAGTTTAGCAGTAAATAGGTAGTTTAACTTATGTTGTTTTTAAATAAAGTAAACGGTAACAATGTATTAGTATGTATATTATACTCGTATTTAATAGTGCTACAGTTCTCTGCCCCAGATTTTCTGTCGCTATATTATGTACTAGCTGTGCCAGCGACTTCGTCCGCATGGAATAGTTATTACCATAAAAGCGGTTCTAGTGAGTTAATCTTAAAAGATAGATATATATTGTTGCAGACATTTTGTTAGATCATTTCAGGAGGAGTAATTCTTTCATACATATTTTTTTGATATCTTGAACCGTTTTCGCAGCACACGCAACGGAAACCCTTAAAGATGAATAATTTTCCCCGTTTTTTTTCACATTTTCCATTGTTTCTTCGCTCATATTAGTTGCAGCATGATGTTATATAGCTTAAAGCCTTCCTCAATAAATGGTCTATTCAACACAAAAAGAATTTTTCAATTCGCACCAGTAATTCCTGAGATTAGCGCGTTCAAACAAACAAACAAACTCTTGAGGTTTATAATATTAGTATAGATTCTGTGAAAATGTGCATTGATTTTATTTAGATTTCTCTTTGCAGGTCGATTCGATTTCCATCGATGAAGGCCGATAACATTATAATAAGAAAAACACATTAATTAATGCAACTATTCAAACTATTCAAGTGAAATCGTTTCCTTATATTGTGAAAGATTAAAAAATATCTGTTTTCAACTGTGTGTGCACACATTTTTGCTTGTAAGGAGGATCAAAATAATCAAATTACATTTTTTTTTTATATTATATTCCTTTAACAATTTCTTTTTTCTATATGTAAACGTATATGTTGTTACATTTGCGATGTAATTTTCAGGTTCACCAACGAAAGGGCTGCAGCACTAAACAAAAGCCACTAAACGGTGGCGTGGTATCGCCAATACCTATCGTCGTTCGCGTGACCATTGACGGTACTTGCTCCGTAAAATGTTCCATGCATTCGGAACAATGCCACCATGTTTTGTGAAATGGTTTAGGTGTACCCATTTCCTAGGTTTTAGCCAGTATAACGCAAATTGTTACTTACAGCGATTATAGTATAGGTTAGATGGATATGGCTGTTTTGTACTTTCGTCGAGATATAGGTATATTTTTTTACATGATATAAGCTTACGCTTGACTACAACTTGCCTGATGTTAAGCAACGTTATAGTCTACGATCTAGCGCGCTTGCCTAGAAGAAACCGGTTTACTCTCGACTTAAAGACCGACAAATTATAGTTCAAGGGGAATAGAGATTCGGGCAAGGAGTTCCACAGTTGGGCTGTTCGTACGATGAAAGTCGAAGCAAAACGCTTGGTGCGAGTCTTTGGAACCTCAACTGTATAACGGTGCCTCCTTGCCGAACCCCTACTCGTACGATGGATATATTTTTAAACCATTGATTAGACTATTTTGGCAATAGTTACAGTACATTACATAATATAATGAAACCAAAAGTATGCGTGCGAATTTGTTTTTTCAACATCTCAACCGGCTGATACGATTTGGATTAAATCTTGTACCAAGATAGATTAGACTTTGGATAAATACATAGGCAATTTTTTATCCTGGTTTAACGGGGTGCCAGTAGTTGAAAGCACTTTAAGCACTACAGTCTATAACGCATTGCATGTTGCCGAGGACAGAAGGAAGTGGAAAGATGTCATCAAGGAGAAGGTGCTGGGAGGTGGTGGTCACGATCCTCAGACATGAGGGATACGATTCAAAAAGAAAGAATAGAAGATCACATTGCTATAGTCCTGTAGAGAAGTATTCGTTTTGTGACGTTTATGCACGTTTTTAGACATAAAAAATAGATATATTTGTTGAGCACTAAATAAAAGGTGTACATGTGTCATAAAAAAGTTTAGGCTTAAGATTGTTAGGTAAGATCAACAAAATCGTGTTGTTTAATAGATAAATATACAAGGATAGTACATACATACAGAACATTAATAGGTCAAGTAACATGGTCAGTAAATATGTTTGAGTGACGTTCCAAGGGGAAAAAATAATTCGGATACGGAAGAAACGAAAGAATAAGTAAACATTATCAGCTAGAAAAGTATATTTTCCTTGATAAGTATAAAGTTTCTTATTTCCTTGAGCTATAAACATTATGTCGCTGCAACACTGTTCCAAGAAGCAAAGCAAGCCGCAAATATTCCGTTGCAAACTTGTATGCAAATTCTTCTTGAAAACTCAAAGAATTCGCAATAACTGCTCCACTACAAAACCTTCAGTCAATTTAACCCCATCATGAATTCTCAAAATGTTATCTTAGTAGATTTATCAGAACATTTTTTAGAAACATGAGATTAGAAAGTTAAATTGGCTCTAAATTGTCTTATCCCACCGTGACTTACGAGGAGCAAACTAACGAGTATTATAATAAAGGTTTTAAGATACTTTCATAGTCACTTTAAAATGTTGCAGCACTTAGCTTTATGGGCGATTTGATAAACTGCTGCATGAAAGCCTGTAAAGTTTCACGTATATTATTGTCAAGCAAAACCTAATGGTCGTTCTAATTTTTCAATAGTTTTAATGTATATTTAAACGTCTCGCGCATAGGAAGATCTTAATATTTTCTAGTCTATTGGCTCCATCTTCCCTAAAACTTGTTACTAATATATATTATTCATCTAATAAAGAAATATAGTGAATTAATGTTTTTTATCTAAAATATTATATTCATAATAACAGATGCTACAGTTGAACTCAGCATCATAAGCTTACTTAAACTTAAGTTTTCTAGATTTATTATAAAAGTGCACTGTAATTGCGCAAAACTCCAATACATAATGTTTGGTATACCAATCGTATCGCAAATTGTTCAATCAATAAATATATTAATCTATAACAAAATCAGCACTGTATTCTGTGCTTATTGCCACGTCTTATTATTATCTCTATAAGTAAGTAATTATGGTTATTATGTGATTTTAATCAAAACATATGCTACCTGATAGTTATGACGTGTGGCAAAAGACACTTTTTTATCGATGGTAATAATTTTACAAATTGATACATACTGGCCAGACAATGTATTATTATTGACTACACACATATGTATACCTTAGCCAAGTTCAGTCAGATTTGCTTTGGTAATGACGCAGAAGCCATATAAAAAAATATGTTTAAATTGAAGATGTGTGGAGTCGTTAGAGCTTGAAGAATTAACGAACATAGACACAGTTATACATTTATATTTTCTCAGATAATCATAGATTCATATTAATGTAAAAGTAATAGTAATGTTTTCTGGAAAATTACCGTATAATATATATATATAATTACCTATACTTCCCGTTCCCGTTCCCAGTAAGTTCCCAGCGGTAAGACGTGGGTACCATTCTGTTATTGCTTTGCTCCATCTGCTGTCAGTACATCTCGTCTCACGTAGATGAAATAAGGCCATAGATGACGTAAGTAAGATATTGAATCAGGCGTTATTTTGCGGAAATCCATTGTAAATGAAACTTTCATTTATGATGTAAGTATACTAACCGACAACTTCTAAAGGTGCGGAGCGTATTTCGGTGTGGAAGGTGGGTGCATCGGCGGACACTTCGCAGCGGAACCGGCCTGCCATCGCTGGCGTGGCCTGCTGCAGCACCACGCGCCGGGCACCGGATCGGGATATCTGGAACAAATTAGCAATTAGTATCATTAGGATACATACAAATACTCAAAGACGGCATCGCGAGGAAACCGAAAATGTTGGACTAAAAACAAACGGAGGACGTGTGTCATCCATGGTAGAACCTACATAGGTGCACACGACGAAGTATCTGCCCAATGGCTTAATTTTGCGGGGTAGTCACGATCCTTAGTAATAAATAATGATGAATGCATTTCAGGGAGGAGGATGTCCCCTTTTACGCGAATAGTCTGGGTAAGATTAATAACAATAGTCTGGGTAAGATTACTAACAAAGTTTTAGCTTTCTTTTATTAATTTGTAAATATTTTAAGTTCTTAAACAAAAACTGTTGGTTTTTATCTATTTTGTTCGCTGTAGTTGTCAAGAACAATTGCTATTTCTAGTATTTACTATAGATGTTACTTATCATCACCACCCTTATTGATTTCCCTAAGTTCGTTTGACTTTGAGTTATGTTTGGACAACAAAGTTTCGTGATTACTGGAGCTATATTAAAGAACTTTGTACAATAAAACAGCAATATTCAAGTATTATTTTATTTATTTACCTATTTCTAAAACGGCTTAAAATTATTGACATCAAATACTTAGGCCCGTATTAATAAACCGATATCAGCGTAAGTGCACGATCTTAAGTGCCGGTTTGAGATGCCGACACATTCATAAACAAACCTTAAAACCCGGGTTATGACTCTGTCATCACCTGAGATCATGTTGTTTAATAAACAATACTCGGGTCTCAAGATCGTTATAAGGATGGTTCTCAAGACCATAATAGTTGAGTTCAGTCGATCCGGGACTTAAGATCGCGAAGTTGTATTGGCGGGATCTATGGACGTCGAGAATATTATTGCCGACGTAAATTATTATGATGAAGCGGACTACATATTACGATAAACATGACAATATTCTAAGGCCTTTTCAAATTCGATTGACTAAAGTGTATATAAGGGACGTGATAAATCCATTTGAATTACCTCTGCAAAACTTTGAAAAAAGATTTCGTTTTAGTTAAGACTCAGTACTATACATTGTATACTTGATAAGAAACAATTTGATTAAAAGTGATAACATGGGCCTATCAGTTGCGTAAATTGGTGAGGTTTGCTTAGTTTGAGAACATTTGGACCTCACAGTACACTAGCGCCTCTAGCGAGCGAGCCTTCATTACAAAAGTATCAAGACTGCTAGCACTACTACACACTACCTTTATTAAAATACCAACAGGAGATCAAGCTAGCATATAAATAGGCATAAAATTTTGTCTCTGTAGGACTAAATACATAATTTTTTTTCATCCATTTTAAATGATAAACAAAAATTATAGCGGATTGCGGAACAAAAATAGCGATATTATTTACACACAAACTTCTTTCTACCAAGCAAAAACTACACGTATTAAACAAAAGTTTAAAAAGTTCGTTCGTCGTGACGTACCCATTATTAAGATCAGGATTTCATTGGGTGTCAAACGTGTCAAATGACAAATCAATTACAAATCCTAAGATCGTGGTCTCAAGCTCGGTATCACCTGAGATGCTGTTGATATGGGTTTATTTATTAGTGACGGCATTAAGATGCTGGTCGCATCTTGAGAATGTATCAATTGATACCGGTTTTAAGATCACGATTGAGATCAGTCTATTAATTATTTATATTATTATTAATACGGGCCTTAGTAAGCAAACATCGTTTTCAGTAATGTCATTTATTAATATTCTTGTGTATTAACAAAAAACATAGATATAGTAAAAACAAAATATAAAGTGTCAATATTGATCATATAAATGGCGCCGTAAGTTCTCAGTGAAAATTATGTTCTTATACTTTAGACGCCCGCGGCTGGGCTCGCATTATTTCAGTATAAAAGTAGCCTATGACATTCCTAAGACCTCATACTACCTACACACCAAAAATAATGATGATTTCTTTAGCCGTTTTTCGTAATGAGCGTCTTTTGAAACAGATAAACAAACAAAACATTTAGAAACTGCTGACACGTGTTTGAATATCGATTTAATGCATACCTACGTAAACACTTTTTTTTTCTACTACCTTCTATGTTCAGATTTTTTACCCTCTTCAACTTTATTATGTGTATAGATTAGACATATTTGTTCAATTATATAAAATTCCTCGCATGTGTACCTTACATTTCTGCTTATCTTGAAAATCTAAATCACAATTGGTTTTTTTTCATATAGGTAGGTGGTCCCGATAAGAATCAGGCACATGATGTATGATAATTGTTGATAGCATAAATGATCTTTTGCACAAATACAACGAGATATGACCAGCACATGTGGCCAGAATATATTATATTTTAATGCATTTCTGTAGAAAAGCTTTTTTAAAACTGGGAATAAGTAGTTGAATACTGAACAACTAAATGATTACAACTAATTATAGATCAACTGACTAACATAAATATTTATTTAGTGTGTTAGCATTCAAATTAATTACTAGTTAAATTAAGACTACTATTTATTATTCGTGCCACGTGTCAACGATCATCAAATTAACGCCGACTTAAAAATACGATTTCTGCGTGCTGCCGCGGTCCCAGAACATACGTTCTGAAGATGGATGTCATAACATCCGAAACGCGTAAACAATTTACGCGATTTACACGTGAGTGAAAACCGTTTAGTTAACATATTGAATACGATTTCTATCTCAATGGTAAAAAACCAAACAAAAAATATTTATCAATACATTGATTTATTACGCATATAATTATTTTTAAGTACCATATTCTAAAGTTCATTCTATAGATGTAACCTTTGTTTGATTGAAATAGTTTTGGTACCTACAACTCTCAGTTGAAAATGAACATAATTTTCTATTAAAAACATGAAAACTAACTTTTGAACTTCTTTCAAAACTATGAATAAAATTTTCCAAAGGTAAAAGAATAAAACTTAAGAATACAGCGGTTAAAATATCAAAAATTCTTTCAGCGTTAGCGGTTTACCTTATTGCAATAACTTGCTTTGTCTATTCAGGTATGGAATTCAGAATTAAAATACATACCCTGAATATGTTAATATTATCCTCGGTGTCCAATCCAACTAACAGTGGTATAATAAAAAATCGGTGTTTTAAAAATAAATATCTTGTTAATACACACAAATATGTTATTTATTTTATGAATTGTTTGCATGATTTGAGAAAAAAACCTATTATTAAAAAAACCTATATACTGTTTGTTGCCAAATTGTTCGTGTAAATAACATAGTTAAAAGCTAAACGCGTGTGCGTGTTTCATTTAAGGAGCTCGAAAAAAATAGCGTGCGGATACGCCATTAAATACAAAATGTACATTGACATCTGAACAGGGCGATGAAAAGCTTTTTTAAGCAGTTTAAATGAAACGTGGCGGAAATTCAAAGGAATTTGTCATTAGGAAAACGGGAATTCTTCTGGATTGGAGATAACCAAACTACGTATTTGGGAATGGAATGGGAAAAATGTCTTTTTATTCTGAGAATGACACAATGCATGACGTTACATATACTTTACAGTATTCATATGATTTACTCACTTATTGTTTTCGTTTTTGTCTGTAAGCTTACCAAATACGCGCAGAAAACAACATAAATTGTATAAAAATAAGTAAATTGTACAGTTTTATTCAATTACTAGTGGGCACCCGCGGCTTCATTCGCATTATTTTGAGATAAAAAGTAGCCTATCACACTTCTAATTCCTCATACTACCTGACTACTTTGGTATGTTACCAAAAATCATGATGATCTTTTTAGCTGTTTTTGCGTTACAAGTGTTTAAACAAACAAACAGACAAAAAAATCTAAATACTGCTGAAACGGTTCTGTTTTTTGACACACAATTTTTTTTTAACATCTTTTATGTTCAGATTTTTTATTTTAGCAAGGAATGTGTTTGCTCTTGACCAAAATTCGTCTGATGGTAAGCGATCATGACGGTCTACGATGGGTTTTTGACTTTCTTTCAGCATATATGTACCTATAGTATAGTATAATACACAATACTCACACATTCATATACAGTCACGCACACACACACACACAAACTCGTTTTAAACCGCGCTTGCGCGATTCTTTGTAGCTGCTATCGAATATAGAACTTTGGTTATGTATACATATAAGACTGTTTAATTTTGTTACTTAACTGTTTACTTGTTATGTCTATATTTATTTTCTATACGAGTACTTAGTTAAAAGATGTAATCATAAGAAGCTAGTAATTGATAATAATAGTATGTAATAGATATAACATGTAATTTCACTCCGACCAAACCTTATTTCATATATATTTAACCGACATTCAATGATAGGTAACTATGTACCTTTTAGAATGTCGTATATTTGAGTAGGTAGTATTTTCAAATGTATTTATGTAGCATTACAGGCTCATTGCTTTCGCGAGAAGTCCCCGTGGCTAGAAATACAAGCAGTTTGCTTAGTTCTGCCGCGGTGGCTGATTGGGGAAGTGGTGCGACTGTAGGTACTATAATGACCTACCTACTTAATTTAAAATAACTTTTGTTTTTACATAAAAAAAAAAATAGGTAGATTATTAAGATTATTATCTATATTAGTCTGTAAGTTTTGTTTATATGCCTACATTTAAACCTGTTATTTCTGTAAATAAATATTTTTCTTCTTCTTTCTTTCTTTCTATAGAAGATAGATAAATGACAAATTGATGATAAAGATTGCTATCACTTTCATTTATCTTGCAATTAGTGATGATAAATTAGATATATGTATCTAACCAGCTGTTTCTCTTATGCCACTTTTCCTCTTGCAAACGGTCATCATGAATACACTGACTGTGACGACACCGGAGTTACTTAACTATGATAATCATGCACATTTTACTGAATTCATTAAATTGGCTTATTCATGTGTATTGTAAGGAAAAGAGAATGGAAAAAGTAATATAAACAGCCTTTAAAAAAAAGGTTTCAAGGTCAATTTGACCTTTATATACTTTGTGAGATATGATAAACTTTGAATTTGATGAACTATCAAGGCATCCGAACACGTGTTACTGATATCTATCAATGCAACTTACCATGTATTAGATAAGGCATTTAATAACTTTTTGGAATTTTTGAACAGAAATGAAAAATCAGCACATTTTTTTGAGATATGTGAATGAAGTAGCTTTTTGTTTTCCAAATGACGGTATCTCATTAAATATTAATGCATTATTTTAAGCATTAATTGATACGTACCATCTAATACTTAAATATAGTTTATGTCGTACTTATTTCAAAAGAGTTTATAATGTAGTTATGTACTGTACTACTACGCCTTTATTTCGGTGGTTTGATAAAAATCTTAATTACTCACGTTTCTATAATTATTACAAATTTATTTTTTATAATTATTTTTTACCTAGCAGACATGTGGGCAACAGCATCGACTTTTTACCTCTTAAAACATTTTTTCCCTACTATAGGTACCTCTCTGTCTATCCAAAGTCCTGGCACTGTCTCGTGTGTATTGTTCTTCTCAGTATATTTCCATAACTTGATAATAAAATGTAGTGTTTGTTTGTACATCTTATCTCAGAGCATGTATTGCTAGGATTGAAAATCTAATCAAATTGTAATCTCAGAGCACGGATGGATAGGAGTATATAAACGATACGTTGTAAAATATGAGTGAATATTACAAAATGGAGGCGGGCTGTTGGCGGCCCTTCGCAATAACACCTCAGGTCGGGAGTGTGCATGCCCAGCCACCTCAACTCTCAATAAATATTTAATATCGGAGACCTCCCAAAGCTCGACTCGAAATTGGTTTCTTCAATCAATACAGTACCTACCAATTTTACAAAGAAATTGGTTCGAAATAAATTAACCGTTTAAATGTAACATGAAAAGAAAATCTGCGAGAAACATTTTTAGACCAATTAATTTCGTTTGGGCGAGAGTGCAAAGGAGTCAAAGAGAACTTTTGTCATTATCTTTGGGGAGGAAATATTTTGGCCGATATCGTTTTTAGTAGGATCTCTGACGTTTTTATAAGATAGGAGGAAGTCATTTGAGATGTCTGTTAGCGTTGTATGACAGTCGTAAATGGTCGTAAACGACGAGCTATGGGGAGGTGCTACGACATACCTCGTAGTACTGGCTACTCGTAAAATGCACAATCGAGTAAAACATACTGAACACGACTTATGCTGAGAAAAATATATCCATCAATTTATAAAACTTCCTATACATATTTCTTTCTGTTCACAATAATATGCTGTGAAAAATATATCTATCAATTTATAAAACTTCCTATACATATTTCTTTCTGTTCACAATAATATGCTGTAAAAAATATATCTATCAATTTATAAAACTTCCTATACATATTTCTTTCTGTTCACAATAATATGCTGTGAAATTATGTAAAACTTTCAGGATCTTATTAGCTTAGCGGATTTTAATTCCCCTTTTCCATTCTATATTGTTATAATGTCGTATGTGTACAACACAATCATTTTTAAAAATTGCTTTCAGTGATCTTTATGATTAAAGCATTGGATTATGTGAAATGAAAAATGCGCCTCTAGTATTTATTAAGCATTAAATTTATTACGTACAGGATCGCATAAAATCCATTTATTAAAAAAGAAACACAAAGAACCACTAGAGGGTGCTCGCGGCTTCGCTCGCATGAAGAAGTAAAACTTGCATC
The DNA here is from genome assembly GCA_964023185.1 of Macaria liturata. Taxonomy (NCBI): domain Eukaryota; kingdom Metazoa; phylum Arthropoda; class Insecta; order Lepidoptera; family Geometridae; genus Macaria; species Macaria liturata. The sequence continues at coordinate 2,589,870 of OZ026811.1, read as the reverse complement.
CCCTATTTCACCCCTTTAAAAGCGGCGTTTCCAAAATTCTTAGCGGATGCCTACGTCATAACATCTACTTGCATGCCAAATTTCAGCCGATCCGTCCAGTGGTTTGGTCTGTGCGTTGATAGATCACTATATCAGTCAGTCAGTCAATCAGTCAGTCAGTCACCTTTGAGTTTTATATATTTAGATACACTGTAAACGTACAATTACTTGTTACACGTTCATAGATCTAGGACATACATTATATGAAGGGAAAACGAAAGGTCGGCCTAATTGGTTTGCTTTGGAGAAGCCTATATTTGTCATTGGACTAATGTGTTATTAATGACGGAATAAGTAGGTGATAGGTGTCGTGGAAATGAAATATTCATAGTGACTGAAATCACAATAGTTTCTCATATTTATTTGTGTACAAAAAAATATAATGAAACTTGTCCTTATATTTTTCCGTTATGAATCTGTGTGAAAACTAATTGACGCTTATAATAGATACACTGGAAACTGCCTACAATTTGAGACAAATATCACCCTTTATTTTACTTACATTTTGATTCTAACTATACAACAAGTAGTATGATCAGTTTTTCTTCCCTTGCTTTTTATGTATTTTATTATTGTAAATATATAATTATTTTTTATGACTTTATAAATTTACACTGATTATAAAAAACTATACAACAATATTACTCGAGATGACTACACTCACGTCGATCCTTTAAAAAATAACACTAAATAAACTGTACTTTTACCTAACAAGTATAACAAGAACTTACATCAACCTCAATCCCCGGCAGCGGGAACACCCTCGTATGCGGCAGTTCCTTAGGAATGTATCTGTAGAACTCCTCCCGGCCGCGGTACCACTTCACACTGTACAGGGCTTCCTCGTCTTCCAGCTGCCAGCTGCATTCGAGGGTCACTGTCTCCCCCACCAGCACGGCAGTGGGGACGTTGATCTCCAGATTGTGGAGACCTCGGACACCTGGGAACGAGATAGGAGCTTAGTCTTCTTCTTCTTATCGAATGAGAGTGGCCAACACTTGTGTCGAGAGTTTATTTTGGTCACACATCCAAGGACAGACCGCGTCAACATTTGCTTAGTATAGATGATATTAAGATAATGTAAGAAAATATGGGCCTTACAGCGTAGTGATAAAGGTGATGTTTGATTAATAGCTAGTAATTTGTGAGAAAATAAAAGTTTTAATATGGTAGATACTAGATTAATGAGAAAAGAGAGGTTTTAACATGGTAAACACTACATCGGTACTCGTAGTAGCTATGTTACGTTTTTAGGCTAGTACAGACAGATGTGTTACGCAAATTCGATTCTGTAGTAATACATAAATCACATTGTTAATAGTTTTACGTCATGACATAAACCTAAATCGATCGAGGAACGAGATAAAAAAATATTTGTAGAATTGCGTAGTTTTGATAAAGGCAATAAATAAACAAACTTATATAATCTCAAATATCTTAAATAATATATCTCTGCCGCCAGTAATAAAATAAATTACAATGTCAAGCAATAAAATAAAAAAACAAACACTTCTATAGAATTTTAACCATCGTAAAAGCTAACGTGTTTCGCTAAGTAAAAACACGAAATGAAATTTCCTGTTGCTTTTGAGGAGAAATTAATTTAATTCATTACGCAGTCCCTTCTCGTCTGACTTTTAATATTTTAAATAATCGCCGACTCGCCCATCGCATAAAAAAATAAAAAACGTCAGCTCCTACAACCAATCTTCCGGTGTTAGCTTTTTTAATATGGAAAAAATCCCTGGATCAAGCTCAAAGAAGCTCGGGATATGAAAACGTAGCATTTTGTGTGAAGAAACTCAAACAGAATATCCTCTGTAAGGGTACATTTTCCTTGACTCGAATAATCCATATCAAACATGAGTTGTACGCAATGTAGCTCTCTACCCTCCAGCCATTCTTCGCTATGTTAAGTACACCGTATTATATTTTAGAAAATGTTTTTCAAAGAAGAACATACACAACCACATCGTCCATTACATGAAGTTTGTATGTATAGGTAAATTGTATTAGTCAAGAGCATTAATTGTATTAGTGTACAGCCTTTTAAAGGTGACTTGATACATCACTGCCTACCATGTTTTTTTCTTAAATAAGTACAGATGAAATCACTATCATTTAAAAGAGCAAAAGCTAGTGAGTTTGGACATGTGAGTGTGAGAGTGTATATTTGTTCTTTCTTCAGGACAAGTCATACAAACATTCGTTTAGCATATTTAGACTATAGCGGGTTACTCCGCGGGGCACGCTAGTATCAATATTATGTTCTAAATCTATAAGATATTAAATATTTTATACAAATTTTAAAATATTTTTATAATTTTGCAACCTCATTTCAGTACTATTCCAAGAAATATGTTGTCAGATTACATGAGATATGAGGTAATGGGCAAACTCAAATAATTTATTATAAACGATCTCCTTACTTGTCATATACGACACGAAGGAGATTTATGTTCTTCTAAATCGTTCAATAACCTTACTGAATCAGTATCTGAATCATACGAAGTATTCAGCTGTCTACATTTATTAAAAAATCTTGGCTGTTTGTATATAATATCCATGTTCGTTATCTAGTACCCATGACCCATGCGCCATACTGACGCAAGCTTAGTACGGGGATAGATGGCGCTGTGTGATTTGTCCTGAAATATTTATTTATTTTATTTATTTATAAAATCAGAAGCAAGTTGAAAACTCATAGCACTGCATATAAACGTCAACGAAATGTCGTTGTGTATATCCGGTGACACCTATTCTTATGGTATCTGTATCAGAGTATAAAAATATAGTTGTTAAGATATAGTTGTATAAATATTGGTGTTATATGGGTAGAAAGGGAGCAGAAATAACCCATAGATTTTCCAGCGGTACGTGAGAAACAGCACCGTGTGGCTTTATGGGGCAGCACTAAACACTACCCGCTACAACCATTAGTTACAGCCAGAAAAACGGCCCGCTGAGTGGCTTAATGGCTCAGCTGGTTGCTATGTGACGACTCTGCTAAAACCTAACCTAACCAGCAATTTATAACGAAATACTCGTGTTACGGCCCAAATGTATCACGTTACGAGCTTGATTTATTACGCAAATATTGCTCTCATAACGGTACAAATCACTCCGTCTAAAATAACTGATAAAATATTATAGTAAGAGGAACGTGGTGCTGGATGGAACTGTACCATCGATCAATCAAGTGGACACTTCGCGCGATATCAATGACTTGGAGTGGAGTGCCGGCGGCAGTGCCGGCGGCAATGCCAGAGGATGAATAGTGATGCCGGCGGCATTCCGGTGCCTCGATACTGTACGTCGCATTGAATTACGCGGCTCGCTAACAAGTTGCAAACTTTGTGAGCCTCCGATAAGTAATTCGGTTACGCTGCGGCTCACTTGTTGTTGTTATCTACCCGATGTGTGTACTCGTAAATAGCGCTCATCTTCTGAGAACCTTCACCAATTTACTTGCGTAAAACGTACGTTCATTTCACCCGAACTTTGACCGTACGTAATTAAATTCAGAGTTGCCCAATATGGTGGGCTAAAATGATTTTGCTTATTATTGTATTAAGAGTAGATATTATGTAATTTTCCATTCACTGTGCCATCGATGATATGCACATTGCACATTGTACATAATTATTGACATTTAAAAATCACAGATACAAAATTAATCTACGGATCATCAACTTATCATTGAAAAAATATAGCTAAAATGCCAAACACGGTCAAAAAAAATACCTACAATTTTAATTTTATTATTGGTGTGTGAACCTGAACATGATCAATAAGATTTTACCTAGGGAGTATTACTAAATACATGTTTTCTGTTTAGTAAAATAAATCTCATTTTCATTTTCTGTTTAGGCTTGTTATGCCCCACGGCTGAATAAGACGTCTCAAGCAAAACATTATTGTTTTTTTTTATAATTTCATTAATCAAAAACTATCCTTTTGTTAGGGATAGAAAGAGGGAAAATGGAAGAGATTGATGATATTGTTAAACTTTTTCGCTGTGTAAGTTTTGGTTCTTAATCTCATTTGTTGCGTAGCACGCTTCGATATAAAGGTCACATTTTTGTGAGGTTGTACAATACACACAATGTAATTAAGTTCTATTATGCTAGCTAGGGCATCAAGCAATTATTGTTGTTGTTTTTTTATTGTTCAACATATAATTATTGTGGTATTATATATGTTTATCAATAAATTATATTATACATAATAGGAAATTACTTTGCTCAGTAGTGCCACAACGAATGTAAATATTTGGTGCAAGATATTTGGCAGGAGCAATGCGAGAATCAAAATGGAGTCTAAAACGTATGGCTTGAAGTACTACATACTACTTAGCCAGATTATGATAACTTTATCTTCTCAGCTATATTTAGCCAATATATAAACATTTTGACTTGTAAATTTCAGGCATTTCGAATTCATCGTCACGTTGTTGATTTGAAAAAGTTCATAATAATAATCACAAAAGCTTATTAAAATAATCAATTCCTACTGTGTATCAAAGAGTTAATTTTATTGAAATCCGTACAATATATGTGGTCAATATATACTATTAGAGATCAGAAGCGGATTAAATTAAAAAAACACACATGTAGCAACAACTACCTTCATTTATTTTAACAATTTGAAATCTAACACTAATCACAAAATCGCTTAGAACTAACTTCACTTAGTAATCACAAATTCACTTAGCAATGGTCGTTTAGCACAACTACCGACAATTTCAAAACAGTGGGAGCTCTGTTCGGCGCAAAGTCTCGACTAAGAATGCCCGGCCGGCGCGGTTGCGTCGGCTTTTATACTTTTTCGTCGCCTTCTGACTAATAATACATATATTTCACAATTCCAATGAAATCTGAGTTAGCTTATTGTATTTGTGAACAATTAGTAGGCAAAGGAATTTCCAGGAACAGACTTTGGCAGTTATGTAACTGCCTACTCGTTTCTAAGGTACTAAGTAACTCAGATTTTCATTGTTCCAACTAAGCTTTAATTTTCGTTTATTATTTCTTTATGTTGCGTATATTTTTCACCCACACATAAACTTAATAGAAACGTTAGAAATTAAATTAGAGGTTAACTAGATCACCAAGTTCTTACAAATTACACTACCTTTTTTCGTACCTAACTATCGTAAATGTTTATTATTACAAAAGTTTATGGAATGATAAAATACATATATGTATTATTATACGATGACTTGAATAAGTCTGTTCTAGTTGCTTCATCATTCGTTTACACCATATCAAAATTATAGTATGCGTTCTAAGTATACCAGCGGGAAGAAGAATAATTGCAAGAAAACAAAACTTTTATAATTAATTATTGTAATAAACTATTTCTGAGTAGTGAACATATATGTACTTAAACATTAACTGGAAAAGAGCTGTTAACAGACGCATTATTTATGCGTTAGATCATTGCATGGAAATAATATATGGAGGGATGAAATAAAAAATCCTTGGATCATTGCAACATAAAGACATTATGTCAGTTTCAATGAGTTCTGACTGAGACAGATGGTTAGTTTCCTGCTAGCTAGTTATACGAGTATAAATGCCTCGTTAATGGCCCTCTACGAGACAACAGCTAATTTATTTCAAGATGCAACCCCAGATACTTACGCTCTTGTGAACTTTAACTGCTGACTTGGAAGTCTTTGCGTTGTTTTAATTATAGTGAAGCCGATTAACTTATTGCAACAATTAAGTTGATTGATTTTTTTAACATGTATTTCGGTACTTATAGGAATGATTTCAGCGCGTTTCTTGTAAAAAATCCTTTATTAATAGATAAGGTTTTGTCTATTTTGCATATATCTGAAAAATCATAACACTTCTGAATAATTATAGTTACATGGATGTCTTTAATAATATAACTTACTAATGCAGCGCCCCTAGCTCAGCTGGCGGAGACAATCGATTACCAATGTTAAGTAAAGATCGACGCGTTCAGTCCTTGGATGGGTGACCGAAAAATGGCAATCCATTTTGATAGCATGTTAAATTGTAGGTCCCGGCTGCTTCTCTAATACAGCAGTCGTTAAGCCACGTCAGAGGCCCTTCGGGCGGCTTGATAAACTATAGACACCAGAGTTGGCCCCTCTCATTCGATAAGAAGAAGACTTACAAATATTTGGAACTTTAAAGTCGAACTGTGTTTGATTAATCAATATATGCAAAAAATGTATGTACATAGTTGATAATGGCTAGATATTCCGCAGCCAGGTAATCGATATAGCAACGAGTGAATGATGAAATTGCCGTTAATTTGGTAGAACATGAGCGGCGACGTGAGAACGTGCGGTCATTTCACTCCCGGCGCAGTTATTAATTATCGCTACAACAGACTAACTAATAAATCCGACCGCTCGAACAATGCAGCCGGTCACAATATTAAACTCAGACTGTTTATCTCGCGCAAGCAGACGTTGCTGAATTCGTAATAATTGGCAACAGCTTGAATAGTCGCAGATTCTGGTTTTAGATTCCATTGCTGCCTTTTAATTCACGTTGCAATATGCTAACGAACATAGAAGGTTATAAGGGCAGAAATTTCCACGAATATAAGTACTTGAGTTTCAAACTTTTACGCTATTCGGAAAACAACCGACTCCAACTTTACGCTCGATTGTGTCGCGTTAATAAACCCGTTTAACGATTTTCAGCGCATGTTTGTAGTTAATCGTACGGAACAGTAAATGAAAAAAGCCAGTAGTATGTGCCAAGCCCGTTGCCAATACAATATCGATGTCGGATACAAGATGTGTCAGGGGAGACACGCCCGCGCCGCCGCCGGGTGCCGCCGGGTGGCGCTGGCTGCGATTGTTATTTGGACCCGAGTAGATTGGAATGTGTATCCACAACGGTTGTCCACTTCAATTTCCTAAAAGGATGAAAAAATTAAAGCGATTGACGAAAAAGCCGGCTGTTGATAGCAATTATTTTTGGAACGTTTCATGGATATTTTCCCAGTAATTTGATGAAGTTATTCTGAACTCTTTGCCATATGAAAATTTTTAGAATTTATTTGAAATGGTGATTTATCTAAAAACTGTATGAGAATAATTAATATGAAGTTAATATATTCGAGGAAAAAGCCTGTTTTGTTACCATCTCTGTAATTTATGTATCTGTTACACAATTATACTTAGTCATGTAAAATTTAACTGTAGCGTACCTACATAATGTATTTGATAAACGCCTGTTAGATATCGTACGGCAAAATTGTAAACAAACATGACCTTTTGGCAATTAAACAAAGTAAGAAGGTGCTTTCAGTGTTTAAAAGGGGTTTAGCAAGAGCAACATGGAAGTGTAAAATGTAAGTAAACCTTAAAATGCAACCTATATTAGGTACTAACGGCGACAGAGAGTCAGTGCAGTAATGAATCGGAGTCTGCGAGTGTAGCGTTCACGTTCGCACGTTTTGTATCGCTTTCGGTAGCACGGCACGGCAGTAAAATAAATTTCATCAGCCAATACGTATTTATTTCATTTCCAATACCTTTCAAGCTTTTACCTCAGAGTCGGGAATTTTATCGAAATACTCTTTTCGTTTGATATAATTCATCAAACAGGCCCCGGTGACTGGATGCGCAATCATACCCGTATTTATATAGATTGAATATTCAGTTCGATTGTTGTGAAGGTCGGAGGACCTCTCATAACCGACATCTCTATTATTGTTAACCCTTTTATGAAACATCTATATTTTCACTTTGGCCCTTTGTTCAACATAGTGGAAATATTTCTGATAGGCACTTCCTGAATTCGATGAGTGCAGGTAGTAGGTACGTTTCTATCGTCAATTACTATTTTTATATCAAACAAAAATCTGTATCAATACAATATATTTCACTCCACTACATCCTGTACAAAGACCATCGAGTACAAGTATTCGGTACAGAAAATACGAAACTCTAACAAAACTAAAAATGATTGTGCTGTAGGAACAGAAAATGTCTGGCAAGATTTCAGGTGTTTAAAATGTAACTTGGCAAGGACATCTCGCCATTCAGGCTGTAATGGATTGTTTTAACTTAATGTTCATTTTATTATACCTACAATAAACAAGAAAACGGTATTTGCCGAAACGTAAAATCAGATCGCTGTTTAGATAATGTTCATGGTCCATATTACATTGGCACAGGTAATGTCTCGTGGCAAATTAATCTTGGCTCGGCGCCAGTTCACCTGGATTCGCGTGAGATATTTATGAGAGGGTAAAGATAGACTTACCTATTCCCCAGAAGACGATGGTGAAGAAGGCCAGCGCGACGCGGCTCGGGGACGGCTCCGGCTCCATGCCACCGGCTTGTGGGGCTCAGGAGTGACGCTACTCCGCCGCGAGGCACTCGCTGCCCCCTCGAGACCAGCTCGGCAAGGTGTCAACGCCCAACATACCCGTGGCTATGTCCCCACGAGCACACACACATGTTGCACGACCCCATCCACTCCCTGCGAAAGAAAGGATCATCTCACTCACTTCGCCCTTACGACAACACTTTATTCACGAGAGCACTTGCGGCGGCAGGTAGCGCCACCTTCGCAACGACACAAGTTCCCTAATTTATTTATTAAGGTTAAGGTTTAAGTGTCGTTATAACAATTACCGCGGCCTACAAATTACAGCTGTTGACATTTTACGTAATTAAAAATAAGGTTTTACTAACTTTTTGTCGTTAAGTAGGCACATCTTACTGGGAAGACTGCTGCTGGCTGCTGTAATGGAACTCTTTGTAGGATATAAAGACTAAGCTGTTTAAGTATCTGTACTTTCGCTGCCGTTTTAGCGCAAATGAGCTAAAATTAGCCACGCAAAGCTACACGGTCTTTTATAATTTATGAAAATCGTGCACCTAGCGTCTTATCTTTTTTCAGAGTTAGTGAAACCAGTTCTGAATATCGTAATATCTTTACGAGCATTTTATCCAACTATCGTTTCTGTGCGAACGACCTTAAAGTTCCCGAGATATTGGTGGAGCGTGCGATACGAAAGAATACGTCGACAAAGTGATATTGTATGTAGGCACCGCGTTTTCAGACGGGAAAAGTTGTGTCTGCAATTCAAGTTTTTCCTCGGAAGTTGTTAAGAGTTCCGGCTTGTTTTGATTATTTTTTGTTACCATCTACATATGTTGGCAATAACGAAGTTATCAGATTATAATAATAAGCCAACTTTTTTCTATGAATACATCGGCATAAATTGCTCGACTAAAGTTTTGTTATTCATTCCGTTCTCAATGATATTCTATATCGTTTTCACAAGTTTCATACAACTCATAATAGCACTTTATTTTGCTATATCTTGTTATATTGTTAGCAAGTTGTTCAATAGTCTTTTGCTATGAATAAAACGTCGCTAGATTAATTATTTTTATAATGTTGTTATATAGATAGGTACTAGAGTCATACGTAATAAATAAAGCACTGTTATATAATACATATAGAGATAACCAAATCCGCATCACATGTCATCTCTTGGATTAGGGTTTATCTAATGTTACGAAACAGTGAGATGTGACTGAGAACATCTAAACAAAGGTTCAAGGCTTGGGCATCGACACAGATGTCATCTGACCAAGCCGCCCTTTGTCCTTCTGTTTCCATTTTACATTTATTCAGAAGGCCCTTTCACGGCTCTTATCGTATTGACACAGACGGAATTTAATCATTCAATTTAGACCACCCGGCGCCGTTCACAGTATTTTGAGATCAATTGTAAATAATGATTGTAGGTAACAAAACAAGTAAGCGGTGTTTAAAGAGGCCCACGGGGTGTGATTCGATTGAAATGTTAATGGTCTAGATGAGGTCTATTTCTGTCTAAATGCTAAAGGATTTCATTACAATAGGCAATAAAGGTATTGATGAAAAAACAAGATGACATGAGAAAAATTTAGCTAAATAGTGTGTTAATCATCATTAGGGGTGGCAATGAATGAGTGAGCGTCTCGATCTCAAAGCCGCCTCTAATTAGGCGTGGTGTAGACACGCCGCCATTGAAAGGCTACTACCCCCCTCACGCGGCGCTGCTAGATCACTGAACAAAAGAAAGCGACACAAAGAGCAATGGAACACATTTTGCTGAGCACGTACCTCCGCACGGTGTTCCATATTCTCTAACGAGATGATATGCCAACGTTTATTCTTCATACTTCATATGGATTGCAGTAATGCATTTGTTCCCGCAATCTCCTCTCTCTCCATATTTCGCACCTCGGATTTCCACATCGCACTTTGAGGCTTTTTCTTGTAAATGAAAAATGTAAGCAATTTTGCTTCTCTACATATTTAAGGTAAAACGTACAAAGCAAGTCGAGTCTTCTTTCTCAGAGCTTTGAAATTAAGATGAAAAATGTTATTCAAAGCGGAACCGTAACAAACCGTGTCATATCTACGTACTCGGGACTTCAGTATTTTACTTGCAAATAATTTTATATTAAATTCGAGATGAAATCGTATGTTGCTAAGTAAATACGGTGTGTTTATGAACTTTTATTAATAAAAGAGGAACAAATATTACCCGTTTGATGTCTATGAATGTGTGCTAAATCAACTTAGCAGCCACACCGCTCGAGCTATGCAGATTTCAAACGATCGTTTTATTTGAGAGTTAAAAACAAGCATCCACATTTACCAAATGTATCAAAGCGAAGTAAGGATATGTTCGTAAAGCCAAAGCCAATCTGAAAGCTCTAAAGCTAACACAGTCAGCGCAGCACTATATAGCTCCAAAAATATGTTTAGTTACAGTTCTACAAAGTTGATAATTTTACTAGATATTGCTTAAAAAATCTTGATCTGTTCTTTTATTCATGAAGATACAATGACCCAAATTATCCACTGTACAGTGCCACTGTACAGTGTATCTGCCACCTTGGACATCTCTAATACCTACTTACCTAGCATTTATACATCTCTGACACATTAGCGACCAAATTTCATTAAAATTACAAACTTAAACAAATAAATAGGATCAAACTAATAGCAACAAATAGGATGCTTTCCTTGAACTACATTTCTTAAACCAACGTATGCAAATGTGTTCTCATAGCGGATATAACACTTTTACGGAGGTACGGCGAACCGAGCGTTTTATGTCGAGACAAACATCAATCTTTATTTGAAACTTGTCACAGCGTGATAGCGTGAAGCGAAAGTAATAAAGCGCTAGGGAAGTGTAAAGTAAGATTCTGTAACATGAATTCGAGCTAGTAACGCTTTTATAAGGTCAATTCTTATGTAGGTACTCGTAAAAGTGAAGTAGTTTGCTTTCGTAAGGAGTGCAATAAAACTAGTATGAATGTGTCACTAGCGTGCTTTTGATATATTAAGGTTATGGTATAATTATATTTCTGCTTTTTACCTAAATACATACATACAATTTGTATGGTATAGGGCGTATATCATTATTTATAAAGAATTAATTAATTAATTGGGCGACGGCTTGATAAACTCTCGACACCAGAGTTGGCCACTCTCAATCGATAAGAAAAAGAACGAATTAATTTGTAAATCTGCACAAAAACTACTTCCCAAGGCATTTTACAAATTCTTATTCTTCTTTTATGACTACGTTCAACTAATTTGTACAGTTTCTAAACTACCTTAAGGACCTCTGCTTATCAAGAGATGTACAATATACATAGTATGTTATTAAGATTATACAAGTCTAATAAAGTGCCTAAGACCTACATTAGTATTGTACAATGTTCAGTACAAGCTAAAACTTAGACTGACTTAGTTAATTGACCTTCAGAGATTCATTAACAAGCACATGAGTTAGAGATCCATTACGAGGAATTTGTGGTTTCAAGAAGAACTAACTAAATGAAAGCACAGTTCCAACGGAAAACTAGTACTTACTTATTTAATATATTTTACATCAACAAGCAATTTCTGCAACCTAAAAAGTGCTTAAATCCAAACAAACAGAAATGATAATATAATCAGTTGATACTATTATAATAATCAATCTTAAGTCTTTACTATGAGTAATAGTCGCACTTTCCGTCTTCAGCCAAAAACTATATTCACATAATTATTTTTACTAGTAAGATGCGAGGCAGTTATTAAAATTAACCAGATATCAACATATTCAAAATACATAAAAATGGGCTTTTAATTATCCGAATTAATCAAATCTATACTTACTATAAGTTGTGTATAATGTAACTATTAGGTATTGGGATCCTTTGTCTCTGAATGGCTGAGAGCCGACACGAAATGTCAATCCAATAGAATCGATAGGGAATAGCAGAGATGCAATGTGACAAAAAATCTCGCTCCAGCAGCACTTTACTTTTAAGCGGGTTTTAAAATTGCTTTTAAAAGAACATCTTCACATTGTTCTGCTTCTGAAATCGTTTTAACTATTGTTTCGTTTGGAATATTTCCGATAATTCTATATTTAGCGTTCGTACGTTTGCTATTGGTATTCCATTTTCATTGTTAGTCTTCAACATTTTGTGATTGATAGGAGTGTGTAGGGTATCATACATATTTAGGTGTTTGCTTGAAGAAAAACGTGTCCACAAAAAATGAAGTAATACGATAAAGTATTGATATAATACCACATTACATTAATACCCTACCAAGATAATTAGCAATAAAGTCCACATCAAATAGAGAAATTCCGAGTGTTCATTAGCGTGGTTAATTAACTTTTCATTGTAACTGAAAGTATCTGCTTCTTGGGTTTGTTCTTCTCTAAGAAATTATTACCAACTACAATAAACCTTTTTTCAGAATCGTCATATCGTTTAGAGCCTACGCGACGGTGATTCAACCGTTAAACTTTCCGTTTGAAACAAGCTATAAAAATCTGTTTTTATTACGGCCTTATTGAAGTCGTAAAAAGTTTCGAAAAATCTGCAATTTCAATTATTTGAGAACTTCTCTCGACTGTCGTGCTATTAAAATGGAAAAATGTTTATGTAACCTCCAACGGAAGCTGTCGCTGGTAGAGAGAGTATCGAAGTCACGGGCCTGTTACTGTACGGGCGAGCTACTGGCTCCAGCGACTCGCCCCAACCGCTGGTGTCACGTTTCCTCGACTATCGTAATCGTATAAAGAGACTGCTCGTAAAATTGGGGCTCTTTTATTCACAACTGACCGGTGGCGTTTGATAGCCAAACTTGCTTAAAAATAAGGTTGATGTCGCCGAATCGCTTTTAGAATACCAATAGATGTAGTAAAAAGTAAGATCGGAAAAGCTTATTCATTATGTCAGTCCTTTCCTGGCTTCAAATGGGAAAGTTACCTGCCCGATTTTTCTCGACCGTCTTTTTTATTTGAGCTAGTGATTCATAACTTTTTCTTTTGACCAACACGAATCTAAACTACCATTATAAACGATTTGTTCACATTGTAAATTAAAATCAACATTAGGTATTTTGTTATTCATTTTTAAATACTGTACAAGGCAACTAATTTAATTAAAAAGACCGCAACGATAAAATTTATATTTGCCACCTGTCGCCGGCCGTCCCGTACTGAAAAAGAGGTCACTTAAAAATTCAGTAGCTCCAATGGAAATCTAGACCTTAGTAAACCTATATTCGTATTTAAGTCACGATCGGTTCTTGCAAGGTAGGCCCAGTCAGCCGTAACGTCACGTTTACTCCTACAAAGATATCGGCTAAGACAGAGATACCTGCTCCCCTCCGCTACACCCGGACCAGTGCTTTGCGAAGTTTCCTGAAACCCGTCTTTGTAAACAGGACAATTTAATGCCACATATACGTGTTATAGCATGCTTTCACTAAGCGGTGTTTTAATTATACTCTAGCGCTCAAATGAATGGCCGCGTCAAATAGAAAAACGCCCGTCAAAAACATTAACACCGAAAGTTGGGCTTAATTAAACCTTTTCCACGTCAAGTGACAATTTTCATGACAATTAAGCTGGGCCAGTGTACCGCGGCGCGGGCGGATCATTCATTTGATTACCCCAGAAACCTATTATTTTAATTCTGATGTGACATGTTTTGGAATAATAACTAGCGTTGATGATGACGCATTATTATTGATGAGTTTTATTAAAATTAAAAGCTTTGATAATCAAGTTGAAAGTGAGGACAAGGGTTACCCGTAGGAGTACTTAGCTAACAACCAAAATGTACATATTTAAAATAACACGTCCTATGATTCTTTGGAGGAGCCACGACCCTCAGTAAAGATACGGTGAAGTTAGAACCATTATCAGTAATTTTTTACAACAGTTCCATTATCCCTGTGTAAGGTGTTTGGATAAACTCCACCCTTAAAGTTTAGTCAAATAGAATAATACCTACCCATTTAAAGATCAAATTAATATGCTCCTCAGTAAGGTTACAATAATAACCATATCTTAAATTATACAGCTACAGCTAGTTGCGTTGGTATTAGAAAATAAATATAGGAATTGATTTAAAGAAAATAAAATTTAGACTAAACACACACACACTATGTACACTAGCATATTAATTTTATTGTATTGTATTGTTTTATAAATAAAAAGCCCTAAGGGTAGGTGTTAGGTTATGTTCTCGTTTTGCTAAAAAATCTTTCAGCTCTTTACATCATCATCATCATCAGCCTGTTACCGCCTACTGCTGAGCATAGGCCTCTCTTCTAGTACGACACTCGTCCCGGTCATGCGCAGATTTATTTTTTTAATTCAAAGTTTCAAGTATGTAGTACTAAGTAATTGAAACACCAATTTCATAATATTACCGAAATAAAAGATTTTGTTGATATTTAATAACTCCCTGCTTTGTGTACGCACACTTATTAACGTGGGATAGGTTTGCGTTTGACTACAGCCCGCCTGATGCATTGCTAAAGCTTAAGGTTTAATACGCCTTCCTGAATACCTGTAGAATGTACCTTGTACATAATATATAATTTGTGTGAGTATGCGCATTATGTATCTTATAGGATTATTGATAACCAATACAAAACCTGTTTAAAAAATTTAATTTCCAAAAGCCGCTTATCAAAATCTTGTAGGCTATGACGTAAACCCATTATTAAAAAGTTATGCTAGTAAAATATTACTTAACAAAAATCCTGTATATATTATAAATACGCTTGTCATTTCGCGGTTGCTGCAATAATATTTTTACATTCATTCCAAATTGTGGTTTACCGATACTAATTTATGTGCTTGGTAACCTAATTAATGTGGCTAATTATGGCAAAATAGTATAATTATGTGATTTTTGCGCACAAAAAGATAATATAAACCTGAATTCATACATGACTAATTAGAAAACTTTTGGAAGATATAATTAGAACCTCATTATTCAAATAACAAATGGTAAAACGAGCGTATTTCGAAAATTTGAGTAATCACAAGCGCCGTGGTATTTGGAAAAAAAACATTGATAATAATGTGCTTTATATACTTTAAAAATATTTGTCAACTAAGTAAATGAACGATGTAGCCAAATAAAGTAAATTGTCGATGGAAGTACCCAGTATGGAAACCCCAGTCATAAGGAATATGGGCCGCAGATGAGGATATTATTTATATCCTCATCCTATTATATATATAAGTATACAAAGTACTCAAAAAATATTTATATTTACTATAAATTAAATTCAAAGTATAACTTCAGCTAAACTATAGGTTGACGCGGTCAGTTCTTGGATGGGTGACCGGAAAGTGGCATCCCATTTTAGGCGTTTCCGTTAAATTGTAGATCCCGGCTGTTTGACTAGTACGGCAGTCGTAAAGCCATGTCAGATGCCCTTAGGGCGGCTCGATAAACTCTCGACACCAGAGTTGGCCACTCTCATTCAATAAGAAGAAGAAGCTAAACCCAATTACAACTGAATTAATCTAAAAACTATATTGAAGGTCTCATCATTAAAGAAATGTTGATAAGTTATTACGAACAGACTAACATATACTAGGTATTTGGATTTAATAAATGGATTAGCATTTTTCAACAAAAAGATTAGGTTAGCTTAATTAAACAGGTGATTAAGGTAACAAGGGCGTTTTTTATTATAATGACTGAGGTAATGCGGTCAAAAATAAAGCACTGTTGTTTTTATTATTATAAAAATGAGATTAAAGTTAATTACATGTTTGGAAACATGAATTATGCAATAATCAATAAAAAAGTTTTTAATTCAAAATTAATCATTCTATTGAAGTTCCGCATTAACCTGCTTTGAAGCAAAAGCTCCGAGTAACCCCTCTTGTAAGAGATATTATTTTCTAACTGGTCTTAAGCACACTAAGCCCTCTCTTCCAAGTGTCCTACATGGATAACAGGTCCCTCTCACAATATTTCAGTAATACAATCTAAGCTTATATCTAGCAAAATGTTTAAAAGCATACATAACAAGATTTACCATGAAAACGGCGGAAAAAGTTCCCAATATCCGAAACTCACAAAATCGGCAAACTAATTCACTTCATCCACCGTCGTCAACCAATCGAATGGAAGAAAAGTTGGTCCGAGTCACGTCCAGTTAATTACACTGTCGGTTTATTTGTTTGATCGAGTTTAGACGTAAATTTGAATAAGGGGGCGGGAGCGCAGTCGGCCGATGCGTAGCGAGGTACCGCGCGCCCCAACCGAACTGGCGCTGGCGAGCGAGCCCCGCGCGCGCCGCCCGCAACGCCAGCTCTCCCGACCTAAGCCGAAGCTTTCCTAGATTGTGTGGCCTTAGTGAACATTAATTACACCCAACTTAGTCTGATTAAACCTTGAGGAATTATCCGGATTGACAAAATTAACTTTTAACTTAGATTTATGCCGCTGAGGGCGGAATTGATTTCCCGCTTGATGGTTTTCCGTTTCCGCTTCGATTGCCTGCAATTAAAATGATTGCTAAATTTCAAATTTATATATATTTCATAATTTTATCAAAAAATTTAACACCATGGGTTAGATAGATGTATTTATCTACAGAAATGTTTAGGAATACAATGTGAGCTTTCATTGTTAAAAACTAAACTTTTTGGGAGTTTTGCTAAACACCTCCATTAAAACATAATTTAATGAATGTCCCTTAATAGGGATTAAGTGGAAGGTGTTCTGTAATCCGATAGGTGGTTCCACTGGCGTGGGGCAGGTGGCGTAAATACGCGCGAGGCGCAACGGATGGGGCTCTTACCGTGAAATATTATCATTCGCCACTTTTAAACGCGTACATAATTGAACAACAACAAAAGAGTAGGCCATCGCCACTTCCGGTTATTCCCACTCGTGTAAAAATGCTTACATTTGTGTTGACTCATGTGGTTTTGTTACGCCCACTTTGCCATCAGCCTACTCGTTTATCTCGAAACGGAATACGAACACGATGTTTGTAGCTTCATAAAGTATCATCAGTCTGTATAAAAATAAACACTTTAAAATAAGGTAGGCATACTCGTACAATATTAATGGAATCCAATGTTGGATCAGACAAAGCGGCATTAACATCGAAACTCATAAACGAAGTAATATCACAACTTTGGATGTAGTTAAAACGTAATAACCGAAGGAAAACAAGTAGATACCGAAGATTAATTACGAAATAGCTGAATTTTGATCAAAATAAATTTTGTACCCGACGGCAGGTTGTCGTTTGGCGCTGGCGCGGGCGTTATTAAATTAACAAAACCCACTGGACTAATTCCAGGGAAAAGATTGAATTAAAATCTATAGTAATCCTGCGCTTTTCATCGATACCAACAAAATAAAATACGAGGAATGTTAAATCTATGCCAGATTTTTCTGGGGTATAACGATTGTATTTTCTGGAATCTGAAAATAATTTGCTTGTTTCAGTTTATTAAGTTAACAACTTGCACATTAAATGTGTTTATTAACACTTATTTCAAGTAATTTAAACTATTTTTTTTAATACTAGGCTTCAACTTCTGTAGTTAACTAGCACCCTAATACAGAATGAGCTAAGGACTTGCTTTCCATTATAATAATAATTCATTTGTTTAGGGCAAACCTAACGAGCTTGTATTTTATGAAACATAATTAATTTAGGGATTAACCGTGTTTCAAAGAAACAGAGCCTCAGGTATATTTTAATAGGTATAATTTCAACAGATACAATTATTTTTATTATATCTTGTCATTCACAACACACAGGTACCTACTACGAGTATGATGATATAATATGTAACAGTTGTCAATTTTAGAGCCGATCCCTAAATTTGACAACGGTTTTATAAAGTAAAACAAAATTTAAGTAAAAGCCATAAGTCCTATTTAGTAAAAAATACTAGATATTATCTGCACTTAGATAGTAGATTACAACGTTGCAAGTTGCGTCAGGTAAGTTGTAATCAAGCGTGAGCCTATCTCATGTAAAAAAACTAGGTTTCACCACTCTCAAATACAGCTGTTATGGAACATATTTTATTGCTTTGTACAAAATATATGCCAGGTAGGTTAACTGTGTAAGTACATAGTATATTATTGTTCGATACTAAGTGGACTGTATGGGGATGATTTTGACGTAACAGAATTGATGCAAAGAGGGCAATCATAAAAAGCATTCACCAACCTTTCATCCATGACGCTGCTTCTCCGGGGATAGCCTCCGTGATGCGCGACAGACGAATGGTGCTGCACCAGCTCCTCTTACAACCGACGCGCACGGCGCGATCTTGGCAACTTGGTGAAGTCTGGTGTGTCACGGACACAACCACCGCGCACGGCGCGATCTTTGCTACTCGCCGGGTCTGCGACGCGCAGACGTCCGGTCGGCTCTTGCAATTCACAACTACCCTCAATTGCATCAAATACTATCATTAAAACCCAACAATTATTGAATATCTAATATTATTTAAATATTTCTATTTATTTTTGGAAAAAATATTTATTTGTCGTGACTCGACGGATACATTTGACGCTACATTCACCTTTACGGTATTTATTTGCGTAGCTAGTACACTAGTATTTGGCTACGTTTCTTTATATTTTTCCAAATTTCCGGTCGGCGTGAAAGGAATATAAGAAACAAAAGGGGTGCCTTTCGCCAGGAAATGTGACTTGCTTACAAAAACTGATACTAAGGGCGATAGTACTATTGAAACTGAGTTTCTATATATTTATTTTGTAAAAGGTAACCGACAATGATAACGTTTTCGTAATATTTTAGTGGCAAAATGAAAAAAATGCTGAAATTTCTTTATTCATATTTATTCTCAGACTCTCGTTGGGTTATTGTGGGCTTTTTCTAAATACACCTTTTCTGGGAGATACATTTGTTACTATGCGTGGGTATGGTTGTGTGTCTTTAATTGTACGTAAAGTGCTCTTAGTTCATTTTTAAGCATAGGTAGGTAACATGGATGTTAGTAAGTTAGTAAAATACAGAACATGAGATTACATTTATTCCACCAAAGTTAAAAATAACAATTTCTGTAAAACAAAACTAGCTACCTAAAATAGAAAAATAAAAAAAACCTCTGCTTTTAGAAACGAGGAAAAACGGGCAGTTCACAAGACTCTTCACTAACGAGGAACAAGTCAAGCAATATCCTACAGCACCTAAAGTCTATTTTTCCATGATTTTTCCGCTCAAGTTCCGTACAATACCTATACAAAATAACACTTTACTAGGTCTGTGCGGAATAGTCAGAATAGTATATTCATCGATACAAATATTTTCTTTATACCCAGTCAACATTATCTACTGGTATTAATTGGTTTGTCATTCTAATCGAATTCTTAAACACATGAGATTGTATATGATACTGGCAGACTCCACAGATAAGGTACGAGTAGTTTTTAGTTATATAGGTAACAAGGCAATGGAGTTAGATTCATTTTGTTTTGAGGTAAGAGCTATAAAGGTACAACATATTATTTACTAACTTTATTGTGCAAAAATTGACTATTATTAAATTTAAAAAAAAAACAATTAGTACGTCATATAACAGTAAATTGTTTAATAAAGTAACGTAATTTTTTTTCGTGTAATTACTATGAAAGCGCCTGCTCTTTCCCAACAACCTCGTATAAGCAGCTCATAGTTCCAGCATCGTAAGCAATTTCGCGTCCACATTGTGTTGTTAATTACGTGGAATAAAATAACATAGCCAACAAAGTGTAGCTCTCACCGGACCATTGTTAGCACGTGTTACGAAATGAGTTATTTTTCCAACGCGCATAATTCATGTCTGTCCCAATCCCAATACAATTTTTCACACAACGACATCGGCTGTATACCTAAAGCTTTGAATAAACAAAAAGCCTGTTTTTCATTCCGATATGCTCACGCTTGGGACGAAACAATGACATTGTATACGTACTGAGCTCGTTTACATGAGCTCCTTATCTTGTCGATACAAAGAAGCTCAAATTACAAATAGTGCCGCCGCTTGACGGAAGAAATGGACTCGACTCAATGGTTCAATCACAGGTTCAATGAACACTTTGTTAACTGTGAGCGAGCATATGGCGCGAAACGATTCACGCATTTTAACATGTTTATGATTTAGTCTGCCCTCGTGTTTATAATAAAGAAGAGATTAATGGCGCGAGGGCTGGAGCTCTGCTCTGGCTGTGTCCTCGTTAGATTTATTTTTTATTCCACACACTTGTCCTTTTATTCGAGGCCGACCTCACATGGAAGTCTCGCGCGTTTTATTACTTTTCTTTCCGATCTCAACATTGACGGACATAAAAAAATTTGGACGTTTCCCAGCACCGACCTACATTATTCATATCTGTTATTATGTATAGTAAAACTAGAGGTTGTAACGATATATAATTTGAAGTGTGTAAAATAAAATAAAATGAATTTAAATTGCAATAAAAATGAATTTAAATTGAAATAAAATGCATGTTGGAACGACTAGAGCTTAGTACCGGAATTAGGCAAAACCGGTACTAAGTACCGGTATATAAAAGTGACGGACGGTACTAAGTTAGCATGTAAGGGTTAAGGTGAATAAAATATTTCGTTACAAAATTTTAATAAGACTTACCGGGATATACTAAGCCGGAGCAACAAGGAACCTTTATTTCAAGGACCGTGCCGTATTGTGGTACTGGTATTGAGTTGTATGGTGTAAATAAATAAACAACAATTTCATATTCAACATAAAAAGGTTATATTTTAAAGCAAACAAGTTATATACACAGAAATAGTAGGCAGATGGCCACTCAAAGTTAAATTTTAATGTTACGGGTTACACACATTCGATTCAATTTAATTTAATTATGATTAATTTTAATCTTAGGGCTTATCCTCACAACAATTCCGATTTATACAGGTCGACTTCTATTACAATAGGTTAAAATGACTAAGGACTCGTCACGATTAATTAAATCTAATCCGAAATTCGAACGGTAGTTAGTAATTGCATGGCCGCCTTCTTCATAAAATAATTTAGTGAAAAATATATATTGCGAATCTTATGTATCTAGAACGTTGGTAAATATAATTCGGCCTGATAGACACGACCACGCAACCTGCTACGGATGCTGAACAATGACGATGGTTCTAGATAAGGCTGGAGAAGTCAACTCATGGCGCACGTCTTCGGAGGAAAAAATGTGTCATAAATACCGACTTTTTGGCGGTGCCTGGTGTCACGCCAAGAGCGGATGGACTGAAGATCAGGGTTGTCGGTGGCAAGGTGCGCTGGTGCCGTATAAGAAGACTATGGGCGCATGCTCAACCCGTCGATTAGACCCGCTGTGGAAAACAGTAGAAAAACAGCGGTTTGAGTCTTGATCGTCAAGCACAAATTGTTTTCTTTAGCAAAAGCTTTAAATTATGAGAACTCACGTTTAATTTCTTCTTCCTTCGTAAAGAGGAATATCCGCCGGGTCTGACGAGATATGTAATGGCGACAGTGAAAGACGCAGCCCAAAAAGGCTGATCGTGACTTGCGATCTCCATTTTGTGATCTTTGTCTACGTTTCGACCGACGCAATGTTCACCCATCCAAGACGTCACAAATTCCGATTTTTTAATAGCAAATTACGTTCCGCAATTCCCTAGTAACGAGTTGACTATCTTTTTTTTGCCAGACCGTACTTCAAATGGATCGATCTGTCAAAGTCAACGTCACCGGCTTCATTCAAGCAAATATCGGGAATTATCTGTTTGCAAACGAGTTTTGTTTATTTGTTTGGAAATATTAGAAAAATACGAATTATGTGCCGTGTAGTGAATAAAAATAAATACCAGTGTATTGACAAATGTGTCCTACCAACAATATAGTTGACAGAAACTATGTCACGCAACTGCGATGTGAAAAGAAGGAGTTGTGATTTGCACTCAACTTTCTTCGCCAGAAATCAAGGTAATCTAGATTATACAAAGACCTAGGTGACAAGTAACGTACTACGTTACAATACCCCCCTTTTCGGAAAAGAGGTTAACGCAGTTAACCGTCCAAACAGCAGTGGAAGCTGATTGAAAAATTTAAAACTAAAATCAAAAATCTCCTAAACAAACTAACCAGTTACTAATCAAACGACAAATTAAATATACAAAAAAGCAAAGTACTATCTAAATAAACACCAAATCAAAATACATACTAAATAAACACCAAATCAAACTTCAAAAAAAGAAACCTATAAGTAATTGAAAGTCGGTTGTAGACAATAGCTAATAACTATCATTCTGTTTCACTATCTTCCAAGTTTCGCGTATGTTTGTCTAAACCAAAGACTTGTAAAGACAACTAAAACTTTACAAAATAGAGAGCAATGAATCATTGGCTCTTACAAAACTTACAAATCCTAATCCATCTTAATAACTAACAAATCCTACAACTATAATACAAACTTATAAATTCTAATCTATCTTAAGCATATCTTTAGCATGATATTTACCAATGGTACCAGTATGTAATTCACGAAGTTCATAAACAACATCCGATAGTTTCTTCTCTACTTTACATTTTACAAATTTAGGTGCTAACTTTGCGGAGAAAAATTGTGCCGCATTCGACTGGACAAAGTTTCTACGCCAAACAATATCTCCTTCCTTTGCTCGAAAGTGTTGCCGTCGTAAATTATATTTTTGTGCATTTTTTCGGTATGCTTGAGTCAGTGCTTCTTCCACTTTCACATAAACTTCAGCCAGTTCATTGAGTGCTGTTGCTGCCGCATTTCTGTCACCGATCGCTAAGTCATCAACTGATGTTGGTATATCCCTCATAATGGAATGGAAAGTACCGTCAGTGATAATTTCACGACCTGTTGCCAGAAAGTACGGTGTATAACCAGTGGCTAGATTTACTGTGCTGTTCAATGAAAGCTGAATCTGTTGGAGATATTTCGACCAATTGCGCTGATCCTGATCTACCAAAATCGACAAGCAGACTTCTACTGTCTTATTATACCTTTCGACGGTGTTTGATTGTGGAGTGTAGTAAGCATTGTAAAAAATTTTCGGAACGGAGTATTTGTTACAAAATGCTTTAAAGGATGCACTTTTAAAAATAGTTGCGTTGTCACATATCAGGATAGCTGGCGTTCCCCATTTAAATATTATCTCTTTTTCTAAGAATGATGTGACCGTTTGGGTGGTCGCTGTTCTAAGTGGGTGA
This sequence comes from Macaria liturata, assembly GCA_964023185.1. Taxonomy (NCBI): domain Eukaryota; kingdom Metazoa; phylum Arthropoda; class Insecta; order Lepidoptera; family Geometridae; genus Macaria; species Macaria liturata. The sequence goes on along the minus strand of OZ026811.1, from coordinate 2,566,284 downwards.
ATCCAAACATATTTTGTAAAAACATCCACGACTGTTAATATGTACACATGGCCAGAGTATGCTCTTGGTAAGGGCCCTATTATGTCAAGCGAGAGCGTGTTAAGAGGTGTATCAACCTGTTTTTGGTTTGTCATTAACCCGTGAGGAGGTGAAGTGGAATGCTTATAAGCTTTGCACTTTTCACACTTTGAAACAAACTCTTTGATGTCTCTAAACATATCCTTCCAGTAGTAGTGCTCTTTGACTTTAAGGTATGTCTTTAAAGTACCAGGGTGTACACTGCAAAAGGAGTCGTGGTTTTCTTTAATACACGTCTCAATCAAATGCCTTGGTAATACTAATTTCCAACTATTTCCTGATAACTTCTGGTTTATTTTGCAGAATCTATATAGGCGGTTGTCCTTCACTTGGTAGTTTCTGTAGCGCAATGGTTTATTCTGACATCCGGTATAAACTTTATTATACCAATCATCATTACTTGATTGAATGCCCCCGTCATAGGATATTGCACTAATGGAGACTCTGGATAAAGCGTCAGGAACAACGTTTAGTTTCCCAGGTTTGTGACAAATGTCAAAATTGTAAGAGGATATCTGCATTGCCCATCTCGCGAGTCTACCCGATGGGTTGCTCAGCGACTTCAACCAACGTAAACTCATGTGATCAGTAACGACCGTAAACTTCGAGCCTTCTATGTATGCTCTAAAATAATTGATGGAATCAACGACCGCCAACAATTCTCGCTCTGTCGTGCTATAGTTCCTTTCGGGTTTCGTGAGCAAGCGCGAGTGAAATGCTACCGGGTGCTGGATTCCCTCAATTTCTTGTAACAACACACTTCCTATCCCTACTGATGAAGCGTCGCACTCAATTGTGAAAGGTTGTGTAAAATCTGGCGATGCTAACAGTGGCGCTGTGATTAATGCTAGCTTAAGAGTTTTGAAAGACTCTTCGGCTGCTTCTGACCATTCGATGCTTTGACTACCTTTTCGCTTTCCAACCAATGGTGTCATCGGTGCGATGATGGAAGAGAAGTCTTTAACGAACCTCCGATAGTACGAACAAAGTCCTATAAAACCTCGCAGCTGCTTGGCCGTTTTCGGTTGGGGGAAATTTTCTATGCAGCTTAATTTTTCTGGGTCAGTACGCAAGCCTTCGGAATTTATAATATAACCCAAGTACTTAAGTTCTTCTTTACAAAAATCACACTTTTTCAGGTTAACTGTGAGGCCTGCCTCTTTAAGTGCTTTGCAAACAGCTGAAAGTATCGAGATGTGCTCCGAAAATGTAGGCGTTGCGATTAAAAGGTCATCTAGGTAACAAAATACTTTGCCGTCATACTTATGTTGAAATAACGAGTCTATTAATCTTTGCAATTCTGCGCCAGCGTTGGAAAGTCCAAACGGCATTCGTCTAAACTCAAATAATCCCCGGTTCGGTACAACAAAAGCCGTTTTTTCACAAGAATTTCCTTTCCCATCAACGCCATCCTGGTCTGATAATAAAATTTGCCAAAAACTAGAGGACAAATCGATTGAACTAAGATAATGTACTCCGCGCAAATTGTCTAGTATCGAATTAATGTAAGGAAGTGGATAAGAGTCCTTCACCGTGACATCATTCAACTTACGAGCGTCCAAACAAAACCTCCATGATCCATCTTTCTTCGGCGTCATAACAACCGGGTTTGACCATGGTGACCGTGATGGAGCTATGACACCAAGTTTCAACATTTCGTCCACTTCTTTATTCAACGCTGTCAATTTGGCTGGTGATAAAGGGTAGTATCTTTGTTTGATTGGATCTCCCTTTGTAACAATACTATGTTTGATTAGGTGGGTTTTTCCTAATCCAATTTTCTCTGATGAGATTGATTCAAAGCTTGCTATCACTTTCTCTAAAGATTCGGACTGGTCGCAAGTGAGACCATCCCTCGGAATCAATGCTTTAATTTCGCAGCATTCTGCATGTACGGTAGCCGTATTGTTGCTGGTTCTACCTCGACGAAGAAACTTTCCAAATTTAAAGATGTCTATCATTTTAAAATCTTCCGTGAAATCCATTCCACACAAAATTTTGTGGTGGATGTCCGGGCAAACTAAAAAAGTGACGATTTTATTAATATGATTGCACGAAATCGGCAAATTCATAGTACCTATTGAGGTGATTGGCGACAAGTCAGCCAATAAAACTGTGGAGCTTTCTTCCTTAAGTTCAAATCCCAGTTGTATAAAATAATTGTGGTGTCCCGCACCTAATACTGATATATGTGCCCCTGGGTCAAGTAAAGCTTCATTCTTTATATCAAGAACTGTAAAAGTGACAAACAGACGATTATCATTGACCAACGATGATATTTCAGGTTGGTGCACAGTTTGGTTACTGTCAGCTACTCTCTGGGGCGTTATTAGTTTTTTTGGGTGGAAACCTGTGGTGACGGACAACGAGAGCTGCTTTTGCACGCCGAGCAATCTCTAGTGAGCACGCCTCTGGCTCCACAGTTGAAACAAACTACGCCTGCAACTGACCTGCAAACCTTGTAGCTGTGACCACTCTTTTTGCATTTCAAACAAGTTAATGGAATACTATTTGGTCGCATCACCGGGTTGCTTGCTACCGCATTGACTTCCCGACTCTCCGAAGGTCTCGTCTGCTGCAATACGGACGAGTACGCCTCATAGTTCTTGGTGACATTAATTAATTGATCAAAAGACGTTATGTCATTTATCGCTAAAAGCTGTGCATAAGAACTGAGCATGTTATGTTTCACAATTTCTAACAAATTGTCTTGGGTAATTGGATCATCTAACCTAGCATTTAAGTCTTGCATATCTAAAACATAGAAAGATACAGATTGACCTGGTTGCTGTTTTCTTTCTCTAATCTGACGCTCAATGTTGTAATTGTAGTCCTTGGGTTGAAAATATTTCTTGAATTCCGAACAGACATCTGCCCAATTGACTAGTCTATGTCGAACCGTTCTATAGAACTTTAATGCCGTACCAGACAGTAGTTCTGAAAACCCTTGAACAAGCGTGGCTTCATCTATCTGTCGTGCAAATCTAGTTTCATTTACTCTCACCAAGAATTCGTCTACATCGGACTCACCGGTGAATTTCAAATTTAAAGATGCTAAGTTAAGTGACTTATAGTAAACGTTAGCACTCGGTGGAGCTGCTAAGTGTGGCCGCACGTCATGTTCAAATTTATTATGTGTTTGTGGTAAATTTTGACTAGTATAATCACTAACTTTGTTTGGTCGCGGTAGGGTTGCACTCGTGTGTGCAATTGGATATGGTAGTGCAGCCGTCGGATGGGTGTGCACATTGCGTGTGCCGTGATCGTATGACGTGGACGTAGGTGTTAACGTATAAGTTGACTGAGTTACTGTTGACTGTTGCAAAGAACCGTGCTGTTCAACTTCAAAGTTTAGATTGGTACGTGGTCTCATATTTATAGACTCCATAGGAATGTGAACTTCCTGCGAGCGTTGCGTGAAAGCAGTGCTTATATCGCAGCGTGGAGTTGAAACGATGTGGTGTGGTGAGGAAAATTCCGTTGACTTATCAGAACGTTCATCAGAATGGACCGACATGTTCACAAACGACTATGTTAAAATGTCTCTAAATATTACTAAATTACAATTATGTACACTTAAATGTTCTTAAAGGTATTACAAATAACGCTGTGGCACTCTCTTGCAACAGTTGTAAACAATAGTCATAAAAATTTATCGCAGTATGGTATTTTGCAAAGGTACATATAATTTCCAAACATAAAATTTATTTTCACAATACAATCAATAACCAGATTTAAATAATTCAAATAATTCGGGCGCCATTGTAACGATATATAATTTGAAGTGTGTAAAATAAAATAAAATGAATTTAAATTGCAATAAAAATGAATTTAAATTGAAATAAAATGCATGTTGGAACGACTAGAGCTTAGTACCGGAATTAGGCAAAACCGGTACTAAGTACCGGTATATAAAAGTGACGGACGGTACTAAGTTAGCATGTAAGGGTTAAGGTGAATAAAATATTTCGTTACAAAATTTTAATAAGACTTACCGGGATATACTAAGCCGGAGCAACAAGGAACCTTTATTTCAAGGACCGTGCCGTATTGTGGTACTGGTATTGAGTTGTATGGTGTAAATAAATAAACAACAATTTCATATTCAACATAAAAAGGTTATATTTTAAAGCAAACAAGTTATATACACAGAAATAGTAGGCAGATGGCCACTCAAAGTTAAATTTTAATGTTACGGGTTACACACATTCGATTCAATTTAATTTAATTATGATTAATTTTAATCTTAGGGCTTATCCTCACAACAATTCCGATTTATACAGGTCGACTTCTATTACAATAGGTTAAAATGACTAAGGACTCGTCACGATTAATTAAATCTAATCCGAAATTCGAACGGTAGTTAGTAATTGCATGGCCGCCTTCTTCATAAAATAATTTAGTGAAAAATATATATTGCGAATCTTATGTATCTAGAACGTTGGTAAATATAATTCGGCCTGATAGACACGACCACGCAACCTGCTACGGATGCTGAACAATGACGATGGTTCTAGATAAGGCTGGAGAAGTCAACTCATGGCGCACGTCTTCGGAGGAAAAAATGTGTCATAAATACCGACTTTTTGGCGGTGCCTGGTGTCACGCCAAGAGCGGATGGACTGAAGATCAGGGTTGTCGGTGGCAAGGTGCGCTGGTGCCGTATAAGAAGACTATGGGCGCATGCTCAACCCGTCGATTAGACCCGCTGTGGAAAACAGTAGAAAAACAGCGGTTTGAGTCTTGATCGTCAAGCACAAATTGTTTTCTTTAGCAAAAGCTTTAAATTATGAGAACTCACGTTTAATTTCTTCTTCCTTCGTAAAGAGGAATATCCGCCGGGTCTGACGAGATATGTAATGGCGACAGTGAAAGACGCAGCCCAAAAAGGCTGATCGTGACTTGCGATCTCCATTTTGTGATCTTTGTCTACGTTTCGACCGACGCAATGTTCACCCATCCAAGACGTCACAAATTCCGATTTTTTAATAGCAAATTACGTTCCGCAATTCCCTAGTAACGAGTTGACTATCTTTTTTTTGCCAGACCGTACTTCAAATGGATCGATCTGTCAAAGTCAACGTCACCGGCTTCATTCAAGCAAATATCGGGAATTATCTGTTTGCAAACGAGTTTTGTTTATTTGTTTGGAAATATTAGAAAAATACGAATTATGTGCCGTGTAGTGAATAAAAATAAATACCAGTGTATTGACAAATGTGTCCTACCAACAATATAGTTGACAGAAACTATGTCACGCAACTGCGATGTGAAAAGAAGGAGTTGTGATTTGCACTCAACTTTCTTCGCCAGAAATCAAGGTAATCTAGATTATACAAAGACCTAGGTGACAAGTAACGTACTACGTTACAAGGTAAAAGTTTTACTGTCTCCACGAAATAAGAAAAGTTAGCGCGCGTTGTAAGTTTCATCATATTACACGATATAGTGTTTAACCGAGCGGGAAAGGGTTAACTCTCCGCTATTACATGTATATTCAAGACGTTCATTTCGCTACGCCATAATAAACAATGCAGGTCAAGCTAAGCCCCGGGGTGGTCGAAATATCAAAGTTGCAAGGAGTGGTGAAACTTAGATAGGGCGGAGCGGGGCGGGCGCGGGCAGTGGGGGCGGGCGCCGGCGACATCCGCGCGCCGCTAATGTGGCCTAATAACTCCACACAAACAGAGCTTTGTTCCTCGCACGCGACCTCCAAATTAGGCTAACGTCGAAGACACAGATGTTATCGGTTAACTTTTCCGATTAACACGATATTCTATGACAAAGAAGAATTTACCCAAAAACTAATTTTAAAAGATATCGAGCAGAAAGATTAAGGAAACGGCGCGGCATTCGCATTATGGCGTCATTATGTTTTATACTTTATGAAAACTAGCACTATAAAACTGCCTATACCGATCAAAACTACGAGACATAAAATCGCCCGCGATAAGAAAAACATAAAAATCAAAGGAGCTCATACAAGTTGAAGCTGACGTTTACGGCGAGTCGTTTGTGCATGATATGGCAAAGGTACTTTAACTATTACTCTCTGGAATCGTGGCACAAACCGTAAACATTTTCATACGCGATTCCACCGCAGAGCGCTCCCGAGCGAGCAATGCTATAAACCGTACTTACATTTTATAAGCTGTAAGTACACGCTCTCGCTCGCCCACCTTCCGATCAATATTACTGCAATACTTTATGGCCTAATAATCTTACATAAACAGGTGCACTCATGTTTCAAATTCCCTTTTTACGAGCTCCAGCGCTACGGCTTTATTATTTGCTGCCATATGAAATGTGTCCATATTAAAATACCTTATGAAAATAAATTCATGAATCGTTAATAATGTGCCTTGATCTTGGAACGAATTAATGTCACTGAGACAGAGTATATACTAAAGGGAAAGAATACGAAGTAAACTTGCCAGAGTGTGTAAATTGCATTTCTAATAGTCTGTTCCTTTTTCACGCCGTCGTACCATATACTGAGGAAATTGCATTTTTACGAAATAGAATAAGAAAACCAAAAAATGTGTCGTTTCGCAAGCAGGTTAAATATAAAGTAGTGGTGACGGTTACAAGCAAAAACAAGCTGGCACGGTGTTAGTACGCGGCAGGGTTCTAGAGAAAACATTTAGTTTGGAGCAAAGGAATGCCATACTAAATCATGAAATCCCGACGTGTGTCGGGAACACTCACGCGAGGATTACGCCGGAGTAGGCCCACCTTTCTGGAATTCACTAAATCTCTTCATAAAAATCTCCGAATAAAATTAAACCACGTCAAACCTTTTATGAATTATGACCGACTTTTATGGTCGTGAAGGTGACTGGAAGACTGAAGCGTCTCAACAAAGTGAATACATAAATAGCTCGTGCAATGTAGCTTTTTGTTATACCTTTCTATGGACTAAGCTCTCTTCAACTTGTACCTAGAATTCTAGATCTTAGACAAGAAACACAAAAGACTTTCCGGCGTTAGTGTTCGCTTGAAATTGCTCGAGCCAAGTAGGTAGGTAATTGAGATTTATTTTTAAAATATGTAAATGGATTCTTTTAACAATGCTACGTTCATACATTTAAAAGAACCGCTTACATGATTACTCTGATTTTCAACCAAAGAATCTTTCCATAGTTTTTTTTATACTTATGTTATTAATTGATTAACAGGTTATTTATACCCTTAAGTATCGGAGCGTCGACCGAGTGTCGTGTGAGCGGCGATGTTTCACGCCTTAATTACTACTGAAGTATGATGCATGCTCAAAGATGCACCTGCTCTAAGGGCTGTCAGGCGCATACAAGACTATATTACTCATGTGATGACTAATTGTCTTTGCTTTAAATATTTATTACTTTAATTACGTTGACTTGTGTTTAATGTAGAATTCAGGAGCCACACGGACTCATCCGTCTGTCGGTGTAGAATAAACAAACACACTAACAAACTTTCATCCTTCCAATAATTTTGTGTGAATTTATTAATCATACGACAAACTAAACGGAAATGTTATGAGTATCTCCTCTCAATGTAATTATGTGAAATTTTAATATTGAGATCCTATAACTATGAATATGAACATTTTATACAAATATACAGATCATTACAACTATAGGTCACAACTGGTCAGTATTATTGGGAGATGACTCTGGCCTTGTAACACAGTCTAACGGCTACCACGAGGTCAGAGGATCCACACGTTATTGTATGTATTAATATTACTTGAGAAAAACGATTTTTGTATTTTATAATTAGTTAGGTAGTGAAAATTTATACTAGTCTAAATATATAAAACTCAAAAGGACTGACATAGTGATCTATCAACGCACAGCCCAAACCATTGGACGGATCGGGCTAAAATTTGGCATGCAGGTAGATGTTATGACGTGTCTAGGCATCCGCTAGAAAGGATTTTTGGAAATGCCACTTTTAAAGGGGTGAAATATGGGATGCAAGTTTTACTTCTAGATGCGAGCGACGCCGCGAGCACCCACTAGTTTGAAATATAAGTACTTATCATTTATTGCAACGTCTGATGGAGTCGGTATTATGACAAGATGGATGAGATCCACAAATTGTTATAATAAGTTAAGATATTACAATTCTCATATAAGAAAACATAATTAATTGATTGATGACATTTTATAACGATGTCTAGCTTTTTTTAGACAGGTTAATTATAATATTGGGTATGTTTTTGATGCAAATTTACAAAGATGATTATTATTTTTTTACTAGATTGACAAAATTATATAATAGATAAGGTGTGTTGGTCTGTTTGCTCTTCTTTTATTACGTGAATGCAGCGGATTACGTAATATTTGGTATAGAGAGAGTATCATAAACATATTATTATTCAGAGAGGGGCTACTTTTCATAGACTATCTTTATCTGGAAACTACAAGAGCGAAGCCGTGTATGTCCACTATAACTTGAAAAGTATATCAACATTATAATAATAACCACTTGACCAGATTATAACGGGCAGCCCTAGGTTCGACACCGGAGATGGAAGCGGTGGAGTTTATTTCGAGAGCATCCGCCGCTACAGCTGTCCGCGGTAATATGACGACAGACAACGACAACACATTTACTAAATGTCACATGATATGGAAAAAACTAACAAAAACGGCATATGAAATTTGTTAATTCCGAAATAAAATCTAAGATTATTTACCATGTATTGTGACTACAGCCACACTGGACGACTCTGGTTACATTTTAATTATTTACTGCACATTCGTGAGAATTAATAGTAAGTAATAGACACATAAATTAATGATTAAAAAAAACTATAAACACGCTTTTATTTACTGCGCTAAAAGTCCGAAAATAAAAAAGAAATACTCTCTCTTTACTTCATTAAAGCCTTCGAGTACACCACTTTATAGTTTATCTTAACATTAGTATTAGTTTTATGTATAAACTGAAAAGCATGGGGCGCTTATAATAATATAATAATCAATTAATATAGGTAGTAATAGAAAATACGTAATACTTAGATAGCGTTTAGTATCATTGTAATTATGATGCAGACGCAGACCACATGATTCACGGAATTGTTTTTATGGAGGACACGTAGATAATTAAGTGTCTTTGAGTTACATTGTCTATGACATCCCCAACCGCCACTTCCAAGCAATCTAACAAAATATAAATTAAATGTCAACGCCGGCACGGAAAATTGACAACTTTGTAAACGATATATTGTTACTGTTTTAGGAAGGAATTTAAGCGTGTAGTAATTAATATTTTCGAACCTAATCTGTTCTTGTAGTTGTTGTGGATAACCATATTCTTGCATATCCAATATCTATATATGTATCTTTTTAAGTAAAACAATCTATTTCACACAGAGAAGTTCTCTTGAACACTATAAACTTACCTCTTAACTCAATCTTTGGTAACAAATTAACAACATCACTAAATTAGTGGGTGGAATAGCGCCGCAGATGTTTCTATTAATAAATAGTCATTGAAATATTTAGATCAAACTACAAACTCTCTCATAACTCGTCATTAAGCCGCAGTAATAAATAAACGAACGATTTAACGTCGTGAGCTAAGTTACTACATCTAAAACTTACTTTAATATCTCTCTTGAGTACGTAACTTGGTAAGCACATTTCAGCCTGCACTGTACCAAGTTGTGCCAAGTTTTAATGCTACAAAGCCTCGCCTTTATTGATAAACGGTGCTCGTGATATGCGTGTTATTACATCTTAGATTAATTCGCCACTCGTAATCTCATCATAATGGACAGAGTAAATCATAGCATATTTGTATTCTGCTGGACATTGGCCAAACATTTGTCTCATCTTCGACCTCTTTATCTCTAACTAGCTGTGCCTGCGACTTCGTCCGCGTAGAATAGTTATTTTCTCTTCAGCTTTATTAATTACAGCTGTTACCCACGGCTTGAACCGTTTTCGCAGCGCACGCAACGGAAGCCCTCGAAGATGAATAATTTTCCCCGTTTTTTCCACATTTTCCATCGTTTCTTCGCTCCTATTAGTTGCAGCGTGATGTTATATAGCCTAAAGCCTACCTCGATAATGGTCTATTCAACACAAAAAAAAACAGTTAGCACCAGTAGTTCCTGAGATTAGCGCGTTCATACAAACAAACAAATAAACTCTTCAGCTTTATAATATTATAGTATAGATGACTGTCATTAGCTTTATTAATTAACTGACTAGTCACGGCTTCGTTTGTATTTTTCGGAATAAAAAGCTAATATAATAAAAATCTTGATAATCGTCGCTCCGCACATAGATATGCAAGAAAAACAGACCTAAAACAGAAGATACATAGCAAACCTACAAAGAAATAAAAAAATCATAATTGCTGTTTTGTTTTGGTAAGCTTGCATTGCTAATATTCATGTTATCCACACAATCATAAACATAATAGACTCGCATCCTCAGAACCCCAATATAGCAACAAATGTGCGCTTCAATAACAGCTAAAATATAATAATTTGTGTGAAATATTGATAGCATTCATATGCAGTGACGCGTTTGAATTAAGGATTATAGTCACAGAAATATTAAGAGGATTACATATTTATTCAAATTGTAAACTGTATTAAGTATGATAAATTAATTCAAAGCTAACAACGTAATAAAAAGAGTATATGTATAAGTATCATAGCCGTTTTCTAGTACCCATGACAAAAGCGTTAACTTAGTATAGAGCTAGAGGGCGCTGTGTGGAATGCCTCGTCAACATGTACCTATGCATTTATTTATTTAAATTTGCAAACATCAACCAATTTTAGAGTGACTGGTGTCAGTGGTAACTGAAAGCGTTGGAATCCAATTTTGGGGTGAAGTCTAGAATCTAGCCCTTTGTAGAAGCGGTATACATTTCTGTTAAGGTTTCTTTAGACTGGTGGGTGTTTAGCGATTTTGATTTTGCATACAAATTGTTGTCTAACTAAATCTCAAGTTTGATTATTAATAAAGATATCAGTTTGTTACAGGTCAAAACACATATATTTTTTTTATATTCTGATGTAAATTTGTATCAAAGCATTTTTTCATTAACTAATTGGGTATTTAATTTAAACTTCAGCTCGACGTTTTACCGTGAGACTGCGTGACCTACTGATCTTAAAAATCCGTTTTGTTGTAAGCATATTTTACTCTGAGCTACCTCTGTTCCAAAAATCTCGATGATCGGTCGCTCCGTTAAGAAATGATGGCGTGACGAACAAACATCATTAAATCAACAAACTCACTTTCTGTACATCATGATATGACTCGTTTAGTACAATATGTAGCCTCCTTTACAAAGTCCATTCCGGCGCCGTGAGACACACCGGATGGTCGCCGAGATCTCATCCCGCTATTTATAACGTTTAGCTTATTGCTAAATGCGACCGGAAACTAAAGTTGAATACTGAAGTAGATACTTGGATTAGTCAACGCTTTAAATTGAAATACAGAACGTCTTTGTACCGCGTGTCACTTAATTTAACCTATTATCATGAAATTAGGTTCGACCAACTTTGGAGCATTGGCTACATCATCTTCTTTTCTTGTTTGTATATAGCACTTTTTAAAGCTAAAATTTTATGCATATTTCGACTGATTATAAGCTTATGATAATGCGAGTCTTAAAAAACCATGTATGTATTATTGGTGTGTTATGTATGTCTACGTAGTTCATTAACAATATCATTCAATTTAAGTTTCCTAGTATTGATTTAAGTAATCGTATATGTCATTGCCCCTACGGTGTAACACTTCACCTTTACCTAATGGGCACTGTTCTATTTAACAGGCACAAATCATCTCTGAAATTCTTTTTAATTATAGTCAATTTAGAAAATAAACGGTAAACATTAACAATTCACAAATGAAAGACCGCCAGACAACCACCACACAATTAATAGTAACATTATGCAAATTGTCTAGATCTGTATGCGGATAAAACAAGGCCTTCTAATATTGTATGTCTGAATTAGATAGGCATCAAGCTCTGTTGTTCCAATAATCAAGATGGTTAGCGAGGCATTTATGGCGCCTAATCACTTATTCCATCCGATAACATCGGCTTGTTATTCTGGAATACCTAAACCACGATGTAAACAACTGGGTTAACTCACCTTAATGATATTATACATTCTCTATTCTCTCTAATACCTTTGAAAGCAATTTCTCTCTATACTACTCCGGTGACCTATTTCTCTCATGAAATCCACCCACATACCACGTATACGTTGTATCTCTAAGTCCGAAAACTGTATTCAAAATATGTCGCGCCATAACGCTTTCACCGAATATCCCCAGTACCTAATAACTTTTCATAGGTTCAAATCCAATTTGTAAGAACTGTTATGCCAGCTACCGTAAAAGTCAGCCCGAAATAAGAATATCAAGTTTTTGTCGTCCGACATAATACAAGTTAGTATTGAAAGAATACTTCTATTCTACATCGTTTATACCTTTCCTATCGACGGAATTCATATGATTCATAACTTCGAAGAAAAAACGATCGACGACCCTACGGCCTCGTAAAACTGTTAAGCCTTTCTCTAATTTAGGGGAGAAGATGAGAAAAATCAATTTGAAGATTTGCACCTCCAATTTATCTGGCTTTGCGTTCTTATAGAAATGAATCTGTCTAATAAAGTCGAATTGGTAATAAAATCAAATCTTAATTTAGATAAAATACGGCTTATTTGCGAGGGTAAAATAGTCGTTTAGTTCTGGAAGAGACCTCGGATATGTTGGTAGCAAAACACATTTTGTACTGTGTAGTTAGTTACGCCGAGATCCGGTGGAACCCAGGAAAGCTCCGCCGCCAAATCTCCTGTGTTTCCTCTCTAAAATACACAACACTGCCACAACTGTAGACGTGCTACAAATACACAATATTATTTTATTAAATGACTATTTCAGTTTGACATTGTTATTGCGATAGTTTTATGAAGTGAAGTGTGAATACAGAGTGGTTTTTACGAGGCTAGTCTAAACCTGAAAATAGTCACAAAAAACCTAAGCTAAGACATAATAAGTTGGTCTTTTTGTTTCTCGGCTAGCAACCAGAGTCATACCAATTAGTGCAGAATTAGAAATAAGGTCCCTAGTGTTTTTCCCCTGCAACAATGGTAACGTGGCAGATGGACACTACATCGCCGCTAGATATGCGATGAACACAGATGGCGCTCGAGACCGAGCCAATGTTTGAATTTCCTTGCTAGTTTGTTTGCGAGGGTCAAATCAATCCCAAACCTGCTTCCCAACTCACTATCTGCGAGTATGTGCGATAGAATTGTATTAGGATGCAATGAAGAATTTTCAAATATTGTTAATGTTATTTGTAATACAAGATTTCGAAAATCGTAACTCAAGGGCCTTACCTAAACATTTAGCAAGACAATTTATAAATGTGATAAAATATGAACACATTTTAAACTAAATCGAAAGCAGCCAAATCCTTTCGCTATAAACCAAATGTACATAGCAACTCTTACACCCAATATTCTGCATGCTTGCATAACACTAAATAGTTTTAGTACTGGTTCTGCCAGAACTAGTTTAAGATAGTACAAGTATCCTAGTTAGATCATATATTCGAGGAAACTACCGAGGTGGACAGTTACTCAACTACTGGCAACATTGTCATTAACTGAGCTCAGTCAATTATTTCCAACACAAACTGAACTTCGCAGTTGCTCAAACACCAAGAAGGGAGAGCTCAAGTTATACCAGAACTATATCACAACTTTGGTTAAAAATATCCGTGTTTATTAAAGTAGTTGTACCGTCATAAACTGACACGAGCCGGATATTTTGCACAAAATCCTAGTAAACTTGACCGCTTTTCAGACATAAATCTCAAACAACATAAATAAATACAGCAGAAACGCCCTCTGAATTACTTTCGAGACAATCCCGGCTCTACCTAAGTAAGAATTGCGGCTTAAGAAAAAATGTCTTTTATTTTCTCATGCTCTAACTCTACATTAAACTTTTATCATTTCAAAAAGATTGAGCAGGGAAGTGAAGTCTGGGAAATCCCAGGGCTTTTGTGTAAAGCATACTCCGCCATCTAGAAACAAGCTTATTGAATTTCACTACGTTATTGCAATAGATAAAATGATTACTATGCTTTTGTATTATCATTTTCATAAACCATCCTAGATTATGGGCTAAATTCATGCTAACAAACAGATTTATTGACAACGCTATCACTGAAACATGGCTAACATCGATATTTAATTGCTATCAAATGTTGACAAGCGGCCAGCTGACTATGAAACAATCGACAACCTGTTAGTGAAGTGTATCAAACGAGCAGCGCTCAACTAACGTCGAACAAATGAGTGACGCGAGCAATAACGTCAGAGGAAATGTTAATTAAAATGATCCGGTGTGAAAGTTGCGTGGCGGCGTCCTGCCGCGGCCTGCTCTGTGACGGGATAGCACCGCCCGGGAAGCGTTTATTAATTAGATCCCGGCGTCCTCACACACTCCACAGCATGCTCTGAATAACCATTCAATTATAACTTCACTATTTCGACGCAATTTAAAGTTAAGGCACAACAACAAACCGCCCGACCGCCGCTCATTAATCCAGACGAAGCGGCTTTGTATGCAGCTCGCGTTTTATGCACTTTTTGAATCACGACGTTCGAACTACGTATTGGTTCATTACGAAACATAAATTGCAATCAGAAATATTAAAGCACTTTAAAGTGCTGTTTTATTCAGCAAAATGACGTGCAATATGTGCTTAAAGTTAAAATATACCCGTCGTCTAACGCAAGTGAGGCAGACAAATAACAACGTTTAGTGAGGGCATTTATCAGGCAGCGGTCACATTCCTCTAATGAAAAAAGATGTGGATGATATACCTTAACGAAAATATTGCGGGATTTACGGTGCGCCACCCGCGTCGTGACAGAAATAGAAAATATCTGATAGGAGCGGCTTGCACAAAACATACATCATGCGATGACAGCGACATGACTGGGCCTTTAACAAACACCCGCTGAAATATGGGGGAATCCCGACGTGCCACTGAATAAACTTCTAGCGTACAATCAGCTTGGAGCTATTGTTTTAGCCAACAAGAAAAACTTTGCTAAGTATTTATAGCAAGCCCGGTCGAAAGTTTAACTACTCTGTACTTTTTCAATTATTGAGACCACAGAATTTTCCTTCATATAAAGAACTTGTTCAACTTTTCTGTACGATAATTTCTTATACCTATTAAGGAACACAGAAGAATTGCCGTACCTAGTACATTATTCATTTTTTTTTTAATAATTGCGTGAAGACTACACAATACGTGTCAGAAAAATACACCATTTGGGCACAAAGCTCGGACTTTTTAATCAAAATATATTAATTTGATTCATGTAACTTCTTGGAATACAACACGCCGAGCTTTTGATTATCATTTATGTGTTCACAGTAGCATACAAATTTATTCACTATTTGGCGAATCTGTTTTATTGAAATAACATGTTTAACTACAAATTAGAACGGCGTCATATTTAAACATCGACACACGTTTGTAGGTTAACATGTTATGGCAGTCGATCAAACGCAAACGCTATCCAAAATTCAGCCTATCTTTATATCGACATGAACGCAAAAATCAGGCACCGAAATAACAAACAAAATCTGCATTTGTGTTATGAAAGCAAACAGTTGTGTTTTATGGCAGACTTTTTATGGAAGATGCTTTGCGGAAATGGCATTTCACTGTTTTAATTGATATCGTTAAATTGTATACCCAAGGGTTGCGGCTCCAAGGTCGTGAGGCCGTCACAACATAACCTATGAGCAGCGCCGTAGTAATCTAAAGAATAAAAAATAAACGTATTTTTTTCATGTTTCTTAAGTAATGATTGATATAACTTGTTCAAAATTAAACTAATATATTTATTAAAACTATATTATTTTTAATCGAATTATTTCGTATCGTTGTTGTTTTACTTTTAAAACAGTATTTTTAGTAATTAACTCCACCCACTTAGAAGCAAGAAATATCTGACATATAACAAAAACATTTCATTGTATTCTAACATTTATATCCTGATATTCTTGACATTTAAAACTTTTCGACATTATATATTGACACTAGCTGTGCCAGCGACTTCGTCCGCGTGGAATAGTTATTTTGGGCATCATATTTATATTTGCAAACAACCTCTTCAGCTTTATAAATTATAGCTGTTACCCACGACTTGAACCGTTTTCGCAGCGCACGCAACGGAACGGAACAAACCCTCAAAGATGAATAATTTTCCCCGTTTTTTCACATTTTCCATTGTTTCTTCGCTCTTATTAGTTGCAGCCTGATGTTATATAGCCTTCCTTGATAAATGATCTATTCAACACAAAAATAATTTTTCAATTTGCACCAGTAATTCCTGAGATTAGCGCGTTCAAACAAACACAGAAACAAACTCTTAAGCCTTATAATATTATATAATATAGATAAAATACATCGCAATAATTACTAACACAGAGTAATCATGTTTTATTAGAAAAAGGGAATAAATGTCTCTTTTAATTTAATTTAATCATTTAATCCACCCTGCATCACATCACAAATTCTCAGTAAATAAGTTTCAGTAATCTACATATACCATTGGTACCTAGTGTATTTAATCTGCCTTGCAACAAGATAAAAAATAAAGTCGGTTTGTATTCATTTCTGACATTGTTTGTGTTCAAACATTATAATCTTGCGATGCTCAACGAAGCAGCTAGGTGAGATAGTTTCATCTTATATTTCACTTTATTTTATTTCCTGCATTATACTGTAGCATTAAATTTTACAAAGAGTACAATGTCTTGCTTGTCCATGAGCTTAATTACCTTCTCGCGTAGACAATATTTTCTGTAGACATCTAATAAAGTAGATATTTATAAAACCTCATCATACAAGTGACGTAGACCAATCAACATTCAGCGCGTTGTAGAGACAATCGAACCTTTGAATCAACGCATATATCAATAATATAGATTCGTTCGTTATTATATTTTTTTTTATTTTTTTATAAATGAATCAAAACTAACCAATTAATCTACCTGGAGCCCTGTTCCCAGAAAATTATAACCCAGGGGTCTTCAAATCTAGAGTAAATAGGTTTCTTCTAGGCAAGCGTGCTACATCTTAGACTATAGTGGTGCTTAACATCAGGCAGGCTATAGTCAAACGTAAGCCTATTTAATGTAAAAAAAAAAAAAAGTGTAAAGTTATCATTTGTATATTTCTTATATTTATTCCATATAAAACAAAGAAACAAATAGTTAAACAAGAATAAAGTGCTTATTATAAAACTTTGACTACATAAAATAAATGGTTACCCATATTACAATTACAATAATTGATTACTAATACCATCATAGTTGTGTTGAAATGCATTTGTACATTGTTAAGAAAATATAATCGGAATGGCGAACTAAAATATGAAAAATCTAAGACATTAATGTACTTTGCTAATATAATGTGTGTCATAATTAAATCAGAAGTATTGTATTTACTTAGTTACCTAAACAAATGTGTACCACACCTATATAAATTCTTTTATGCTCATTGTATATTATGTACTTTGGTAGTAAACTTAAAAATGGATGTACTTTGTTGGTAAATAAATATGTATCTGATATAATATAATCAACATTTAGGAGCTTAGCTAAACTTAAACAATAACTTGTATGCAAATATTGTATAAATAAAATTCTTGTGTGCACATTCTATTTATTATGTTCTTTGCTGATAAATTAAAAAAAAATAATGTACTACGCTGGTATATATATATGTCTGATATCAATAAAATCTAAATTTTTGTACTTACCTAAACTTAAACAAAAACTTGTATTCAAACATTGTATACATTCTTTAATGCACATTGTATAATATGTCATAAAGAACATACTTAAATGGTTCTCAATATCATGTACTATCAAATTACTTATTTTGTAACTATTACTTAATGAGTAATAGAAATAAAGGCTTTTTTATTTTATTTAACCCAATAATTAAAAAAAAATTAGGTACCTAAGTAAGTCGTTTTTTACAACAATAACAATTATGAAAAGTAAGAAGGAGAAATAACTAAACAAAATAAAAATTTCAAAATCTATAGATGAGTCTTAATACTTTTGTCGATTTTTAATGTGATGTTTATACAATGTGACGTCGATGCTTCTTCTAAACGGTTTATCCCTGCTCCAACAGATATTTCTTAATTGGCACGTCTCACAACAGCTTCCGGGTTCAATTCGTGTAACAGACAGAAACGTTTTCGGGTAAAAGCGTAAAAGGGACACATCCGAAAACGATTAGCGAGAAGCATTCTTATATTTATCCGAGTCCCACAAAACAGCTCGTTTGGTAGAAATGCAGGCTAATAAGATACTTTGTTTGTACATATTTTTTGAATACTCTTTAGTGTTTGGTCTATAGACTAAGTATGTAATCAAATGAAAGTGCATTTTGATTGTGCATATTTTTGAAAAGTTTTGTTTATTGGTATAATGATTAACAATATTTTTACAATACCTATTAAATTTTCTTATCTGAAAAATACTATGTGAAGTGTTTCAATTTGAAATGACTCAAAGTTGAATGTTATTACACCTATTTGTAACACTGCAATTAAAAAACTGTAAAAGTTTTTTATTTAACTTTTACTCGACAGTACTGGTAGTAAAGCATCAGTATAATTTATAATTTCTTAACCATTAATTTCCAAACTCTTATTATTTTTTCAGTTGTGTGAATAAGATTTGTATTCAACCATCTGGTGCATAATAAAATACGTCATCAACTGATGAGCGTGTGATAATTTTAGTTTTTTAAACTTATAAATACATCAGCATCCTTTGGTAGTTAAATTTTAAGCAGGAAGTAACAAATCAAAGAACTTTTTCCAGCCTCACGGCATATGGGAGCGGAAAATTGGTTTTAATCACTTGACTTCTGTTCAGTGATTAGTGGTTTTAAAGTAGGCGAACGAATTACAGTTTGCGTGTTTATAAACATTTTAAAGACGTTTTGATATTGCTGGTTTTAGAATTAACAGAACTTTAGGTGTTTGGTTTAGAAATTACACTACATACATTTTAAATTAAATAAAATACATATTATGCATTAGTAACCTTCCCGTAGAAAATACGTTCGCCTTAGCTAAAACAGGCTCAGAAGGCATCATCATCATCATCATCATCTTAGAGTCACTCAAAATGTATATTTGAATATTCGTAGCCGTACGTAATTTTTTTAGTACAACCCTACAATTTGGTATTTAGTTCAATCACTTAAATAAATCTGCTTCCATAAATAGATATACAATAAGATTAAAATACCTAGCTGCTTATTAAGAAAGCGTTTCCGTGAATGTGACAGTCGCAGTGAAAGCATTCAGTTTCTCAAATTCCATTGCCATTGAGCGTGGCAGGTAAATTAACGTTCATGTTCCCTTAATTGAAATGTTATTAGTGATCTGTCTCGAATACAGGCAGCCTTTGTGCTACATATTCACGTCCCTGCCATTTCTCTTTGTCAACTTGCTACACCTTGATGTTTGATTCCGTAATTGTCCTCATTTCTATTTCATTATGAAGCAATCTATTAATCTCGTTGTATATCTCGTGTAAACAGCGCACTAAATCGGATCGGGATAGACCAATGAATTGATTCGACATAATTCATTTCCATGATAATTTAGCTAATCAATTAATTTTAGTCGATTAAAATTAAACTGTCAAGCGGTTTCCAATAATCAATGATAAAATTAGTTGCAATTTTATTAACTTCCTCACTATATTTACATGATTATTGTCATTTTTTTTCTTCTCATTATCCTCTATGTATTACCTAAAACTTTGATTGTTTTAGAAGTTCGTGTTTTTCTTGTTGGCCATAACTGCGTGATGTGCCAGTTATCAAGATAAAGAGAAGTTAGTTAAGACTCATATATCAACTAAATGTAGCGATGGCCATTCTAAAAGAATATAAATATCTCAGGCATTTCGCCCCAAAGCCCGTTAAGACCGCATCAAGGTTTATATCGAAACTTTTTACCTCGAACCTGGCTATTGACGTCGCTGCCTTTTGAAGCCCGACGTGACGTGACGTAAAAGAACCTGGATATTTTTGGAGGCTCATTGTGTCTTATGTAAATCTGGTGTATTGTTCCTTTCTCCACCGAGCCCATTATCTTACCGACCATCGACGCAGACCTTTAAACGATACAGATCTTTATAGAGCCTTAATTTATTTTACCCAATAACATCAAACAGAATGGCTTTTTCGATAAATTGAAATTGTCGGAGGTATCTGATGTCGAGGAAAATGTGAAGAGCTCTCTGAGATATTGAGTGGATGCGCAGATTTTACCTATAAAAGTGAAACTAAACTCTGTCGTTTTCAATCGAAAATTCAGGGTTTGTTTTTTATATGCCTTAAGTCAGTAAAAGCAGTCGATCCTGTTATTCTTCTTACCATTTTACTGGCGTAGCAAATATTTTTAAATAGATTTTTCTAATGGTAGGAGGTGCAAGTCTAAAATCACAAAGCCCGTAGTTACCTTAACCTAATAAAGAAGCTATTCTTTGAAAACACATTTATAGGCCGAAGTGATGTTGTTTAATAACCATCAAACATCTATTATTTTCCGGCATCTACCGTAAAATAAGGCATCAGCTTTTTTATCATCGCCATCAAAACACAGGGGTATTATGCTATAAAATATAACATTTTTACATTGTAATTTACCCCCAATGGATGCGATTTATGATTGATGCTCCGGCGGGCCCTGGCAGCTTTGGGTTGTATCGTTGCATTGACAAACGACTTAAAGGCGCCTATATACTACAAGTATGAAAACAAACAGTAATACTCACTACCCTTAGTATCCTAGTGTATCTTAGTATCCTAAGTAGTAAGTACAAACACGACGTACATCGTCAGCTTATAAGCCTATCTTCTGCTGGACGAAACCCTACCAATTTTTGTATACGATCTTTCGATTTCCACATCCAGTACTTGCCAGCTACGAGATTCCGCGAGTCCTCGCTCACTGTGTCATACACGGACCAATCAGTGCACTGATATATCACCTGACCTGACACAGTATCTATCTATGCATATAATTAAGCTGAAGAGGGTCAACAATCTGATCATAAATGATATTACAAAAAAAAATTGAGTTTAATTTAAATCTATAATTTAACACGTTTTAGCAGTTTTTTTTATAATTTCTGTCTGTTTATTTGTGTCTCTGTTTATCTTTCTCACATCATTACATTACGCTCATCACACAAAAGCGGCTGAACGGATCATCATGATTTTTGGTATGTAGGTAGAATGAGGTCTTAGGAGTGTCATAGGCCACTTTTTATTCTGACATAATGCGAGTGACGCCGCGGGCGTCCACTAGTCTAAAATATCAGGGAAGTTTTATGCACAAAAAGGCTTTTATAGGGTGTGACGTCATAGTATCGTGTGAATATTCCAGAGATACAGGGGCTCGGAGCGGATCAGGGACAGTTCTGTTTCAGGCAGAATCTGTAGGCAATTAAATCTAGTTCTCTCTGCGTTTGCAGGAACTGACGCCCGCATTTATGGAGGCTCGTGATTGAATTGACTCGCAGCATGAATGAACTAGCTACTAGCTTGCAATTAGTGACTTTATGAATGTAGTACAGTAGTACTGTGGTGTTCGAGTGACGATATCTTATTCAAACTACAAATGTTGTTTCTTTTTACGTTTCTATTAGGTACTATTTTAATAACCTGTAAGTATTGCTAAGCGAATCTAGTCGTTGATAACGACGTTCGCCCCTAAATTTCAAATAATTAAAGAGATTTTGAAGTAGCAAAGCAGAAAATATAGTGACATGCTCCAATTATTTCCTTGATGTCAGAAATATAATTACGTCAAACTCAAATTCGATGAACAAATGAAAAGCGCTTTTTTAACTTTAGAATTTCCTGTAATATTGAAATGGATATGACGCTCACTATGAAGCTGCAACTCAACTGTTAACTGTGCTTGGCTTAAAATTTTGAGAATGGTAACTCTTGGAATGAGTAAGCCAGGCGGATACCAGAAAGCAACCACCATGCCAGAAGTTTCACGAAATTTATTGTTACCTGTTATGCAAAGTTACAATGACTTACTCAATTAGTCGTAGTTAGCGGACACTGATCCATTCAGCTAAGCATAGACTGAATTATTTAATAGCGGGGAACAACTGCTTACAACTAGGTTTGTTGATTTGACTGTGGGTAAGTAAGGTTAGTGAGTAATTGTATAATACTGCCTATCAACGAACAAATGGCTGGTAATTATGAGGTTACCTTAATAAATGAATGAATGTCAAATAAGTAAAACATAACTTTATCAAGACAATTCAAGCAATCCGCCGAAGTTGTTTGCTCGTGTATACATATGTGATATGTCCTAAAATGTTTATTTATTTATTGATCAGGGAGGTCATAATTTAAAAAATACATGGTTTTTAATTCAAGGCTTGCGACTTTTTTTCAGTAATAATAAAAAATATAGTGTACAAAAATTCTTATTTTACTTTCAAAGACTTAGATTTAAAACTACCGTTTACCACTCTCATGCGAACTCATGTACAGATAAATTATTCATAGTTTATTTCTCTTCTAGGTTATAATTCAGATTCATAGATTGTGGCAGTACACGGTGACCTTAATGAGGTTAAGTTCAGGAAGGATTCGCCGCCGCCTGCTCTGTTCCTCGAACCTAGTTAATTATTCTCGCTTTAATTGAGTTTAATTTCATTTATTGTGGTTAAATATAGGTGTGACTCAAAATAGTGACAACGTTTTATCGAATTAGCGTCCATAACAGTGCACTCAATTTTATAGTAATTCGCATTTTGGCGGTTCTAATTACGAGAATAAATAAATAAAATGTGCCTAATATAATATTTTTAGCAGCGCAAAGACAAAATAATGTATGTACACGATATATATATGTAGGAATGGATTAATGCGACATTTACTTAAAAATTACATGATGATTGAAATATATAAAACTTTACAAACTTATTTTGCAGAATCATACCCCTACTTTGGACTTATAATAGATTTCTCGTTACTGCGTGAAAATTTGGCAAGTCGAACTTTCCAACTCATAACCGCAAGTATAAATCAACAGTTAACACATTCTAATGAGGTAATTTTCTTATGCAAAATGTTATAATTTCAAAGTTTTTATCTTCTACGCGAGTTTTTCGAATTGTTATGCAAATGAACAATGAACATGCCATAGAAATCTTTGGAACGCATTCAACTTCTTTAAAATTTATTAATGTAATTTATGATCTTATTTTCAGTGTAATAAAGCATTCAGAATAATTATAAGATAATTAGGTAGCAGATTCAGTCGTTAGTTTACGAGTGTCGGCGGTGTCACGAGGGCGGCGGGTCGGCACTAAACATGTCGGCTGCGCTCTAACTATTAAAGGTTTTACAGCACAAGTTATGTATGGGTTGAAACGGTCTCCTCGCTGTATGATCTAATTTTGTCTCAGTAGGAAGGCGGTAAAACGGCGTAATGGGCCCGAACAAAACGGCTCTTGATTTATAGGGGCCACCACCCAGCTCGTCCTGACATATATAGAAAGTGGCAGACGCCGTGAAAAGGGTTAGAGACCAATGCGAGCGACGTGCTCGCCTAAACAAAACGATTGTAAACGAGCTGCTCGGTTTTGCATATCGATAAACACGATAGGGCGGGATTGCTCGTGACAAAGTGTAACCGCCGCGAGGCAGCGACGGCGCGGTGCGTGACGACTCTGCCTCTTTAACAGCTTGTTTGGAATGGAATTACTGTTTTTTGCTTGGAAGTGTCTTCCTTTGTCTTGTTTTATTAGCGTTATAAATAACAAAGTTAAAACGTTTTGTTTTTGTAAATCTGAGCTTGGCTAAGCGTTCGCGACAATTTCCATGTTTTGAGATTGTTTCGAACTTTTGTTGACTTTCTACGTCATTATGAAGTGATTTACTAAGTGGGCGACCGAGCAGAATTGTTAAACTTGTATGAGAAAATGTTTTAAAATTAAAAAACAGTAAATTGTCTTCTTAGAAAATGCAAGTCTGCATCGAGAACCACTTAGCAAGTTGTTCGGTGAAGATGCAGCTCAGGTGCAGGTGGTCGTGAGGTGCACACACGCACACACACACACACACACGCACACGTAAGCTCACACACATAAATCCACGCAAACGTAAGTGCAGACATGATTTGTGACGATCCCTCTGTGTGCCGACGTGATAAACAATCACCATTTCGCATTCGCCGTTAAAATAACTTATTCAAATGAGATCGTATTCAATATTAAGTTTCGCCGGGAAATAAATTGAAACGTTAATGTATTTTTAGCTGAATAAGTTATGAAATGAAATGTTGGTAACTCATTTAATATTCAATTTGGAATAAAGGCTGATGTTGGCAAGTGCTGATGTCATCCTGATGTTTCTATAGCGCCGGAGCTGATGCGAGCCCGGATTGGAGATCTGCTGCCTCTCAATAGGGTTCCCTTACGTTTTCAAACTAACTTTGCGGGCGAACCTTGTCAACTAACTTCGCTATCGAACTGATGTCGTGAAGATTGGAATAGTCAGATCTGTGCGGCGGGTTTGGTTTAATTCAAATAGAGCGTGTTGTATCTGTTATATTAATGAGAAGTTTCTGAGGTCTTAGGAATGTATCAATACAAATACAAAACTCATGTATTTGTAACACAGTTTGATCAATATTTGTAGTGAGTATAAAAATGAGACTTATAAACCAGCTACAAGATGAGCCATACGGCCGCCGAGGTACCCTGGGATAACGCGATAACGTCGCGTACAAGTCCAGAATATTCGCATGTTTGATTCCACACATACTCATATGTATGAAAAAAGGTTTTACGGCTCGTAAAACCAATTGATCCTAAAATTGCCCTTTGCTCTCGCTAATCCAAAGGGGTTGCGTGGAACATAATATAAAGAAGGCTTTTAATCTCGAAATATATTGAAAAGAGGGTCACTGAAATATTATGTATATTACGTGGTTATGTGTTCACCTTGTACTTACTCCATTTGTATTAGCATATAAATAGAAAGAAAAAAGTTTACGTGAGTAAAAACGGGATAAAATAGTACGGAAATAATTTCCAATTCTAACTCCACTGTAAAATGGTAGATCTATCATTAACAGCAAACGAGTGGGGTAAAACTCCCGTATCAAATTGATTTTCCCTACAAACCCACATGTACTAGTAAAAACCGTCCACTAATGATTCTATTTACCGTAGAACATGGACTGTGTCGGGCGGAAATTATTCTTGACACGCAAACTCAACAGTTAAACGTACTTTATAACATTCTAGCACAAGAACTCCACGTTTTTGGATTATTTCACGACAACTTCTACAGCATAACTACAATTGTAATTGGCTGGAAGTAAGAATATTAAACTCCTTTTTCTGAAACTACATCCCAAGAGATACAAGAAACCTTCATCGGGTATCCATGGTCACATAAAACTACAAAACGTTATGTTTATATATACGTTTCACTTGACTAATTCGAAGAAAAAAAGTAAAACTGTATATCTTTTCTCTTAGTGTAACTAGACAGGCCTAGACTAAACAAGGAGTTACTCGATTGTAAACAAACCGAACTCCTCTCGCCTCTCGGCGACCACCTCGGGTGCTCTAAAAGAGCACCCAGCTCCGCCTGCACCGCGAGGTGCGGCGAGCTCCACGCCTCGGGCCCTACACCAGCCCTCTCCAAGGAGAGGTATAGGCGAGGGCCCCTACTCGATCAGACATTTGGACACAGGCTAGCAAGATCCACCGGACTGTGGAAGTTACTAACCTGTGGACGGGGTGCACCAGGCCTCCCCAACTAACCCCAAATCCCCATAAGGAGAGATGAAATTAGTTGGGCTTACCCAACGTGAAGGTAGTCCGATCCACGCACCCCATCCTGTTGCTGTCCTATGGCAACTCACTTTCAGTTACTAACACAGCCCAGTAAAAACACAATGCGAACGCGCCACGTTCTCAGTACTCCAGCCAGAAGATTTCTCAAAGACTTTACTGTTAAGTTTAACAATTCAACAGAATTAGCTAAGAACGTTCGGGCAAGTTTAATGCCACCCACAAGGTGGGGGTTATGGCCCTTTAAAAAGCATAACTTAGTTTATGCAGGACCCTTCGAGTGTGAGCGAGCGAGTACACAGGTGGACACGACTGGCGCGCCTTTAAATATTTGATGTATCCGCTTAACAGCTTCTCGCTATTATCCATACAACTTCTATATTTCTTGCCCATATAGAAAGCCATATAACTTATCCATTAGCTGCGGTTTGACTTATTACTTCGAGGTACTTTATTACTGAAAACGAACATAAACTATCCATCGTGTGAATTATAGAACAGAAGTGGGTTCCGTTTACGAGCTTTGTCGGGAACTACACCCGCAATCAATACCAGCCAATGCATGGTGCCAAATTACTTCACTGCTCATATAATAATCTGTTATTCAATTAGCGCTCGAAATAGAAATCTAATCATAGAAATTATAATTAAGAATGATTAGATATTCTAAATAAGATTATTTTCTCTAATAGATCTAATGCGTAGTGTAGTAGTTTATAGTTTCAATTAATTTGTCTTCATTTAGCTGAATTAATAGAATTGAACATCGGTTTCAATCAGTCGGGCGGGACCGCATTAGATTAAAACTCAATAAGTGACTCAACCCCAACTAATGCTGTTATCGGAAAATCGTGTTTATTTCAATAATTCTCGGATCGTATTAAATTAAACCGCCATATTATAACCACGACGCTCCAAATTCTAGGAACAAATTGCCATGATTTATGTGCGTGTGCCACCCATGTCGCTCCACAGACACAAATAGAAACTGAAACGTGTTGTGGTATTATAACTGCGCTCTTTATGGAGATCACATACAAAGTTAAAGAATACTTTAATTCAAAGTTTAAATGGAATATTTGAACAAATGACGCATGTAGTAATTGTGTGGCTGTGGAGTGTGGTTGTAACTTGTTTGCCGGCGGTGTTATAAGCTATTTAAAATAAATTATTTTGATGTATTTCTTATTTTATGAATGTCAGTATAGCTAATAATCTTCCTTAGATGACCTTGTCGACGACCTAATAGATATTGGTAGTAATTTAAAATAAACTATGCAATTTAAACGCAGTCATCTTCTCGTGTAATATTCTAATAAATTCAAATCCTTCATTCCGAATGTAAGAAATACCAAAAAAGTCGTCTGGAGCTCTCGGATACTCGACAGGCGGATTGCTAAAGCTTCGTTCTAAATGTAGACGATCACAATCAACCCAAATTATTAATCTACGTGAAATCATAACAGTTACCCTTTCTGAATAGGTACAATTGTGAAACGACGTGACAGCCGCTGGAACAGATCGCTATTTGTTCTTTACTGGGAATTCAACTCTTACAATGCCAGGATATGTTTACAATCTTGGGTTATTTCCAAGATCTTTTCTTCGAATTATAACAAAGTATAAAGCATATATCACTCTATATAATTGTTTATCATTATTTCTATATTGTTGTTGTTTCCAACCCATCTTTTTCGGATATCTGTTTCCAACCGATTCTTCTCATGTCTTTACTTTTATCATGATTTATTAAATGAGAAATACTTTATACGCACAAAGGATGTTTGCCAAATAAAAGTGTCGGCTAATTGTTGTTGGTTCGGTGTTATTCCTTCCGGAACTATTCGCCGGTCGTTAACGTAATGGAGCACAAGTCAAACATAGATAAATAGTATCTTGTGGACGAAATCAACGAGCCAAGTGGAGGAAACGAGCACAAAAGTCTAGTAAGGGCCGCGTGGTAATAGGAATTTCTCCATAATTCTCTTTTCTAACTACGTGCTAGAACTCTGTTGGTTTTGCAATTGAGTTTTAATAGCACACGATATTAGGTGAGTGCTAGGATTAAAACTTCTTTAAACTCCGTTAAGTAGTTTTGAAATTGAAATTCTTTACATAATAAAGAAATTTTGGTAAAAAGATTGCAAATAATCTTAACAAAAAATGTTTGTTAAGTAATTTATGTGTTTCATCAAAGTGCGATTACTAGTAAAAGTAATATTAAAGCTATTCAACCGCATAATAGATTATTCTTTATTTTTATAATTAAGTTACCTTCAAAATGGTCCAAGCAGCAAACAATAGGATGTCCCCCAGTCCAACGCATTTTCAGTCGTGAATAGACAAAATGACACAGAAGATTATTCAATTTATCACTCTACCGAATAAACTCACTCGCAAACAATAAAGAATTTAAGGTTAAATCCACCCTTTCATCATTATAAAAGAGGCTTTGAATGCGATTAAATCAGGCAGGTACTTTTTTAAGTGTTGTATGCAGGTTCTATTTTACTAGGTAGTAATACCAAAAACAAAACATTGAGCTCAGTATTTCTTATAACTAAACCTAGGGCAAAACTAAATAAAGAGCATGACTGAAGGCTTACTTAAAACAGATATGTTATTGCCAAGAGGAGCACAGACAAGCGCGGCCACTTACATAACATTTGAACGTAACATTTCTTGAACGTACGCCATGAGCCATGAAACAACTCAAAGGTTATTCGCGGAGGTAATGCGCAGAAAAAGTCGCGAGCGGCTAATTCGTACATAAATAAAAGGTTATGCTTGCGTGAAACACCTCAACACATTCAAATTTGAGGGCAGAGCGTATGAAGAAGGTTTTACGAGATCGGTTTTACCGTTGAAAGCGCGTGTGCGGTATTGAAAGAAATATTCATGTTTGGGGCTGGCGTCTCCCTGGGGCTGCCCTATCCCGCCTGGTAATTGAATTAAAGCGGTAACATGTACTCATCACTCACAGTGCCAGGTGGGGGTTCATCACACACACACACACACACACACAACAAACAATAAATAAGACAATAAACACCCTTTATGACTGAGGTGCGCTCAGGGAAAAATTTAAGTTTATGACTTGAAAATGAGATTATGAACAATATTACCGTACGTGCCAAGATTATTGCTTGTAGTCACAATAATATGTTTTTTTTTATTAAGTGCGTACCTAACTTTGCTGAACAGATATTTTACAATTTCAATATAACTAATATTAATGGCATAATTGTAATCACAAAAAGACTGACTTAAAAAAACCAATAACGGTCCACTTCTCCGTCCGTGTAAAGTTTTACAATAAATATATATATGTTAATGATTACTTATTTTAAATTTTTGTATGAATATGAAACGTAAACAAATTCATAATATTATTGATAACCAACTCACTCGTGACAGCTGAATTCAATATGCTTACTTAATTATTAAATTTTAATTAAGCGACGTTCGTGTAAATGCACCCGCATACAAGCCGTCTGCAAATAAACAGCTATTTAATTAACATTTTGTATGATAGCAAGAATCCCAATTCGCACTTAATTCTACAATACGATTGTCGTTCTTAACGCTATTATCCTCCCAATCTGAACTCGTGATATCACCTAATTTCAGTTGTAGAGCTTTCGAATTACGGTCGCCTTTTGTAAACGGGCCAATTAGTTTATGAGCATCATGTTTAAGGTGCAATCGCATGAACAAGTTTTCATACAAAGTTGAGAAGAATTATAAATCAAACCTTAAGTATCTAAACAAAGAGGTCGACCCCTGGCAGCCGTTAACAAATCATTCTATGATTCACATTTAAAACAGTAAGTCACTAAAGAAAGAGGTCGACGCTTGAAAGCCGTTTACAAATTATTTTGTCATTTTATAAATCTATACAATAGTATTCTTAGAATCATGTCTTACAAAAAGCTTTGTTACAAAAACTAAAAACTTATATTTTTAGATACCTATATTTTGAAATATTGTTAAATGAATGATCAATAAAGGAAAAAAACAACATATGCGTATATTTTATTATTTCTTCAATCCTACTACTCAACACTGTGGTAAATAAAGTTTAGCCTAGGTTACTACGCTTTACTTTATTTTGTAGACGGTCATGGATCCAATCTGGTCTAAAATGCAGCGAGGCCTTTACAAACCACTAATATCAGCCATTTTGGTTTCAAACGCGAGATCCAAATAGCTTTGATCAAAAATACACGTCCTTTAATTGTACTGAACAATACAATTATATTTCAATTTAACTTTGTTGTGGTCTTTTATGCCACTGAAAGGACTTTGAATATTTATTAATCATTTACAAATAATTTATTTAAAAAATCAGAAAAATAAGTCTTTATAATATTTATGCACTGTTTCAGATTAAACTATCTTTTAGCTTACATTTTTGGAACACATTTCTTTAAAACTCGTCTCTTTAGACAATTATATTATTGCCAAAAGTAGTAGCTTATGTTATTCCCAAATATAATATGAAAAATTTGAAATTCCTCAAAAAAAGTTTTAAAATCATGTTCACTACCGGGAAGCACCGTGACCAACGTGCTAGCCGCATTACTACGTTGAATAGCAATTATGTAAGACTAACTTATTCTTGTTTTCTAAAGTCTAATAGCGCGTCTGCCTAGAAAAACAAGGTCACAAAAATGCTCCCTGCCATACATTTTCATTTAACTTAAAAGCAACTTAACGAAAGCTCGATACCTATAGAGTGGTTTAGATAAGCTCGACATAAACACTGAACAAGGACCGTAAATTTTATCGCACGTGTACGTTTTCTTTATTATTCGTTTTATAAAGGAAACTTAGTAGGTAGCTTGCGAGCGGTAGTAACTTAGAGTATAACTCGAGTGTTCGAGTTAATTGATTCACGGTGCAGGCGTGGTAATGTAACTCCTATTGAATATGTAGATTCAAGAACCGAATGTATAGTATTTTGTCGTTTTATACAAAAAAAAATTTGTCATTCTATGGTACATAGCACTTACTTACAATTAACTTAAATATGAATGGCCTTTTAAGAAATTTTATTGTGTAATAATAATAATAATAAGGAAGTTCTTGCAGGACGATTTAGCTTCTGAAAATAACACTCAAAGTGATCTCCACTTGGCCTAGGCCCGTGGTTTTCATTTAAATAACCGAAATTCTTTAAATTTTGAAAAAATAAACGTTTTTTAAATAATAATAATAATAATATATGTCTTTATTGCACACCAACAAATATAGTACAAAGTAAAATAAGAACAAATAATAACGTACAAATGGGCGGCCTTATCGCCTTAAGCGATTTCTTCCAGACAACCTTTGGATGTGTAATAAAGAATATACTTCAATGTACCAAAATACCGATTTCAGAAAGTCAAAATGTATGAGCAAACCACGAATATTGTTTCTGGCACATATATATAGGTATATATCTAGTAGTTTAACCAATTTCCTTCGTTTTCTTTATTGCTTATTTGATACCATAAGTAATGTAACGGAAGATATTAGATAACTTGTTTATCTACTGGCGCTGTTTTATCATGACATTTATTTATGTGTTTAGGAGGTTAGGGAAACTTTTATCAAAGCTTGATTTTCTTTCGGCAAATGAATGTGTTATAATTACTACACATTTTATGTTTTATTAGACAGTTATTATTAAGTATATATATCTTTAATTGCGTATGTACAAAGTTTATTATTATTAGGTACAAATTTAGTCATAGGTAGATAGAATTATATGCCTACCACTAAATATTTTATGGACCTGAGTATCAGTGTTAATTTAAAATCAATTCAGCAGAATCATCATTTCTCTCTAGATAGTAGTTCAAAAGAAATTAAATTTTTGCAATAAAAACTGTTAATTCATCATTTACAGATATGTCATAAAGCGGGAACATATTATTACATGAAACAAACAACAAATCATGCCCCGATATTGTCAAATCATTGAGAAGAAACACCATCAGAATGGATAGTGTAGAAACTAGAGTTCACACTATACATCACTCCGTGAACACATGACGTAGCCACTATTAAGTCATTAATTAAACAACACTGCTCCACACAGAAGCCATACACGAGCAATCATTTATATCCTTATTGCTCTTGTAATAAGGTCTAATTTAGCGCGGCCATGGAGTGGTAGAGAGCTAATGGTACCACATTAGTGGGGGACGCCCCGTCACAAACAAATAAAGCTACTCGTTAAATAAATCGCCGCAGTCAAACATCGTTGAGACCTTTCCGCACCTCTACGCCTCGAATAAATAATAATCACAATGTATTTAACGAAGTGCCCCATTTTTGAGTAATAAAGTAAGCACACCGCACTTACATTCGCATAATTTCATATTCATAAAGCATTTTTGCAGATGCTACGAACGTTTCCTATGTCGTTTTAGTCGGTGTTTTTGCTTGCTTATGATTTTGATTGGGAAATGTGGAAGAATTTGAAAGGGAGTTCATTTTCCATTCGTAAAAATTGTAAATACGTGACAAATAGAAAAAGATATGAAAAACTAATGTCACATATGGCGGACATACAGAGCAAAGCAATCTCCTCTATATCCTAGTACTTTTAATGTATCTCATATATAATTCATCTTCAAAAGATATACATGTTACTGTGTATTTACAGTGTACATGTACATACCTTAGATAAACATCTGCAGTTACCTCAAACTATTCGTAGTTTAGTCTAGAACGTTTAAATGGAAATTAGCCAACAACTGAACACTAACAGCCAACAAAGTATTGAACAAAGTTCCAATCCCTAAAGTTTCCAACTTCTTTGTTTGTTCTTTAAACTAGAGGTCTGCTGCGTACAACGCAGTAAAATGCGACATGGCTTATAAAATTTGTCTGTACATCTTACTTCGTTTATTGAAACAACTGATATAGTAGTCTGAGCAGATTATAGTTAAATGGATCACTGAATCCTGGCGGTCACATCCAAATGATAAATTAATGACCACTTTGCCACTAGAGATTATCATAACGAGACATCGAGTTGGTGAAAGTTGCCTTATACCAATACCCACGAGATCAAAAGTCCAAAATAATGAGTGAAACACACAGACTTTGCAAGTTCGTTGAGCACCGACCCTGAGGGGTTTGAGGTAATACCGTGACTAATCTAATACATGAGTTCTAGCCTCTTTGATGCCTTACAGCTAACTACTTTCATAACTATGGAATGAAAACGTTATATGTCAATCTTCAAATAACATCTCAATTTAATGGTAAAGTGTAATTAATTCTGTTTAATCTGGCCGAATGTTGCTTCCATTGACTCGGCCTACAATGTTGTAGTGTCATGCTATTACAGGCGCATAGAAATCCACCGGCTTACAGATGTGATGCAACATGCCAGCTACCAGGCTTACAACTAATACCTCACGCAAATACACGTTAAAGCCGATATTGACATAAAGCACAGTACATAAATGAAACAGATTATGCCTACCCTTGTCTTCCATATGAGCGGCTATGCAAATAGTCAGGGGCCTCTCGACGCTGCGCGGAGATTTTAAGATGTTCACTGTAGCTGAAAATTAAACGTTATACGTATGTTCTCGACAAATATCATACTGACCTTCTGAATACCGAAATATTATTCACTCTGGTTAATCCATTCTAATTCAAGCATCCCGCCGAGGCCCGCAACCGGCCCGAGAAGCGAAACTTGTTACGAAACTTGATACATACTTTCCTTTTTCTTTTTGTATAAAAATAAAATTGGGTGCGAGGCGTTTTGCCCACAAAATATGTCGTTATTTATTTTTGAAATGCGAGAACTCCATCACACAAATGAAATTATTTTCCGTTTCAAATTTCGCAGCGGAGCTTTTTTTCTAATCCACTTCAATTTAAAAGTAGGCAATGTTATTCTGTTGTTTCGTTGTTTCTGCTCAGCCTTTATCTTAAAGAGTTTAATAATAAGGAGGCAGTATCGCGGTTGCGAGCTAGCAGGCTGCCATTGTTTGGCGATACGGGATCCTGGCGGTAACACAAAGCCTAAGGCAACATCTACGTACTTTTTTACTTAAGGAAAATGGGGTTCACTTTTCAGCAGCGTACACAAAGGGGATTTTCCGGAGCGACCAGTTTTTACACCCGGATTTCTGTTATGAAACCTTTCATAAGTATGTAAATTGAAAATTTCAGTGCACGGGAGCAGAGAAAACATCGAAGTCGGTTTTGTGAGTTACAAAGTCTCAGTCGTCACGTGGCTGAACAAAATTTGTGAGTTTGAGTGAATACCTACTTGAGGTAATATCTGTGTTATGTGGGCGGTGCGTGGTGCCGCAGGTGACGGCGGTACTACCTCCGCTCAAGGGCTGTTTCATAGCACACATTCCAAATCTCAACATACCGACTGCGAGATTCATGCGTCACGTATCTACCTACATATACTCGTACTATACAGAAGGTATACTTGACGGTACTTACTCACATATAACCCTTCTTTTACGATTTTGTAATAGGTCTACTTGCTCAAGTACTCCCATGGCGCCAAGTTTTACCGCAGGTTACGCAATAAGAGTATTATACAAAAGCCTAATATCCTGTAAGATAACTAACTATTGTTTCACATGATCTCTGGACCTGTGTATTACATAAACATTTTGTTAGGTTTATCACGTCCTGTTATTATACTTCCCTGAGGTAGGTATTTCATTACAGGATTTACATCTTTATTTTATTGTTATATGTTGTTGAACAAAACTTTCATATCATTTCATTTTTATTTTTGTAATAGTATTAGTATAAGTAGATTCATGTTATGGAGAATGTATTCACATCGAGATGTGCTTGTTTCGAAGACATAATACTATTAACACACAACGTAAACGCAGAAATTAGACAAGTTTATCTTATCACGTAACAAAACCAATCTACGTCAATGCTTATTCTTTCCGAAAAGCGCACCGAATTTTCCAGATTTATGTCGCTTTAACACTCACGGACAGGCCGCCTCTCCGAATTTCATTAAGGTACTGATTGGTGAGGGTGAACCGAAAATATATTAAAAAGGTCCGAAGGTAGCTAAATAACTTATAAGAATCGTCGGTGTCCTGAGTTTGATAACTGAGAGCGAGGCGGGTCGAGCATAACGAACTCATATAAATGCGATGCGATATTGGTCACAGCGGACCGCCGCGGCCGGCCACCTTGCGACCTCGCCGTACCTCCTCATTTATTCAAAGTCTATCCTCTCTCGCACACACCTAGCCTCGCGTCTACTCGCACTACTTTCCCTCGTGATGTGTACGCGGACAACCTGGCCATGTGACGTGGGTTGGGGCGGGAGACGGGTGGAATGTAGCGCTCCACAAACTACTAAATCTTACCACGAGCGTACTCTTTATACCTACCACTGATCTAGGGACAGCCATCAACGAAAGTCAAACTTTCAACGCCTTACAACTACAGATCTTAAAACACTTTGCCGAGTCCCGAGAATTTATTACATAAAAATTTTCTTTTCTCAAACTTTTTTAATGTTGGTCCACCTTTTTCTTAAGTATTTCAATTTGAGACAGTCCTTTCTGGCTCGAACAAAGCAACCGTCGGCTCTGGCGGACTAATAACTAACCCCTTCAAACCCTCGGAAGAATGCTAGGTGTAGATTGAGTTAGGTGTGACAAGTGACGACAATGTCGAAAACCAAAAACCCTTGTAACAGTCCTATACTCTCGCTCAGCGATCACTGCCCGGTCGGATGTTTTAACGCCACAAATACATCAGCATAGTTGTTAGTCGAATAATATACTGCCATTTAATCTGCTGGTCATTAAAAAGGAAACATAAAATAAGAGCGGCCACTCCAACAGATTGCGTGTTCGCACCGTTTAAGCGTTTTACAAATGTTCCGTCGGCTTCCAACACTAAAGTGACTAAAGTGTGAAATCAATAACGGCCTCGCTTTCAACGCATTGACTAGTAAAAACCGAAGCCATTAGCTAGTATTCTCTACAGAACATAATATCCATTCATTTAAAGAGCTGGAGCTCAATGAGAAACAGAAAGGGGCTAATGTGACTACGTCGGGGTTAATTAATCTTAATGTCACAAAGTGCAGACACCGCGTTACGTATGCTTACTTAGACAAATTAATGGCTTCTATCTTAGCTTTATCGATCTACTTTAGTTTCGATAATGGAAAAGTTTTTATGCCTGTACACAAAAGTTTTATTCATGCGAGCGGTTTTGTTTGTCAGCAGTTTTTGTAACTCTATCGCTAACACGCGCGAAGTTAAGCATTTAAGTGTTCGTTTCAAGTTATAAAATATTTTACAATTTAAGTTTTAAACGAAAAAAAGAAATTTCACGTAGTTGAAATTTATTATTCATCAAATATTGAAATAATTAATACATCTGAATGTATATTGGGCTCGCCCTATACGACAGGGGTTTCCATTCAGTTACAGGTGATATGTAAAATACATCAAATCGTCAGAATAAACCATTTGTTCGACTTTGCTACGGTTTCAATTTGGTTACAATCGATATTTCCAGTTTTATTTCCGGGTTTTCGAATTCACACGTGTGTTATCAAAACGTGAAAATCAAAAACATGGGAGCGAAAAAATACAGCGGCGATGTAAACAGTGCCAGGGTATATAATATGTATATACATACTCGTACATATGTACATACGTGTATTTGTACATGTATTTTGACGGATTGGCTTGCGATTGTTCACAATTTTGTTGTTGCTCGGTCATGTTACAGATAGTATAAAGTGCGCTTTGTACCACCTTGGTGCATAATACAATATTACCTATATAATTTGAATATTTTAAGCTTAAACTTATACTTTAGGTGGAGACGAGAAGCACAAAATTGGGCTGAGTACTGCCTTGGGAGAGGCCTATGTCTAGAAGTGGACGACTGTAGGCTGATGATGATGATGATTGAAAATTATATATGCAGGTAATAACTTTGACTACTTACGGCTTTTCTAAAGATTCCCTAAGTGCCCCTTTTTTTGTTGTACTCATAAAAAATAGTTTGTTTAGTTTTTCTTTCCTTGTATTTATGTATTATTATTGTTCATAAAAATCATATTAAGTTTATAAAATTTAAAGATATGTTCCGTTTACAAGATAATTTTATTATAAGTTGGTAATGTTTGAAAAGAGCATCAAAAAGAATTTACTACATCACATATCAGCTGTGACATTAGTTTCCAAGAAACGGCAACTTTTTCTAAAATAAAACAAACTGGAAAACAGTGACAGTCACGACAAATAGAAAAACAAACCAAAAAGCCGTGGAGTCAGGAAGCTCCGGCGCGTCGCTGGTCGTATAGGAAACTATCTAGTTGTGTCCCTTTGTTCAAGCTACAAAAAGCGTTCAGTTCGTCCTATTAGGGATGGGGTAAAATGTAGCAGCTAGTCTTGATTTGTGAACCAGCTTTTTATCTGTTATTATCTCTGAACGGTGACTGTGTTAGATTTAATTGATTTTACAAGGAATAAGTAAACTGCGATCTTTTAAAAATAGGTACCTACTTTATTCTTGTATAATAATCATCTCGACGTGATGCAATAATTGTGGCCGAGGAAGCGAAAAATATCTAAATTTGGCCGACTTTCTCTAACAACATTAAAAGATCTTGATAAAAGGAGGTACACAATAGAGACTGCAAAATACACCCGGAAAATTCTCACAAAAGGCGCGTTTGCTTTCAAAATTTGGGGCACTTATGTTTATTTCTTGCACAAAGTAATTAAATTGATCTTTGTTATTTCAGTGGAAGAGTTTGGCGCTTACATTCTGAAAGCTTACCATTCATGAGCACAGTCGTAAAGGCAAAGTTCAGCCATATTTTCAGACTGCCTCTTAAATGCACATTCAAAAAGTTAACTGGGTCACTTAGAGAAGCTCATTGAGAGTAAATCAAATTCTATACTGGCTAGTGGCAAGTTCTCTATAATGGGTAAACATTTGATGCGATCATTTTTGTCGTTATGAGGCTAGCTGGGACTATTTTCACAAAATCTGTTTTCGATCTGTGCTCTCTCTTGAGTCGTTTTTCCACACGACTCCCCGCAAAATTAATTCGTTAGGGGAGTTCTCTTGGGCAGATACATCGTGGTGGGCGCCCAGCTCCTACCATGGAAGACACATGTCCTCGGATATTGCTGTCCTCAAACATGTCAGTTTCCTCACGGTGTTTTTCCTCCTCGTCAAACGAGTGCAAGTCCACACATAACTTGAAAATACAAGTCATTGGTGTAGGACCGGATTCGAACCAGGGTGTGTCTAGATGAAAAGCAGACACTGGAACCGCTGAACCACATTCGCTTTTTTTTTCGATCGACTATAGCTGAGAAGAAGAAAAAAGAAAAAAGAAAAGAAAAGACTATACTTTTTATGTAAGAAAAAAACTACTGGTCTTTTTAACTTTAAGTATGAAGAAGTGTGATTGCAAAAGAAATGAGATGCAACTCTTACCTATATAGTGCATAACATAGATTACGATACAACAAACAAGATTGTACTACAAGCAGAGTTTAATCAAATATTCCATTTATATTTCTTCAATCTACATTTAATCAAGCGAGAGCTGTGTGACTTAACTCGATTTCTAGCACAATATTACAAACATACGCTTCGATTTTACTCTTTTAGAACTAGTAAATATGGCCCCGAACTACTGTGCAAACAATCCAGTAAAATAATAAATAATACCATCTTCAGCTTTATTATATGTATAGACATATAATAAAGCTGAAGATGGTCGAAAATCTGAACATTGAAGATATTTAAAAAATATATTTGGAGATACTTTTAATTGATAGCAGAACAGCTTCCAACAATTTTTAGAAATTTTGGCTGTTTATCTGTTTCTCTGTGTCTCTGTTTATTTAAACGCTCATCACGCAAAAACGGCTGAACGGATCATTATGATTTTTGGTATGTAGGTAGTATGAGATTCTAGGTTACTTTTTATCCTGAAATAATGCGAGCGAATCCACGGGCGTCCACTCGTATTCAATAAAATTCATTTGCTTAGAAAACTAAAAAATACTCCTAAAAAAAGTCATATTTATAAAGTCTTAACCATAAAACACCATTAAAATCATCTCTAAACACTTCCCATCTCTAGACGGCAGCACTACATTACTCGTAACAACTTCCTGTGCTGATATAATGGCGCGTAACGCGACGTAACCGCGCCTTGCTGTCCTCTCATTACCTGGAACAGGGAACTAAGCAGGACTAACTTAGCTTTAAAAACGTATGCTATTGTTTACTATACAAAACTCTAACATTA
Source organism: Macaria liturata (assembly GCA_964023185.1). Taxonomy (NCBI): domain Eukaryota; kingdom Metazoa; phylum Arthropoda; class Insecta; order Lepidoptera; family Geometridae; genus Macaria; species Macaria liturata. The sequence continues at coordinate 2,526,942 of OZ026811.1, read as the reverse complement.
CTCCATTAATTTTTTTTAATTTTATTAAATAATATTCCAATATTAAAAACACCATTAAAAACAACTCTAAACTCTTTTATAGGGAACTAAGCAGGACTAACTTAGCTGAAATAAGTTGATGGTGCTCCCAGATTTTGGGGACAGCTCCTGATATACTTGATTTGATAGAATATTGCTTTTGACACGAAGCGACTACTAACATATGTAAGCGTAAGTTGTGTAGTAATTTTTTTGTTTCAAAAGATTACATAACGCTAAGCACATCTGTCTGATGAAAAACAGCAAAAGCAGCTAATCAAGGCCTGATTAACCTTATTAGGTCATGTCAGTGTACAGACATGATATAAATAAATGTACTTATTAGAATAAGTCTTTGTAAATCTTAGGTGAACTAAAACTTTTATTGGAAAATGAGCGAAAATAAATAAATAATAAATAAATAAACTCATAAATCTTAGGTGTTTGATAATATCTCTTAACGTTTTTGCTCAGTAATTTAAATATTCATTTAAACGACAATTATCTACTTACTGCCACTACCATAAATATGACATCTCTTCAGAAAACAAACTGTAAATATTATATACACCGTACTAATATCACGTTGAAACATTCACATGAAACCTGCATACAGACCTGTGCTGAATCTACCCTACATCTTTCCTCAATCATAAATCTGAAGAACATGTCTTGAATGGTGTTCTTACCGTTTATTTATTTACTTATCACACACACAAATCCACTTTATTTGTTTTTTATTTTTCCTGTTGCAATGAAATGATGGAAGCTGATGAATATTATAGACAAAAAAACATGAAATGCTTGAGACATTTTCAAAATCTTTCATTATTAACCTAAAAGTAATCTACATAACATAAATTACTTGACCGTTGCAAATCTGGAAGTTTAGTTTAGTGGTCCCGAAAATAAACACAAAAATTATATAGATTTGTTTTACAGTGTTTATACATGTCAGTAATCACAATACCTCAGTACTTAAGTCACACTACAATATGATTAAATATTGAAATTACATATGTACACTACAAATTAACAGACAAATATTTATCGACATATCATTATATAGTTCCACCACATAACTGTTTTCATATTATTACAAAATTATTAAAATAATTTTACAGCATGTTTTGGTAAACAGCACACACATTTATCCCAAATTGGCTTACAACAGGCCCAGAAATATATCAGAGTAAGCCGTATAAACGACGTGTTTAATAAACCGGTAGGCTCGCGGCCTTTGACGGGAAATGGAGTGCGGCCCATCGGTAACTAACACAAGTACCTTTATATATATAGATGTATATCTAAGTAATAAATACTGTTTGTCATAGTATGGCAGTCGTTAAGCCATCCAGCCTTTGCTCCTTTGACTCATACATATGGGGTCTTATTACAAAACGCGGTTTAAGTATTAGTCCAGAACTTTGAAAATAAAAAGTCGGTTCTTGTTGTTCAAACATAACATACAAACAACCAAATGCCAATTTCAAATTTGAACGTAGTTTTATCATTGGGATGACATTTTGACCATTATGATAGAAGAATACAAATTTTGAACAACAAGAATCGATTATTCATTTTCACAATTCTGGACTAATATTTAAAATGCGTTTTGTAATAAGATGGAGTATTAATGTATTTAAAGTCAGAACAAAAAATGACTAATTTTACTGTTCAGCAAACAACTAGTATTTAATCTCCTTCGTTTACTACAAATATACTTAAGACTTAATTGTAGAATAGTAAAACCTTTCTTTTATACACAAGTACATCTAAAATGCGAACTTAAAGAGTTCTGAGATTCTAAATGTCTTCTATTCCTTCACAGAAAGTAATTAAATAGTTAAAATATGCATAGACTTGTACAGCTTTTTTATTTCTCCATTTGCTGGTATAAAATAGTATTGTGTTTTTGCACTATTTTCCTCTACATTGAGGTTGAAGACAGCGCAATTACGTAGAAAAATTGCAACGATTCAGAAACAGCGGCGCGTGAAGACGACGCCATTCGTAAGCACAAATCTATCATTAGTTTGCTACGACTTTTGTATACAAGTACCAATTTGTTATATTCATACGATCTTTTTGGATGTTTACATGTCATAAAGCAACCAGGAGTAATAAAAAATATCTGAAATATTATATATATGACTGAAAATAAATGAATCGTAGTATGCTAATGTAGTAAATGTAATTAATCAGTTTCTCTATTTTCAAGATTAAATAATAATTATATCCTCGTTTAGAATCCAGGTAATATATCCAAGTAATATCGTTTATTTGTCGCTTCTAAGCTTAAATGTAATGATGCCTGCAGACCGATAAACCAAAGTGCACACCTCAATTTCAATCCAATAGCGTCAATTTGGGTTTAATTTATGTTTATGATAAAACCGGCAAAGCTTTTATCACAAATAGACACCAAAAATACAATACACTTGCTATGTGATTATTTTATGAAAACATTTGTACCATGCTACGATTCGCTACGCCATCGCTACGTCGTAGAGAGCACGCGTAGCAACCGTAAAGTTTCTATATAATGGACGTTACATGCGTTTGCATGCGTATGAACATAAAGCCAGTATTTATCAACCCCCCTTACCTCCTCTGCCTTAAATCTTATTTCCTCATCACTGAGGGTCGGGACTCTGGCCTAATAGTAATTTCTAATTCATGAATGATTTTGCCATTTACCATCCATCATAATACATGCTATGTACATATAGTACATATTTTTCGATTATTGATAGTCCCATAGTTAGGTAACTATACTGACGGAATAAAATCCAAACGGGTGACAGCGCGCAATACGTCTTATCCATAGCCTTATGAACTGTCAATAGAGAAATTGGAGCAAATATATTTTATTTAGTAATCGGTCGTTTATCCGGTTCCCAATTTGTTATCGTTTCTCCTTTTTGCGTTCCTGTCGTGATATGTCAAGCCACGTACGTACACTACATAGATATAAATATAGATTTTTACATTGCTGAATAACAAAACTAAACATTTGACTTATCTTTTATCTTTGAACAATACAAAATATTTTAATAAATAATTTATATGACACACTAGACAGAGTTTTACAAACAAAAATGACACTATGATAGAGTAAAGCTCGCATACTTCGTTTTAGTAAGGTTTCTTTTATAGTGCAGCTTTGTAGACTTTTTTATGTTTCTCCAATAAATATTAATTATATCAATACAAATTAAAACGTGAAGGCGACGTTTAACCTTAAGCTTTGTTCTGGCAAGTATTGCCAGTAGAATATTCCGAGCGTTTATAGGTAATGGTAAAAACATTTTCTTGAAAGAACCTGACAATTTCACTTGAAAAATAATTCTATACAATTTAGTGAGCTGTCAGCACAAGACCGAGTTAAAATCCAGCGAAGTCGGTCACCTAGTCTACTATTGTTTGGCTGACACATTCTACGACTTGCTAAATAAATATACTATCTATTGTCCACTGCTTCCAAAGAATTCGTGGGATATTTCGTAATGTTAGGACAACACATCTCGAACAGATATTATATTAACAATTGGAATATTGTAAAAGCTGTGCTGAAATTATATTAATAATTGAATAGTTTATTCTTTGATGTTAGTTTGATGTACATAAAAAAATATTCAATGTATTCTTGGACCAGAGAACAAATAACATTTGCTACCTAGTTCAATGGCTTGGTACCTCATTGATAAAAACTTTAATGTTTGCGAATATATTATCATAATTTATACTATTTATAGAATACGCAAAAATGTTTGCTATTGAAAATTAGTACGAACTGAAAATACAAAACGTGAAACTTTTAATATTTAAAAGCTCTTTCCTCTTCGAGTTTTTTTTATGAATAACAATTAAAAACTTTAGGCTCCCGTATCAAAGTTGGCGAAAATTGAAATCTCAGCCGTTCTTTGGTTATATAAAGTAAAAACAGAGAGGCAAAAGTCTTTTCAATTAAACACAATTTCGAAACTTTGATCCTTTACGATTGTTTGTTGTGCCAAGTTCTCTATTCTTGACCTTTTTAAATTAAATTCTAGTGCTTTTTGTAATCGACCTCTCATTGAGTGTTGCATTTAAACAATATGTACTGGAAATGTTGTCACAGACTTGCTCCACATGACATATTTTCGTAAGCCTACTTACAGAACGTCTCTAGGTCCGTCAATCTCTCGGCGCAGCTGGAACATTGTACAGAGCTTTTAAATAAATTATTACATAGAGGAGCATTCGCTTTTATAAAAAATCACATTTATAAAACAAATTTGCATCTAAAATTTATGAAAAGTCTCGGAAAAAGCCTATTGTCTGAGTGATACGTGATTTTTCTCAGAACCTTTTATAATTATGAGAAAATTCCGTCTCGTTTAAAGCAACTATAATGGCTTTCCGGATCGCGTTTCTTGCTACATTTTCCGGAGTACTGGTTTAATATTCCATTACAATATCACGTTGTATCGCGTCTGTGATTAACTACGCACATACATTAATTAAGATTAACAAAGCTTCTTTCGTCTGACGTGCAAGTCGGCTGGCAATATTCCCCGGGCTCGCGATCAATCAAACCTGGAGTCGGAATGGAGTCACACTGTTGGCGATGTATTGTACTGTGAGATGGATGGTCAGCTGGCGGGCAATAAACCGCGCCCGAGGTGATCACTATAACTCCACTTGATATAAATACAGACTCATGGAGAAGGACATCGCCTCGGCTTTACTGCCATAAATTGAGTTATCTGGTTTATTACAAGCGCAGACCAAGTGGTTATAAATCGTAGGTCCTGCGCTATAAACAGGCTCTCCGCTGCCGATTGAGCACACAAACGTAAATAGTTGCAGGTACTTTGCACATAAAATACTGTCATATCGAATCGGAACGATCCTCGTCTATCATTGCCGTTGACGTTTTTCACATCCTGCGAAGTGCGTTGCTCATTCGGAAATTGCTGTTATATAAATGTTCGCATGATTGCGCTGGGAATCAATCGGATCGTTTATGCAAACATGTGGAAAGTTGCAATGTTGACCGCGTTTGTCGCGCGTGGTATTATTATACATAATATGTTCGATGGCGTGGGTGTGTCATTGTTACGTGTGAGTGCGTGTGTGTGTAAGGGTGATTGTGTTTGTGTGTAAAGTATTTAAGCCGAGGCGGGGTCGTGTCGGCGCGCTGACCGCTCATTAGTCAGCCCGCGGCCTCCGGGGCCACCTGATCGCCTCCAAACTTTACTCAAACCAATATTCGCACAAAAATCATGAAACCCACATTTGTAATCTCAAGGGAATTCCGGTTTCCAAACCAATTTCAAATTTTGAACCTCTCTTTACATATTAACTAAGTTAACAAGCACGCGTTCCTTGATACTGTATACTTACTTACTCGTGCCTTTATTGATTACGGAACAAATATAGCTTTCTTCCATAATTTCAATTTACTTACGTAATATGTTTTTAAGTATACATAATAGCATTGTTTTAAATTACTACTTTTAGTACAGTACTTAGCCACGAAGGTTTTTACTTACTTTAAACTCAAATATAATGAAATATTATCATATATGATGATCCTACTTTCGCCGAGTGTTCATTACCGTTAGTTTTAATAAAGGCTTCACTTTTGAGGTTCCTTTTGTGTCCAAACAACATAAAGGTAACGCATTCACGCTTTGAAGCCGTCAACGAGCAATTTGCAAAGTAATATCTAAAGGGCAAATTGTAGGACATCAGGGACCTTTTTCCTTCATCACGATATCTTGACGTAGAAGACCTCGGGATATTTCCCAATTTCCGTGGTTCCGGTTCGAGCTCCCATCGGAAACAGAGGGCGATTTGCCAACTCCGGATCAGCGCCTCATTAAACTCACACTTCGTAACTTGTGTCGCTTTATGTGTCTCATATTTTGGCAAGTGTTAGCAAACTGTAATATTCAAATGAGACACGCCAACCTTTGTTTCACGCGCTCGTGATTTGAATTTGACTTTTATTCAAGATTTGAATTTGATTTGAAATCCGATTTTTTTCGTTGATCGTTATCGTGTTTGTAACAGCATTTAGACACTTATGTGCATATTCCATCAACATAAAAGTAGTTGACACAAAAACAAACAACATTTACTAAAGCTCTCAAATCCCAAAAAAGATCACCTCCCTGACATTTAACAACATCACATTTGAATATTTTTTACTTGTGCCGGGTGCGTTATGTAAGCCAAAACAAAGGCTTTCAAGTAGAAAGCTACGAAATTCCAAAACTCGCAAACAAAGGGGCAGTCGCGCAAAAGGTGATACGGTTATAACTACAAGTGTGTTGCGAACTCATTTCATAAACCTTCTTTGGATGAATGCCTGTTAGCGTGTGAGCGGAGCTCTAAATTTCAGGAGGGTGACATCCGATGTCGGAGGATTTCTTTTGTCCCTGACAGTTTATTACGAGAACAAAAGGATGACGTTGTTTGAACAGACCCGCTTTAGATTTTACTGCGCTGATTACACATTACTCAAGATCAACTCTATTGTGTCGAAGATCTGTATTTCCCTTCAGATTCCAAAACGAATTACATTTTGATTGTAATTCGCGCGACGACAAATGGGACTCGCTCTTAAATTAGGCAATATCGCTCTGTTATACGAGTAACTTTATAGGTTGCCGCAGCCAACTATAAATACTTTAGGTTCAAAAGCTTCGGTCAAACGTAAGTACTTAAATCAGAAAATATTACATCAAAGAGCGTCCTAATAAAGGTATTTTATTCAACCATTTTGTATGAAATGAAAGATGGCCAATAAAAAGAGATACTGCTAATGGAACGGCGGCGTTACAAGCCTGCCGTTTAATTTTTGCAAGTTGTAAGTGCAAGTTTGGAGACATCACCCAAGGGACACAAATTCAAGAAAGTTCAAAGTGTCCTCGCGGCGAATCGCCAATTTCCTCTCTAAGCGCCCGAAGGATGTTAGGGAAATTCGCCCTAAATAAAGTATCCTCAGAAAACGGACACACTTTGTTTGTTTCTATTAAGAGAAACTGGGTAATTACTTTTGTGAAAGCCATGTAGCGTAGGACGCAGCATTTAAAATCAGAAGATAATGGCGGGTTGTGCGCTGACTACTTAAAGTCTATTCAACACACCTATTTACGCTCGGCATGAATAGCTAATGAGTAAATTGTTTCCGTCCCTTCCCGGCTAGCATATGTGCCTCTCCGCTCGCTGTTATGTAATCCTTATTATTAAGGCTGAAGGTCCATATTTGTCACTATAAACATAAAATAACACAGCTCTATGAGAATGAGCGTGTAGCCTCCTAATTCAAGCGGCGCTCGTTAATTATTTACTTAGATATATCCCAACCTTCGGCTTGATGGCGGCAACCGTTGTAATTGCTTGTATACTTTGAAATCCCGAATATACTGAACAGCTGTCCCTGTAGTAATGGCACCTTATATTTTATGCAATCGTTGCTAATTATGCAAAACGAACACAATTCTTCCGGGTAAATATTGTCTGATTTATTTTAGAAACAACCATAATACACAAAAAATATAAAATGTTCATGCCTTTTGTAACATTTTTAGATGTTCTTTAATTGATTTCAAAAATCCAGGTTTTCAATTGGTTTGTTTTTTTTAATCTTATCATAATTACATACCGAAATTGTGCACTAGTGGAAAAGTGGCATTTTTCTGCCCATAAATACAGTATGTACTAAATAAGTTTTCTACGTTATCGTTGTTTAATTCAATATCGTGTGTGTTGTTAATAATTTTATTACTAAGACATTGACAGGAAAATTTATACTGCATACACTGCAAAAGTTTAATCTTCAACGTTATCATTACAAACATTTAAACTTGCCTTTGATCTATCCAATTACATACCTAAGCATATACCTTGACTGCAACTAGATACAACATGGTGCTAGACGTTAATCTCACTATGACCTAGTTAGACCACTAGAGGGAATTATCTTAAAGTGTAAGGTAACGGCTAGTATGTATTACTACAATCTAATCACACAGTGTTCACGGTCTGTTACTTGCGCTGAATACAATTTACTGGACGTACAAAGACTTTAATTAGACTGCGCTTGACAGTACATAGGCTTTCTTATGGTAGGAATTTGGAAAATAAAATGTTAGTGTATTAGTGTGTTCCGTAATATTGATATCTGGTGTTATTTGATTTTACCTATATGGTAAGAAGTTTTGTCCAGTAAAAGACTGCCAAAAGCTATGTTTCTTCATATAACTTTCTATTTTTTACGAAGACATGTATAAATAAATGTACCTACATACGTCTTCTATTATTAAATAAGCTCTCAAATTCATAATCATAGACCGAAAAGCGTATAAGCTCGGTAAATTTAATTAAAATATTTTCACTGAAATTCCTTAGCAACGTCACATTTCGAAATAATTGTAACTAACCTGCTTACAACATTTTAATATCTTGGTATGATTTTCTTCCCATATCATTCTGTCGAATGTTTCACAAATTCGTAAACTTATTTACAACAAATCACATAAGCCATTGTAACTTTTTTGATTAATGTAATCCTGTCTTTGGTAAGAATATGTCAGTTTTGACGTATTAAGGAGTTACCTTTGTAAGTGAAAAGTTTCCAAAATTGGATAAATTTAATTGATAAAATATGTCAGCTAGACGTTTCTTGCCGTTTCATTTGCTAGTGAAAATTATCCAAAAATAAAACACTCCCTTAGCTTTACCAGTAGTCACCGTATCCATTGAGTCGAGTGGTTAAACGGTGGTTACCGTCGATTACTCGTAATGGCTGCAATCACACCGATATACTGCCACATGGCGACCCACCACATTACCGAGAGACAATACACCTTGGAAACCTAATCATGGGCTGAGACGAATTACTGTAACATACGTTTATACGAGCTTACTGGTTACTGATCTTGAATCAGTCATCTGAAATGTTATTAGAATCAAACGCCTGAATGAAATTAGGGAGATTAGATTTGTAGGTAAGTAAATAGGTATATAGTAGATTAATTAATACCGTTAACCCGGTGAATATTAAATAAGAGCATCTAATTATGTCCTTGCTAGATGTTGATTCATTCGCTTTTTTAGTTAAAAAGTAGATTAAGTCTTATTCAGGTACTTATACTGCCCCCGGACTAAAAAGCACAATAACCCCTCGCTCCCTTTCGTTGAGAAGGAGGAACAAGCAGACCAAACAAAAGGCATTAGCTTTATCGTAGGGGTATAATAATGATGATGATAATGACGTTAACTACAAGTAGAAGCGATACACATGAGCTAAATCTTTTGTGTTTTATGAAATAAACTTCTACGAAAGTTAAGTATTGCTCGAGATTGCGTCTCAGACTTTATAAATTCGATTATTGAACGAGTTCGTATCTAAAGGCTCGTGTTAGAACTTAGATACAAGTTGGTACAACTATGGGTGAAACTAGTATGATGGCTTTATTTTACACCATTGCGATATTTTGATTAAGTATCATAAAAAACTGCATTAAAATGCTACTGAAAACATAGAAAAAGAATATGACATAAAAGAACTAAGCTCGTTTACGCTCTTAAAAAAGTACATCATGTAAGTTTTTATGTAGGTGTGGTAAGTGGTACAAGTATGACATGACACCACTTACTAAAAAGTAGAAATGTTTATTCATTCAACGTTCTCGTCAGCAGCACTTGACATGTTTTCCTTGTTACTTCGTGACATGATGTAAACATTTGTGTCGACATGGCTCTTACCTTCACTTAGCAAACTTGAGTACTTGGTGCTTAGCGGCACGCATCCCGAAAGTATACAGTTACAAGTGAGTCCTAATACACACTAAGTTTTGGGTACTTGTGTTGGACTGTGTAGTGTATAAACATCTCAAGGACTATCTTGTACCTAACCTATTAGTTTGAACATATTTATGACGGTAGTTTGGCCAACTCTCAGGTCAGACTTGCTTTAGAACTCAAAGAGCCTTCTATACTCGTAAAGGCATTTAGAGATCTGTGTAGAGCTTTCACTAGGGGTGTACAAAGCAAAATACGTAAATACTGTTGTCGGGTATCAAGGGTTTTGACCCGAGATTCTACGAAAGGATTTGAATTAAAATACCAATATAGGAACATGTGTAGTATAGATAGACCTCAGCGTCGTGTCTAAGTGGATGGAGCATGCTTTATGTTTATGAGACGTCTCACAATGTTTACCGCGTAGGTAGTAGATAGTAGGGAGCATTACCGAAATGTGTCGTGCCCACCTGGGAGCCACACTACCGCGAGGAGGCAGGTGTTCCATCAGCGGCACAGCAAGCACACGAGAGCTGCACTTACATGTCCCAGACAAGGCTCACATAACACTTCCAGCTCACGACATCGTTACGTTTTAACGTGTTCGTGAACACCCAGTTTGTACTAAGTTAACGTTTAGTTTTATTACGCCTCCGGCCTTTGTTATGGCAACGTTGTCTCCGGCTGACTGACTCCGTTTTAATCTGAAACTACGTAATGGAAACAGGATAGTTGGTAAATTAGTATCAACTGTTGGTAGTAACAACAAGGGGTAAGTAACGAGTGCTGTCAGTCTCACACAGTGTCGGCCGAATTGTGCTGGCTGAGAGAATTAATGAGGCCCGTCCGAGCGACCGGCATGCGCTGCTCGCGGACAGGGCGCCTTGCAGCTGCTTGTCTCATATATACACGATGGAAAGAATATAAAACAGCGGTCGTCTGTTAATTATTTGATTTTTACCATTTATTTAATCGTTTTAATAAGTCTTAATATTTGAATCTGTAATTTCATCAAGAGGTCAATCGTTAGTAATGTAATTTCCGTTCGATATTTCGAATATACATTTGAGTGAACAAAAACGAACAAGTAACTTAAATTTATACGATTTATTGATTAAAAAACACCTTGTGGTAGCAAAACATAAAGTTCCGCAAAGAGGGAATATTGTGTAAAGCTGAAAAAACTCGGCAATCACACAAATAAACAAACTGCCTTTCCTGTTGGCTACACTTGATGATTTTAAGCGAATACTCCATTTCGAATGTTGTTTTAGGACTAAGGAGAGAATTACACACAACCAGTAAGGGTTGTAGATATATACGTATGTATATGGACAATAATAACAAAGTGCGCAGTATAATACCGTAGATATATGGCCTGATGATACAAATCCATAGCAATGGGTAGCATCGTACACTGCGCTAAATTGTTGGTTTATGGTGCTTATGAACAAACTATGCATAGTTGCAACCGAGTTGTTTCAATACGCATCAATGTACAATAACTTTGTCAATACTATGACGATTGTTCTTTTATTTGAATGTTTGTGATAGGTCAGAAACTATTCGGACAACTTATCTGTTTTACCGTTTTCTATGTTAAAGTTGAACACACATGATTGCTGTAGTTAGTCTATCTACCTATACTAATGATAAATTTAAATTTTCATAGCATCAGCAGTAATCACATTAGGGTTTTATTTAAGATTCCATGTTTTCGCATCCCTAAATTATCTACATTAGTGTTAGTTAAACAAATAAAGTTTTATATCCTATTCATGCAGATAGCTGAATTTCTAGTCACATAAAAGTTTATTATCGTACCTAAACCAAAAATAACCGCCATATTGTGTACAAACAGCATCTATTCGGTTTACCGAGTCCACGGGGGCAAGAATATCTCTCAAATTGTTTCCAATATCTTTTACGAGCATTTGACAGTCGGGTGAAAAATAGCTTACTCCTACATGTCCCACGATATTTTTATTTTCACGATTCTATTTGTTTTTATATTGCGCTTTTATTTGAGGTGGGAATGATTAAGTGGGTTAAAGTATTACAGTGACTTGGCAAGTTCATTGTCTTGCTATTGAGTCGTCTCATGTCAGTAATTGGTTACATTGGATTTGTTTGTCTTGATAAAGTGAATTTATAGATCTGGATTTATAGCCAAACACTTAAGTTATATAGCCTTTGTAGCAACTTTTGTTTTGGAAATCAGACTTGAGAAATTAACGCCAGCCATGATGTTGATCTTGGCCAAATTACTTCTCAAATAATAGTTTTGCATTGGTTTGCTATGCAACAGCAACTGTCATAAATCAAGGAAATAATATTAATAATTACATTTAATTAAGTACTAATCTTTTTGTACTAAGATGTGTATTTTGTTTCCTCAGTAACAAAAAGCCGCAAAATTGTTTCGCACTCAATATATTTGTCAAAGTTTGTATTATTTACATTCTGTACCCTCGACCAGCACTTCTATCCACGTCAATATTGGGCGAGCATGAATAGGCAGCAACAGAGCTCCTACTACAAACAATGGCCAATCAAACTATGATAGCTTGGATCTTTACTTATTTACTGGCCTAGGTCACAGAGCAAACGACGTTGTATAGGCAAGGATAAGTTTAGCAAATTAATAAGCTGATATAAAATAAGTGAGTTCGTATGTTTGTGGCAAACTCTAATGTCAAGAGTTTTAAACATGATATGGTTTAACGACTACAGAAGTATGATAGGCTGCCTTGGCTTGCCATTTAACATGTCATCCGAACCACAGAAGCGTTTGGATGTAAATGCCTCTATGATTTTTTGCAACGGTCACCCATCCAGAAAAAGATCGTGACGGGCAGTAACTTAGCATTAGTACCCGCAAAAGTTTGCCTCGGCACACTGAGCTGCAGACGCTTCAATAAATCTACATAGAATAGAAAGACCTGAAAGGCAGATCTACTGAATGAAACATGAACGAAATACACTTGCTTACAATATCTAATTTACATTAATTACAAATTTTGTATCTGTATTTTTGTAATTTAATCTTTGAATGCCAGTCCATTACAATTACATGTCAATCCAGGGAGCAAGCAAACAAGAATACCTAACCGCATTATCGACCGAACGAAAATAGGGAAACGTAATTACTCTGCTAAACAAACCAAGTTAGCGGCTACAGGAGTATTTTTAACAGAAACGTCGATCGGATGCTCTCAAATATTTAAGCAGTTTTGTTCGTACTTAGCTGATCTTTTCTTAAACTCAGTTCAGTTTCAAACATATCTCCTTTTTCATAAATTTATTCTAATGTACATATAATTCAAGCGTATATTATAAGTACTAGAAGTACACAGCAATATAAACAATATCGTATAGTTGAATATTACTATCTTGTAATCAATTATTTTATTTTATTCTAAGAAGTTATTAGTGATTTAGATTTAAGACGATCTATAATTTAACAATTGATTGAAATTTACCTACACTAACAAAGTGGCTAAGACGTTATTCCTAGAAAGACTTATTAAAACTATAGCAGCTTGTTTAGTAGTATATTGTAACAGACACGAGAGGATAAAAGTGGTAGGTTAAGTTGTCTATTTTTTAACCATTTTATACCAAGGTTACTTTAGAAAAATTTAGATGCCCAGTTTAATAGCTACCAAGTATGCGCTATAAATGTTATCTAGAACACACTACTTCCACTCGACAATTTTAAGTATCTCTTCAAAAGCATTAACGTAGATAGCCCTGTCGCGTCCCTGAGAGAATACTTTACAAGATAACGTGCTTGAAACTACTCTATATGCAGCGTTCATATAATTATCCTATGGAGAACGTTGCCGGTTTTTAACCCTAATTTTTGTACCTCAGACAAAGTTTCAGTTCGGAGCAGTTATTGTTAAGGTATTATAGTTGGAGAAATATTTCAATTAATTACTCTAAAGTACTAAAATGAAATCAAATTAAAATACTTTATTGTACACCAATTACATAAGAACACAAGTATAAGAAAATAAGAACATAAGATTAAAGTATAAGTATATCTATGAGTTAATTTGGTCTTAAAAATGCATTTTATATCTATCTTTCGTTAAACGAAATTGTAAATTTTTGTAAGTACATTACGTATGTACATTTGTTGTACAATATAATCTATCTTAGCTCGATAAAGTAGTCGATATTTGATAGTTATACCAGAGTGTGTGAGACGACCTTCTAATAACGACTACCGCAGATGTCCCCACCAGGCCGAGACTGCTTTTAAAGGCACGACGAGTAAAGATTTATGATATAGGAACCATGCCAACTTATGTCTTTATAGTATGTAGGTACATTCTTGGAAAGTATTAACACCCAAGAAAATCATGACAAAATATTTCTGCCTTTTTTCAACTAGTTTTCATCTAAGTATAAAATTCTTTTCGAAATGTGACGCGTGGCAAAATAAAAACAGACAATACATACAATGTAGATACAATGTAGATTAATCAAACAGGAGTCTAGATCTCATCCTAGGTATCTGAAAGCAACACTCGAACTAAGGTAACTGTAAAATTCAACCACAAATAAATCCTAAACGCTACTCTCTAGAATCTAGCTTTGTAAATAAACCAAAGTTATGTGAATCTATTTGCTTTCTGTTGAACTGATCTCGGAATGTGCGGAATGTGTTCGTAGCGTTCCGATCCGCGATCGAACTGAGGAACTAAAACGGAGGGTTCCAACAATTCATGTAGATATAGAAGAAGAATTTAAAATAGTCTGTTCCATGTCTTCTTTACAATAGATTCCTGTGCGACGCTGACGTGACGAAAAACAAGAAATATCTAGTTGTGGTATGTTCTAATAAAATCATCATTGTAATTAGTAAATATGTACCTACTTTGATTTTGCGAGACCCTGGCACTACTTATGTAGTGACGATATATGTATTTAAAATTAGCTCGCACTATTTGAAGTGATCAGATAAAATAAAGGTGGTCAATCCATAAAAACGATGTAGTGAGTTTAGTTGATCTTAATAATTTTGACACTTAATTTATGAATAAAAAAGTTAATCTGTCTATGCAAGGCTATTTTAGCCCCATCAGCATATTCTCGCTCCTCCAACTAGTTTAAAACAATGCTTCGTACCGTCCATTGTTACCAATTACTACCACAATATTCGAGAACGAGCGATATTGCGTCTGCATGTAAGTACGAAGCATGGCTACCATTACACACTATCCAACATTTAAAATTATTATAATAGTAGGTAGTCAATATTCCTCTAAAGTTCTCAATTATACTTGTTTAATGAACAGAGAAATATTTTATTTAGTTATTTTTAGATATTGCAAAATAATTGACATTCCATTATTCGGGCAAACGTTGTGACGTTGCAGCTTCTGTTGAATTTTCCAATAGCCATAAAAATAAAATAAAGTCTGTGAGCGACCAATATGTCGGGTAGTTTGATAAAGCGGCCCGTCATCCAAGATTTATTCGGCTGGTGCTGGTGACTGGCCAGCAAAAATTGTAGCCTAACTGAACCTTTCTAAAAGGGTATCAACTTTGAAAAAGAATTTACATACGCAGGTGTTCGCTGTGTTAGACTTTGTAGAAAAGTCACAAAGAAACAAGTCTGAGCAAACAAGAATAAACTAACATTGTTGGGATAATTTCGCTGATACGCTTAATGTCTGCCATTTACCATTAAAAGTTGTAGAGTTGTAATCACTTGAGATGTGAAACGAACAATGTCTAGAAGTAAGAGTGAGCCTTCGTTTGTGATCAGCTTCAGCTTGTAAAGCGAAGGTTTTCAAAGATTTTTGCATAGGCGGCAGAAATTACGAACTTGAACGTGACTCCGATAGATTAAAGTAAAAACGAGCTCTGATACTATTATAAATATTTTCGAAAAATATAAGCTTTTCTTCTTATAGCAAATGGAATGGAGTACTAAATATGAAATACTTAAATTAATAAACTTAAAGACACGATACCTACCTAACATTTACCTGAATTGTTCTATAAACGAAACGTTTACTTCTAGTTCCATGTAGTTTCCGTAAAATCATTAACGTTACTCATTTTGGCGTTATTTCACGCCTATTTACGTCACAGAGGGATGTTCCTTAAACTCGAGTTCGTCTTTCGTACTTAAAAGCCTAATTTACATACTTGAAATTGTGTAGGTAATATCTTTAATCCGGCGGGTCGCAGGTGACGAGTACCCGCCAAATTGATATTTTATACGAGATATTACGCCAACTTACCCATTTATAGCTCCCCGCATTAAGATTTAAGAGCATCATATTTGACGGGAAACCTAGGAATGAGATATAAGCACCCATATAAGTAAGGTATATATTAGGTGTGACAGTGATTAATTTGTGAGTAGACATACCAGCAGTACTATCTTTTAATCGTAAGTAAGTACCAAAGCATAGGTTTCGTTATGGAATTTGAAATGATAACATGATGCATGAAAATAGTAAATACAAAGCGCAACAAAACATCTGCCTTGACTTGCCAATGCTCTCATTTCACTTACAACACTCAGTTACCCATATACTGAACAAATGTTAGAATATTTCATTCTGTCAATATCTTCGATCAACAATACCAACTAGATATCGGGTCGGCGCACAAAAAACGTCTCGATAAATAACAGCGCACTTGAAACGTGAGCTCTTATTTTGTTTAATTCGCTTGTAACACGGCCAATGTAAACACGTTTCACAATGCCGCAATGTGTATTCAAGAGTTGCAAAAATAATGCCCGAAAAAGCAATTTATCGGCCGGAGTGTCTTACTTTCGGTAAGTACATGTAAATTAAGTTATATTATAATTTTTAAACTAGCAAATAATATCTAATTTTGAACAAAATTACCGATTTTAAACCACCGCTACAAACGATTGGCCACGGTTTGGCCAAGGTCGGCCAATACGTGCCCAAACTTTGGTGTAACAGAACAGTAGACGCATGGAGTAGATTTATGTTGTAGGTAATAATTTAAAATTGAAAAATATTAATATTAATTGTAATTTTTTTTAATTTGAACGGTGTACAAAGAACTTGTGTGCAACAGAGAAACAATTCTTTCACAAATTAATAGACCTAAGAGACATGGGTGGTTTATTTTATGCCTCTAACGATGTATTTAATATTTGCATGAAAACTGAAAGCGTGAACCGAAATTGTATTCGCGTGAGTGGAGGTAAATCCTTACTAAAAAAGTATGATAGCAACTTTATATGTACAGCAGTTTTAAAATTATATATTCACAAGAATGTGTTACCTGGAGGAGATGAACACAATCACGAAATTACTTTACTCAAATCAGTAGTTGAAAGGTTTATTGACTTAAGGTTAGATTATATATGTAAAAAAGAAACAGGGGATATCAAAAACAAATCAAAACGACAATTGTACAACAAACTCAACTTATTTAAAGGAAATTAATCCAGGTACGCAGAATGGAAAAAAATCTCCAATGTTGAGTTTTTTATAAACGTTTTGATTTTTTATTTATTAATTACATTGAACTGTACTTGTATTATGAAAGTGTAAAAATGATTATAAATATATGTATGTGTGGAATCACTTGATATTTTTATTTGTGTCATCCAGTCATAGACACCTTTGCCAGCCGCCGACATTACATACATTTAAAAAACAACAAGCATACTTACATTTTTGTGTACAACACATTAAGAAAAACACATTAAAAACACTGATCAAGAAAAAAACATATTATACACAAAAACAACCCTATTAAAATAATAAGTACTAGCTTTTGCCCGCGTGGCATCGCTCCCGCTCTTCCCTTCTCCAACATACTCTACTCTACAAATAATTTA
Organism: Macaria liturata; assembly: GCA_964023185.1. Classification (NCBI taxonomy): domain Eukaryota; kingdom Metazoa; phylum Arthropoda; class Insecta; order Lepidoptera; family Geometridae; genus Macaria; species Macaria liturata. Next base: position 2,509,271 of record OZ026811.1, on the reverse strand, counting down.
TTATAGGATTAAAACAATTAAAATTAAAACGGTGTAAGTATGGATAAGTATGTATATTAACAAACGTAATCCCCAAAACATACATAATTTAAACTAAACTTTTACGTTCATATTATAAAATATTTTAGTGTTGAACGCGACTCCATAGCTCCTGTAGTAATATTCGACAAAGCAATGAAATGACATATTTGACTTATGTCATTTCATAAATTTACGCGGACAGCATTTGGTTTTGATTTTGTATGTGACCCGTTATCTAGTTGGTATTGTTGATCGAAGGTCAATATTTTTGATTTTACACTTGACAGTAAGCATTTGACTATTTAAGTAGGCTGATGCAACATGCACAAGCGAGTGTTCATAGGTTGTACAAACCCGTTGTATACCTACTGGATTCATATTCATATGAAGGTAAATTAAATTTGCATGAACATTGTCCACAAATTATTTCTAGTTTTTTACTCTAAATCGGAATGTCTCTTCTACCAAATTAGGAGCACATTTTCCTCGCACGGGCATGAGTTCTTTGCAAGCGGTAACAATGTAGTCAATTTGCTACAGACTACGAAAACTTCCAGTTCCTCATGAAACTTGTGATTGCCTTGTTTTCTACTCGTCGGAGATGACGAATAAAACTTACTAAATGTGGCTCGAGTAAACTGAAATCATGAATATTCTATTGCAGCAGCTGAACTGAATTAGCAGGATGCTTTAAGGTTTGCCGGCTTGACACAGAGCGAGTGGGGCATGATTATAACTTATAACTATTTTTTCAAATGCAAATGCTGTTGTTTAGTAAACATGGTGATTACTGCACTCAACACTAGGATATACCTGTGTTTCGGAGCGCAAGCCTTTGGTTTAGATGTCATTGGGTGATACGACTACGATTTACATAAATATTTTTGTTCACATACATATATATAAAGTTTGTTACGTTATACCTATGATTTTTTCTAATCATTTTTTTTTAATCATACAGAGGTTTTTGATTGAAAATTTTGTGAAAATACATAGAAACCTGTTATCTTTAGTAACGGGTATAATTTGCTTATTTCTACTTTTAGCAAATAACTCCTACTTAATACTATCCATCATAATCCACTCCCTGTGTGTTGCTCCCTCCTAACCCCAGAGAAAGTGCTTATATACATGTCGAATACTCAGATGTATTGACTTGATCCGAACTTTGTTGCCGCAACGCAATATGCAAACTGAACTGGTGCAGTTTGTGGAGCTGCAGAGTTGCAAGATGAATGCAGCCGCACTGATGAAAACGCTCCATTGATTACTTTAACATTATCCTGTAGGTAGCGTAAAAAATAAGCAAAATAAGTGTTTTAAAAATACATGATTGTATAAATCGCTGGTAAAAAAGCCAATTTGGCCGATTATGTATAGTCCTAACTGTAAGTGTAACGATTATAGCAATAGATTAAAGCATAATAAAAATCACTGTTTTTCTTCAGTAGATCTGGTCACGGATTCGTTTAAGTGTCGTTCTAAATTATTAACGACAATATAATATATTTTATTGAGTAAAAAAGTAAGTAGACACATTCATTGTTCGGTGTGACATGTTGGAATTCGCAAACATTTTACCGTCATTATCCAAAGTACCATAATTCACTTACCGAGTCCCGCATCAGCACGGTCCACATTCGTAATCCCACCGAATTTGTATTGTAGGTAATTTTCATATGAGCGTAGTAATGCGCCCGTAATGGTCCATAACAGAAAGCCTGCTATGTTGAGGGTGCGGACAGCACGGCTACCCTCCTAACACTACAACTATCGTAGTTCTAACATTACTCTAGCTACGTCTCTCTCAGACCACCGCTACAAAATGAAACAAACGACGGAAGCAATATTAGAATGACATCGGCTGAAGCATGTAGTTACCTCCCAGGAAGGGGCGAACGGGTGAGGCGGCCCACTACCACATTACCCGCACAAACAGAAACAAAATGCTCAAACTATTCACGATTTATTACTAGTAGGACCATTCTGACTCGAAAATGGCGAAATATCGAACAATCGCTGAGTAGGCAACGCTGGCTGCAAATAAAACAAAAGACTGCACGTTATATTTTATGCATGTTGTCAGACTTGTTTTATAGTTATTATTTGGCTGTACGGGACTATATAGTGTGTTTATTGACATGTAGCACATGTACAGCCTTTTTTGTTGGTAACGTAATATTAAATACAGACGGAAACAACTATGTATTACAGGCTCTTCATTGTATTGTTTTAATAGGTAAGAAAAATAGACACATATGCCGGATAACATAAATAATGTTACCAACAAAACGTTAAATACCTTCATTGTGATTGAAATATGCCTCGAATACAAATAAAACATTTGGCGTTCAATGTTCTACTAAAACAAGCAAATTAATTATTGACAGATTGTTACAGATTTCAGCCAAAATTTTCCTTGTAATATTACCAACCTTCCAACTATAGGCCTCGTAAATATTCGCGGCGTAGAGAAACATCGCGGAAACCGTAAATAAATAATAAATCATTTGTTAAAAGTTTCAAATTGCCTATTGTTTTCGTACTAAGAAACTAACCAGGCAAGTACTAAAACAAACACCTAGTCTAACAATACAAGTATACAACACACATACCTAAGTAGTTCAACCGCCGCGACATCCTCCGCCCAGATTCCAGAAGTTTTAAGGAACAATAAATAGGGGATAGAAGTAGGGTCATTAATGAATACGCTTTATTGCCTAATAGAACAATCGGGGGGCGAATGGGCCTTAATAATTTATAGGTAGACAATCCAATAACGCCGTAAATAGGTTATTGGCGGGCACTGCACGTTCCTACTGGCAGTACAGATTGTTGAACAGGGCTTAAGGCTTGGCCGCCGAGGTGGCGGAACAATGAAAGCTTAGTGTGGACAAGCCGTAATCCTATTTGGTGTGCGGAGCTGGGCTGGCGAGGCGAGGATGGACAAACAATAACTCAGCCGCACCTCGCAAGAGCTGAGAATTAACTGGAATCGCGGGGGAATTACGGCGTTCCAACACTATTGTTACGCCTCCTACTCATAGAGCGTACTGCGCCTTTCCGTGTTGTTTGCATTCTCACGTGAACTGAGATTAGTTTTAAAATGCAATACAATGAAGGTAAATAGAAGATCTGCTTGAATCAACGCAGATTTTATTAAAGCTCAAGGACGTTGCGATGAGATCTTTTGAATCTCTTGCACTTAGCATTCGTCGTTTCCTTTATTTAGAAAAATGTAATGAATAATGTAGGTGAATTAACGAGATGTTTTACATCCTCCATGAAACCGTGAATATTTTATCTCTAAGGGAATGCTTTCCAAATATATCAATAAGTGAAATGAGTTAAGTAATAGGTATCAATTAACTATATTTATTTAACGTTAGTAAAAATATATTTTAAAATAGGCACAAAAATCTGACATTCTAAATATGTTTGACGTTAGTAAAAATATATTTTTAAAATAGGTATATGTACATCAAATTTCTAATCCATTATTCGTCATAACACAAGTAACGCATTACGGTTGATTGGTACGAGTACCTACATGTAAGCTACCTGAGATATAATAGGCCTGAGCCAAGCACACTGTCGCACTCGAGTAATTTATGGAAGTGTCCTAATGAACGCACGCACTTTAAGAAATGGATTTTCTCCATTAATCAATGTCATGATCGTATTTTCTAGTGAAAATCTCATATTCTGTTCAAAATACGTACTTACATACTTAGTAAGTATTGTATAGTAGTCGGGAGCTTTGTAACGTCTGTAACCTAGTGTGACATAAATCTAGCTGGGAAAGGCTAAAGTGGCTGGAAACGCAATTTTGTTTGGCCATTTTATTTAATACGATTAGTTTGACTTTGCAGAAAATATTTAAAAGTCAGGGGTGCTTGCGGTTCGCTAGCGTTGTTTCGAGAAAGCCCCTATATTACCACTATATCAAAAACCACAATGATCCGTCTCTCCGTTGTGGCATGAACAAGGAACAATTAGAATGAACCAAAAGGTACACTTTTGCCATCATCTAGTATCGCGTGAGAACAAAAGTATGTTAGTATTTGTAAACGGGGTCTTGAATCAAAAACTTTCATTAAAGGTCATGAAAGCAATTTATAAGTCGAGTTATATTAACAATGCCAGGCCCTAGATTTTTGTGCACTGTCCATACATATAATAAAAAAAATTCAGTAAAATTGTCCTTCAGATTTTGTTTCCAAAACTAACAATATAAGTAAATTGAATGCGTTACATAGAATTTGCTTGTTCCGAGCTTCACTTAAAGCCTACCTACTTAATTGTGTGTACGGAGGAAGTAATCTAAGTTACGCTTAAACGTAAGTTTACTTGGATCTTGGATGTACTACTAAAACACCACTGTAACTATATCTCGTCCTACATTACTCTACAATAGATATACGAGGGAAGAGCTTATTTAATCTAAGATACCAATTTGTTAGAGATATTATAATTAACTTATGAAGAAACCACTAAACACAACAAAAGAGATCGGTTTTAGCAATAAGGCGCAATTGAAACGTTAATTTTAAGTTTTTATAAGTAGTGTTTGTATTATTTTGGTATTTTAATAAAGTATTTGTCTACATATCTATCTATAACGATCACATCTCACTAAAATGGGTAAGTATCCTTATGTGTAGTATGCGTGTTTTATATTTATTTTCGCTTAGACAGCTGTTATGGTAGAGACATATGTTACACCTTCAATTTCCTACAACATAGTAAGTTTTTATTCAGAAGTAACGTAGATAACACCCGTTTAAAAAAATAACTGAGTTGTAACAATTTAAGGTACCATTCAAAAGTAAATTTTGCTGATAAATAGTTTTACAAGAGACTTCTCTATCTTTTCAAATCTGACTCATTCCCTAACGCCTATAAATTCGGTTTTAGTTGGATGTCCAATAATCTTGAGAACTATGTTACTAAAATTAACGACCGCACAGAAAAAATATTAAATTATTTAAAATGGTCCGATTTATTTGATTAATAGTAAAACTTCCAAGAAAACCTTTGAGATTTCTGATCAGAAGGTAGGTAAACAACTAACTTGGTAAGATCTCAGAAACGTTTGCTTTCAACGATTTAAAGAAACCCAGTCCAGTCCGAGATCTTTGTAGACAAATATCTAGTTAGTTTGAAATCGCAAACTTGCTTCCACGTTCAGTTCAGTCTCACAGACATCAGAAATATGAAGTGGAAGATGCGGAGCCTTTGGGAAATAAGCTGAATAATGTCACCATGCCAGTTTCTGTTAGCATTCCTGTAACTTATAATACTGCATCTAGATATAAACTTGTCAGATAACAAAGGAAGAATATAAACTTCCACTCTAATCTACTTTGCGAGTATTTAACTTCGCATTTGTCTCTGTGCCAGTTTGAAGAAGATAACGAATATAAATCTTTGAAATCTTGTTTTGAGTTCAAGATAGCTTTTTGGGAATACTAAATTACCTAACTAAGAACAACAATTAATATTTCTCATGAAATACGTTTACAGACAGAACTAAACCAGTGAATACTGTCTTTGAAATTGAGAAATAATTAATCTAGAGGTATTCTGTTAACATATTTTGTTCGTAGATGAGACTTGATTATTGCAAATTACTGTAACATGTAAAAGACAATAAAGTTTGTCAGAGGTAGAAAGGTAAAATGGGAATACTATTTTACGTTCATACGCTTTTTGCTTCTGAATTTAAACAACGAACTGTTAAATGTACAAACGCAGTGGATGTACAAACATATTTTTTGTTGGAATACGTAACAAGGAAATTAATCAAAAGCGTGTAGTTTGCTATGAGTCAATTGATGAAAGTTAACACATCTTTGTTCAATTGTTTTTGTATTTTTTATGCTTGGTTTTAAAGCGAATCTACATGACTTATTTATATTGTAAATTTATGTTTATAAATTTATCGTGTTGTTCAAGTTGCTTAACATTATTAAAAAACTAAGTAGCATGGGCAGCTAATTAACAACTAATACTTACATTTGAACCGTATACATAAAATAATTCTTGGTAAATTTTAATCTGCCTATGGTTTGTTAAGCTCAGTATGTAAGTTAAATGAAACGCCTCATTCCGTTCCGTTCAGCATGACCCCATCATAATAAGTGACTTCCCATCGCTGGCCGCGGTCGGCAGTGTTGCGAGCTGTAAACTCACCACACACCTCTGTGGCAATAACTCCACAAAAAATATACACATTAATTTTTACAGTCCGTAAATACAAATTGGACCAGCCGTAATTTCGGCCGGCCTCGCCTCGCCGTGGAATAGCACAATTTTGACGTCTCTGTAAACATTTCCATTTGAATTTTATCGCCTTCCCTTTTATTTTTATTGGATTTGTACTTTATGTTTTTTTTTAGATGTAAAAACTAAAATGAGAACTTACGAAATTACACCCACTTGGACTACACTTTTATTTTTAGCAGACCTTTTTTATTATTCATGATCTTTCGAATCTAAGTATTATTTGAACAATCACGAAGCTGAGATATTTGTTGCCTAAAATCTAAGAAAGTTATTTCATTACTCTGAAAGTCAGCTAAAATACTTTTGTAAACCATTTATATTATAAGAACTCTCATAGATTAACCATCTGTCGCGTACATACACTCATAACGCAAACTTTATCATAACTACTTTACTTTCGAACACCGAACAAATAAAAAGCAATTTCGTCTGAATATTGGGTACATTTCGTACACTTTATCAAAAACAGCAGCCAACAAAAACAATTTGAGCAATTCCCTTGTCCCCGCCGGGGGTGTCGAGGAAATTCCATGTCGAATTGTTTTCAATATGTTCCATCGGAATGCGATAGTGAGGTGGCACTTGATGGAGGGCGTGTCTCATATTGCTACATGCCCCCGATACTTACTGAGCCCATTCCATCCTCATGTTCCATCTTCTAATAAACGTGCCCCTAATATATCTTTTTCGGATCAAACTGAGCTATCGCAATTGTGTTTTCTCTGATATATTGGAAAGCATTTTGTTGGTAACAATAAACTGCCAGCGTGATAGGATATCTATTGGATTATATGTTCAAATATGGTGCAAATATACGCACCAAATTTGTACGGAACTAGTTGCGTTGTTACCAGAGTACCTAGTATGAGTAATAATCTACAATCTATTATATTTCCTTCTTATTTTGATAATATGGAGGAAAAAAATAGTACCTAGTTGTTCAGCGGTTTAAGAGTGAAGCAGTGAGCTTTGCTTAGATAAAATGGTTGAAGATGATCACACGAAATAAGCCAATAAAAATATTAGGTACCTATTTTCACAGACAACTTAACCTCACCTCTTGACACAAGATACCTAATATTTTCACCTCACACGGAGTATTTCGGCGTGATGCTCACCTGTTATTTACTCCCGTACCTACTGCCATTTCGTACAGCGATTTCCGATCCAGGCAGCACTCAAGTGGATTACCATCGAAGCAGGTTCATACGTGGCTTCTCGTCTGCGTAAACAACGTTACCCAGTCTCCATTACGTAACTTTAAAGACATTCTGCTTGGTGACGACTTGGTACTATATTGTGTTACCTACTATTTATTTATACGATAGATGTAAACGGCTTTAGATATTATATGTTTAGAAAAAGTGACCGATTTCAAAACTATAGAATAAAATAATTTTGACATAAATTTTTACAGTAAATGAAAAACTACTTTGTACTTAGGTACTATCAACATAATATGATAGGTATTGGGTCGTTGATTTTATTTATGATTAATTTTATACCCCCATCGTGTAGTTAATACAGGTATATTAATATGTGCAATCAAATGAAAATCTGTTCCAACCAATAAAGTTGTCATGACATTATCTAATACGGATTCTGAATCTCATATACATAGATTCACAGAGACACAGGTAGATCCAAGCAAGCCGGGCCGCGGATAATTCATGCAAATACCTCAGTGACATGTTACATTCCCGATTCACCCAACATTTCCAATATTCAACGTGTTGTTTAGTTCACAATCTAACTTCTGGGGGCGACGCGCACAGTTTTAAATTGGAATTTCGTCAAACTAAAACATGTTGGTGTTAAAAATAAATGTAGACAATCCATCTCGCAGGGTTCTAATTTAAAATTTTATAAATTCATTTGGTAGCTGATGAAATTTTATCAGATTAGACTAGTTTTTTATTAATAAAAATATGCGTAGACATGTACTTACAAATTGCAATTTGCTTTTGCGTGGTACTTTGCTATATCGTAGCACTCAGCTACGCCGTAGCAAATCCCACAGTTTGTAAAATAAAAGTGAATAAATTAATTCGATCTTTCGTCAGTAACAAATCTGCAAACAGCGGCTGCTTTCATCTTTTTATTAGCTTAACTAAAGCTCGTTTAATGGACTTTCAAAGGGATGGACTTTCTCGGTAATTTACGTGGAAAATTGTGTATAAGGAAGACGTTTAATATTATTTTTGGTAGTAGCTGTGGTAATTGCAGGCTCGTGTCCGCCCTTCAGGCTGCCGACAGGCTTTGTTCGAGCCTCCTGCAATTTACATCGGGAGCGACTTTAAAATATCTCGCCCCACATGCTAAAATGTAGGACACTTCTTTGGCTCTGACTAACACACGCCCGCTTCACATTGCAATTTATTTTTTCGTTCTTTTTCAGTTCCATTACAAAAATCTTTTTGTATCTATTATTTATTTAAGTAAGTATATGAATAGCAACGAAATGATGTACAGAATTATAGGTACCAAAGAAGTTCTGCTAACAAACTTTAAATATTATGTAATAGGTCATCATTAGACTGGCAATCGCAAATCTTGTGAGAGACCGGTTACTAATACTCGTAATACTAAAATGATCACTCTTATACAAACTTTGTTAGTTAGGCACCTACAAAAAATTTAGACCTGTATTACCTACTGACTTTTGTCATTATTTCATTTTGAATCCGTGACAACGAATAATTTTCATTTCTAACTGCTTACCGTAACACCGCATTAGCAGTTTGAAGTAGTTTTTTATTCTCCTTATTTTTAACTCAAAGAGGCGCTTAGCACATCTCATTTAACGGAGATAAAGGCTTTTTAAATAAACTAGCCTCGCTATAGCAATGTTTATTAATAACGAAGTTGTTGGTTCAGGATGAATAGAAGTGACATATACATAAAATACATACATGGCCGCAAAGCCCGACATATTACAGAAAGGCGTGATAGATAACGACCAGCGGCAAAAAGGCGAAATGAAGTTTCTCGTCATGACCATGCCATGTATCATGTCGGTGTCGCGTGCAAGCCTAGAATACTATTAGTCTTCTGCAGCGCTTTATAAGCCACTAACTACACCAAAAGTGTCAATGTACGTTTTAGTTTCATTCGTACTTTGTTTCTTTTACGTTAAATAATAATCAACATACCTAGCATATTTGAAATAAAAAATGAATAAATATTTCAGGACATAATCACACAGCGCCATCTAGCCTAGTACTAAGCTTATGCTTGTATCATGGGTACTAGATAATGGATATAATACATATGCTTTTCTTTTGTAAATATGTACATAGGTACTTATTATATAGAAAAGACCAGACTCAACACAAGCGATCACACATTTTAATATTCTTATTAGGCTCTTGTGTTATGCGGGAATCGAACCCGGAACCCTAGATTAGAAGGCAGAGCCACTACCAATTTAAGCTAACAGAGCAGTAAAAAATTAATAAAAAGTTAAAAAAAATACCTACTTATATTGTTGTCTAAAATAATATTTATAAACATCGCGCTCTCGGCGTTTGTATTGTAAAATATGTTATGACTAGCTGTGCTCGCGACTTCGTCCGCGTGGAATAGTTATTTTGGGCATCGTATTTATTTTTGCAAACAACATCTTCAGCTTTATAAATTATAGCTGTTACCCACGAATTGAACCGTTTTCGCAACGGAAGCCCTCAAAGATGACTAATTTTCCCCTTTTTTCCACATTTTGCATTGTTTCTTCGCTCCTATTAGTTGCAGCGTGATGCTAAAGCCTTCCTTGATAAATGGTCTATTCAACACAAAAATAATTTTTCAATTCGGACCAGTAGTTCCAGAGATTAGCGCGTTCAAACAAACAAACTCTTCAGCTTTAAAATATTATTAGTATTAGTAGATATAGATGTTCGATACTAAGTGGACTGTATGGAGGTTGATTTAGACGTAACAGAATTGATGCAAAGAGGGCAATCATAAAGCATTCACCAACCTTTCATCCACGACGCTGCTTCTCCGGAGATAGCCTCCGTGATGCGCGACAGACGAATGGTGCTGCACCTGCTCCTCTTCTATACGAATTCCTTTAGTTCTGTTCCAGAGTCACGGACTATGGAAGTGCTGGGGTGTCACGGACACAACCGACGCGCACGGCGTGACCTTGGCAACTTGGTGAAGTGCTGGTGTGCCACGGACACATCCAACGCGCACGACGCGATCTTGGCAACTTGGTGAAGTGCTGGGGTGTCACGGACACAACCGACGCGCACGGCGTGACCTTGGCAACTTGGTGAAGTGCTGGTGTGCCACGGACACATCCAACGCGCACGACGCGATCTTGGCAACTTGGTGAAGTGCTGGTGTGTCACGGACACAACCACCGCGCACGGCGCGATCTTTGCTACTCGCCGGGTCTGCGACGCGCAGACGTCCGGTCGGCTCTTGCAATTCACAACTACCCTGAATTGCATCAAATACTACAATTGAAACCCAACAATAGATATAAGTATACTTCCACATCCAGTGTGAATATGATGCTCAGCTATCAGACTTGTGAGTTTAGCTTGCAAACTAGAAACTCCAACATTGTATGAATATCCCGTCCAAATACTATAAATTATATCGGGGTGTCACTCGTACTTTGAATATTCCATTCGTAGCATGTTCATTTTCCTATTATGAATTTCTTTACTCTGGTGATACCGATGTATTAAAAGGAATCTATACTTAGGTAAGCACTTAATAATGTGTAGTAAGTTATAAATTTACACACCACAGTATTTAATTAGTTAGTTACTCTTAGTTCCATTACTACCAATAAAAAAGGAAAACTATGAGAAAAAGATTCCGATTACCTCTTAATGATTAGGTACCTACGACTAATGTTGGTTTCACTCAAAGCATTATAATTTTATTATTTTTATAGGGTAATTATTAAATTAATATTTAGGGACATATCAGACAACGCCATCTAGCCCCACTCAAAGTTACACAAAGTGTAAGCTTTGATTTATATTAAAAAGGTTTCGCTCACCATTTACACATAAACATAAAATCGTGATAAGCCAAAACGAAAGAAATTTTGTGACAGTGACAACAAAATTTATCACGACGTTGACATTGAGTTAGCACTCTAAAATAATGATACCAGCACCTATTATAAATTTCTCCGGAGGCATTTTATTCATACTCCATATGAAATAAAATAAATAAAAATAAAAAGACTTTATTTTCTATTACTTCTTAAAATATTTTTTTACATTCACACAAGTTTGAATAATTATTCAAAGAGAAATGTTTGTAAACTTAAGTTTTGATTTAACATTTGCTTATTTTATAACATAATTTAGAATAAGAATACAAACTGATCGTTTAGTTTAAAATATTAGGTGACAATCTTATATGTACATTTTACTATGAATGTCTTTTAATCCATAAATATTACAAATGTGTATTATAATTTATATAAGTATATTAAACAGTTTAAACTTCACTTCCATATTACTATACTTATGTAAGTAATACGGATATATCATATGTACCTATATTATTATTATTTACATATTTTTTTATCAGCTCAGTACAAAACATGGCATAAACAAGCAAATATAATGTAAAAAAATGCAGCATAAACAATAATATGGCTACTAGGTACCGCATTTTTTACGTTTAATAAATATTCGTTTCGTTTGGCTATTTTTTTTAAACCTGATACTGGCAATATCAGACGTCCATTGCATTGTTTAGAATAAAATAAATTTGGTTTGTTTCTTATTTTCTGTAATAATTTCTCATTATTATCATATCGTACCTATATTGCGTTTAAGTTTACCAATTGACACCTTAAAAGCTTATCACCATGAGTAGTAGTTCCATGAGGCCCGACGATCATCGCAGAAAATGGGACACAGACGAATTCGAAAAGATTGCTGCGGAACGACTCAAAGCAGAGTTGGAAGAAGAGGAGAAATCAAAAAAGAAAGGTTACAAATCTATAATAGTTATGTGTAAATAACAATTTTCCGTGTTATTCTGAGTGGTAAACAAGGCCCATGGGCATCAGTCAACATAACAAGTTTTAATGTTATCATTTCATCAATTTCAGCTGCACCTGTGAAGAGAGAGCTCCTCAAGCAGCGAGACTACAAAGTAGACCTTGACTCCAAGTTGGGCAAAAGTGTTGTAATAACTAAGAACACTCCAACCTCCCAATCCGGGGGTTATTACTGCAATGTCTGTGACTGTGTTGTCAAAGACTCCATCAACTTCTTGGATCACATAAATGGAAAGAAGCATCAGAGGAACTTGGGCATGTCCATGAAGATTGAAAGGAGTTCATTAGATCAGGTCAGTAGATGTCAGTGGCCCATTCAGTAAATTCATTTGTTAAGTTTCTGTATGCTGTAGAGGTTTTCAAATATGTTCTCGGTTTTGATATGATTTACTAATCACAGAAATATTTAAACTATTTAGATTATCTACTAATTTAAGTATTTCTTTAACACTTTCTCTATGGTGTTTCAAAAATTGGGAACATTTTCACTCGGAAATGAAACATTAATCATAGAACCCCTTAGAACATCTATGATTGGCTGTCCTTGGTTCAAATATGCCATTTCAGATTAATTGGCATTCCATTTCTGAATATGTGAAACACCAAGCCGATAGTATAAAATAAGTAAATTTTTACAAATTTTAGTCATTAGTTGACTAGTAATTTTTATAAGGACACAGTCAAATAACCATTCATAAAAAATGTTGGCTATATGTTAAAAAAGTGTCAGGTAAGAATATGGGTAAGTGTCTGGTGAGAGTGAGAGTCGTCATCAATAACAAAAACACATTGAACACCCTTCATGACATTACTAATATCAAAAGTAGACTTTATTTTAAACAAGCTGTTAAGCATGTAAAAACCAATATTAGCTGATAGTTTCTAATTTAAATATTTAACAAACTCTATATTCAGTTATTAATTTTTTTTATTACAGGAAGTAAGGTAAACATCATGTGATTAGTAAATCATATAAATCTAGAGTTAATAGGTATCTTCTAGGTAAACGTGTTACACCCTAGGCTGCAGCAATGCTTAACATCAGGCAGGTTGTAGTCAAAAATAAACCTATCCCACGTAAAAAAAAAAAAAAAAAAACATTCTTGCCTCTTACAGTGATACTAATACATCTCAAAACTAAGCAATTAATAGCTATTTTCCAGTTGTAAATCTTCACTGCTTGCTTTTACTCTGTTCAACCACCATGCCATCGTTTTGCAACCACATAATTTTATAAACCAAAATATCAATTTCCAGGTAAAGGCCCGTTTTGCACACAACAAAAGAAAGTTAGAAGAGAAGAAGCGTGAATATGAACTGGACAGTCGGCTGAGAGAGGCTGCTGAAGAGGAACTGAGGGTGAAGGAGCTCCGGCGAGAGAGGCGCCGGGACAAGAAACGCAAGCTCAATGACGCAGACGAGGGAGAAGATGCCAACACTCCCAACGAACTGGCACAAATCATGGGCTTCTCAGGCTTCGGGGCATCAAAGAAGTAAAATATTCCTCGATTAAATTACCTCAAGTTTCAATAATGAAATAAATTTATGAATTGGTAAACATATTTTTATCTACATTTTGATTGATAACAAATTTCAATAAATTACTTTAAGACATTCAAGTATGGTATTATTATTTCAGAATATGTACATATGTATGTTTTAAGTATTTATATTTCTATCTATCTTGTGACTCTAAATTACATAGCGGCTTAGTGCACCTGCAATCATATATCTTAACAAGAGTATAAAAAATGACAATGATTATGTATAATAAAAGGTTCTTTAGGTGGTTTTACTCGCGTTAATGCAAGATCTAATATATCTCCATACAAATTTAATCCAAATCGGTTTAGGCGTTTAAGCGTAATAAGCATACATACACATATCTCTCAAACATCCGCCATTATAATTATTATTTATGTGATAGATTATGTCAATAATTTTGTTTCTCTCTAGATGTTACATTACCAGTGCTTGGTAGCCTCTATCTTATGTGTGAAAAAGTGAATAGTACATTTTGTATCCATTCTGATCTTTACAGTATCAAACCAGAAGCTGTCAGATCATCCCATTCAACCAGACTGTAGGTACCACATGCATATTCAAAAACATGTGATTTACAATCATGAAGATAGATAAGTACTACCGCCTCATTTCCTTATTTGCCACTGAGTATCTTGATTATATTAGGTACATACTAGTGATTAACAATAGTGATGATAGTACCCCCTAATTTCCATGAATACCCACCATGACAATATGGATGACTTAGCACTCCTCTGCGCACTAAGCTGGCCAATTCTCAGCAAACAGCGCCATTGTGGGCATGCTTTCATGTGGAACGCTTCAATCGACAAGGTCGCGATGTAATCACGCCGGGACATGCATGGAGGTGCGTCAGCGGTACCAGACCTGTACAGTCGAGTGGAAACTCTTTGGATTATTTCTAGATAAACAGGCTATAAGGGATATCACCAATGTATTTGCGCCGGTTAGTTACACCACAGCTGCAGTAAGGTTCTAACTGTTTTGGGAATTACCGTTGTAGGCACGAAGTTGGATCATAGCCCGCAGTAGCATGTGGGTTACCTACCTAAAATGACATCAAAATCTGGGCGCTTCAGTGAATCGGATGACAGATTACCTACATACTTAATAAGTTTTTAGTTAGGTACGTTTTATTATTTTTGATATTTTTTTTAATTGTTTCTATTGGGGAAGATGAAGAGTAGGTCATCGAGCAGCGAGATGGATCGAAGTCTACTTAATCCGAGTCGCTGATCTAGTAATATTGAAAAAAAAGAAAGAAAAATGAATATAACTAGGTAAACTACCCAGCAGTAGGCTTAGGAAGGCTGGTGTTAGTGGGTAACTCTTATCTGACATTATATCCATAGCTATTATGTTTGCCACTGCTGAATGCTGCACATAATGGAAAAATCTGTTATGTAAACTAATATCTACTTTACATGGACTAAGCGAATACAGCCTGGAAAAATAATAATTCTCACAACTACACACCTAATAATAGTCATCATACAATATCATAATAACTTATTGCGTCCATTACGAATACATTAAATAACTTTATCACAGAAAGATCACAAATGCTTGACATAACATAACAACTCTGCTAACAATAGGTCGAAGCCACCACTTGTTGATTTACCCGCGATTGTATGGTATGTAGCTAGGTTTATAACGCCATGATTTTCCGCTACCGGCGGCGTGACCACGCCCTCCTATAAAGTCGCAAGTTCACAGTCATGGGGAGTCAATGGTGTTTGGTATCGGAGCCATGAGGTCAATCAGATTGCACCTTCTCATTAGCGCTGTAGTTTTAGTTGTATTGTTTTGTATATGCAGTGATGGATATCATGTAAGTGAGTTTTTGTTTTAATATATCTGAGTAATTTCATAACATTCGTACCATTAGATAAAAACGAAAAGTGTTTGTTTGTTGGTGTTTTTTACTGTCGTGAATTGACATATAGAGGTAGTAAACGGTGCCGAAAGTGACATACCTAAATAGGCTATATTATTCCAAAACGCGGGTACAGCCGCGGCGCTGTACATAGTACCTACATAAGTACTTACAAAAGTGCGCATTGATTTCTGCAATCTACTCTATTGCGAAAAGGGCTTACAAAGCAATTCAATAATATCGAGTAGGTACCTACAATATCAATTTAAAAAAAGCGAGTGTGCCTCAGTGGCACCAGTGTCTGCTTTTCATCGAGACGCACCCCGGTTCGAATCCGGCCCTACACCAATGATTTGTTTTGTCAGGTTATGTGTGGATTTGCATTCGCTTAACGGTGAAGGAAAACATCGTGAGGAAACCAACATGTTTGAGGACCACAATATCCGAGGATATGTGTCTCCCTAACGAATTAATTCTGCGGGGGAGTCACGACCCTCAGTCATGAGGAAACACGACTCACAGAGAGAGACAATATTAATTTGGCTTTCAGGCCCGTCGGCCTGACTTACACCATTCAGTAAAAAAAATAAAAATAATTATCATCTTTAGGTAACCAACAATACCTATAAGTATACTCAAATACCGACCTAGATTTAAGCAAGCTTACCTATTAAGTAAGATCTAAACAAGAGTAGGTAGTCACGCAAGGATTACTATTTCCGACGTACATTAATCATCATCTTCAGATTTATGCGCATTTAACAAGGCACTATAACAATTATGTAATTGCGGTATATTGGAATTAATAGTCCAATTACAATATTACCACCATTGTTATGGGAGAGTTGATATACCTAATACAAAGTGGTTGGTGTTGTTAATGATTAAAATAATCTTCTCTCGTCCGTAAGAAGTAGAACGATAAGGACCTAGGTAATAATTATTTATTTATTTACTTAATTAAAACGGTAATAACCAATTACATTAATTAAGAAATGAATTACCTATTCACTTAAGTAGCAACTTAATTAGATATCTTTAAAATTAATAAGTATCATTACGTTCACAAAAAGATAACAATAAATTATAAATTACATTCAACTTGTCACAAAAAATATCACACGCGGGATAGATAGCGGAGAATGCGTTGAGGCCACTCTGAACTCGACAGATCGGGCTGAAGTTTCGGTCGGGCTATCGTATGAGCGCGGTCATTATGGAACAGCTTGTGCCTGTGCTCAGGCCTGTAACGGATATAATTGTTTGGAACAGATAACGAGCACAACTCATCGTGTAGACACGTACAATCTATAAAGCCTCTCAGAACTTTACAGCAGGTCTTATATTGATCGAAAGACCGACGGATAATAATGTAAATGATTACTGAAAATAATTGTATTTTTTTCCCATGCAGGTACCAGCAGAAAGTTTCAGCCAAATAAGTAAGTTGCCATCACAAGTTTCCTTAATTACTATTTTTAGGCTGGGCATGTAGGTATATTATTCATTTTCTAGCTGTTGAAAATATAATAAACACGTGTTGCAATTCAATTTAATATCTCATTAAAAATCCTAAATGATAATTGCAAAATGGCAGTACAGAATTGAATGAAAGTAATGAATGAAATTGATTTAGAAATAGAGTTAATGTAGGTAAGTAGTTATACATTTATTTTTTTCTTAAACACTGTGCTTCTGCCTTCTGTATTGTATATCATATTCTAATAAGTAATCATATTTTATTACAGAAAATAACCAATTTGAAACCCTACTACGGGAAAGGCGACAGGTGGAGACATTTGATGATGATGAATACACAACAGGACCAAGCGAAGCACAGGAAGAAGTGGGATTCTGGGACAGAGTAGTCAAAGTAGCAATAAAACTATTTAGCAAGTTTGTGGAATGGCTAAACTCATAAAAAATAGAAAAATTGTAACATTTGATTTCTGGAAGGACAATCAAGAAAGAAAGAAATATATTTATTGAGACACACGAACTTAAACTTATTTACTTACTAAACTTATATGTTAAGATTGTGATGCCCCAATTCACCTACAATTCAGCCTAATGCTGATGGCACAGGGCCACCAGCGCTGATATTCTGTTGCGGCTGGCGGTCAAATCCAATCAATTAAACAATTCAATTTCTACATGCTGTCATTGCCAAGGACCGCAAGTAGATATTTATTTAGTGGGAGAAATAATCTGATTGTCGTTATAGAAGCCAGGTGTAAGCTGGAAATGATTTAGTGCAAAAATAATCTATTTTAGTTTACTTTAAACTAAGTTGCGCCTACATTTATACAAAGAAGTTACAGGATTTCTGTATCCTATTAATATGCAAACAACAAAATCCATTACAGACATTTAAAAAAAATTGTATAATAATAAGTACAGAAAATAATGTGGAAGATATGTTTTATACTTGTCCCTTGATTTATTCTATTTGAAGAGTAAGAATGCTTACAATAAAACAACTATTTAATTAAATTATTTTTTTACTTATTTATACTTAGGCACATAACATAGTTTTAAAAGGTTTTATGCAGCAATCATAGTGTTATAAATCATAGCAATAAATTATTTTTCAACCATGTTTTTTAGGAAGAGCAGGTAACAAGTATTGCAGAGGTATACCTAAAGGGTTATAGTTTTTTTCAGCTGCCAAGCGCCGTATTATGCTTTCCTGGTAGTTATCGGTTATTTTAGGAAAAGCAGGGGCCAGTTCACTGAAATTAACAGACCTCAGAACATGTTTTAATAAGGAAGGAGCCATGAATGTCTTGCTCAATAAAGCAGTCTCAAATATACAGTTCTTCAACAGTTCAGATATGTACTTGATGTGAGTGAGTGGCTTCCCTTCCATGGCGCCAGCTATTTGATGGTAAGCTTGTCTGATGTCCATCTGATCTGTCAAGGAAGGATGTGCGATGTTGTCAAAGTCAGCTATCAAGCGCACAGCACTCACCACCTCAGTGTGAAGCTCCTCATAATCAAGTGTATCAGTCAGCAGCTTGGCCCAACGTGCCAATGGTATCACAGTCTTGCTTTTCTTTTTCCTTATAAACAACTTCTTATTAGTACATTCTGGGGTTCTGTTTGCTATTTTCTTGTAATGATGAACAGCAGCTTTGATTTGTGGCAAAGTCTTTTTGGGTAGGTACTCTCGCAAGTTTGCTATATTTTTGGAACTTACTTGTTTTAAACCAAGATAGAGCTGAAACTTATCTTCTTTTGTCCAACCATCGAGAGCGGGTGGTATTTTATCTGGAGAGTTTGTGTCCATAACTTTGGCATCTTCTCCCGAGTCTAGAGATGATGATGATTCTTGCAATACTGCGTCTTCATCAACTTGTGTAATATTAAGGGATGATGATGGTTTATCCAAATTATCCATGTTGAAGAGCTTGCTGTTAAAAACGAAAGTTATGGTGTATAAGTAATGTATGTGCACGAGCAGATTTTGTTAGTCCGATGGAAAATACTTCACGTCAATGGTGCAGGAACTCTGAAAACACAAAGTTTAAGTTAATAAAATATTTTGAAATCAATTAATAGTATTATACCTACATTATGCTGAAGACTCTTGTATACCTGATAGATGGCAGAAGGAGGCTTGTTTGTGAATATGCTATGCATATGATATACTTCAATTTAAAACAAATACCTAGGGATATTGATATAGCCAGGAATAGGGCAAAAGTACCTATAATCATATAACCATAACCAAAACCAACAAATATTTCGGACCAGTTATTTTCACGCAGTCGCGAATGAACATGTTCATAACAACGTTCATTTTGTTCATTCTAAACAGACAACAAATATACGGTTTAGTTCATTCTATCAAGAAATCAATGAAAATATTTGTCATCTGTACCACTATTTCCGTAGATGTCGAAAAACTCGAATACTTGCTTCAATACTTGTCTTTAATTTGATTGAACGCTAATATTTTCTGTATTCTGGCAATATCCCTTTTCTTTGAAAAAATATATTTATAAGACTTCGACTGAAGGACTTTGTATCCATGGTCATGAATAAATTAATAAAAAAAAAAATTGAAAAAATATAAGACTTTTTGGCGGGAAGTCAAAAGAAGCGGGCGTTTTAATTTTTGTTTATTTTAAATTTGTAATTGATTGCGGTTTTTCGACGAGTATTGCGACGCAATAATAACGACATGAGCGTTGCTAGCGACGGGGAGGACCCCGTCGTTACAACAGACAGGAAAAAAAAGAGGAAACTTGAAAAACCCTCATTGAACAATGCAGCCTACAAAGTCTTTCAGAAGCCCCTTTACAAGAGGCTATTTCCCGAAAATCACAGTGGAGACTGCGTGGTTTATGTTGAATCTACAGAAGAAGAAAAGGTTGGAAATAAAAATGCCATAATATCGACAAATTTATTCACTGAAAATGTTAAAGGCATTATAGGTGTCCACCGAATAAATGCTTATAAGGTTGGAGTCACCTTTAAAAAACCAGCTCCAGCTAACAATTTCTTGAAGATGGATAGCTTCCTGAGCAGATATAAGTTGAAAGCTTTCATTCCTGCTTACATGACTGAAGTTATAGGAGTCATCAGGCATATTCCACTGACAATGTCAAATGAAGAAATTTACAAAAATATTACTTGTGATGCTGACGTTGTGTCAATAAAACGATTTATGAAAAAAATAGACGGACAATTAACTCCTCTAGGAACAGTAGCTGTGACTTTCGCAGCTACCACATTACCTACCTATATATACATCAAGCTTTTCAGATACCAGGTACACAAATACATTCAACCACTTTTGCAATGTTACCGTTGCCTACGTTTTAATCATTCAGCCAAGAACTGCAGAGCCGAGCAGATGTGTTCGTCCTGCGCAGGGCGTCACTCCTACAAGGAGTGCGACGTTGAAGAAATAATGTGTGTAAATTGTTCTGGACCTCACCTTGCAGTATCAAAGGACTGCCCTATTAAACAGAAGAAAATAGAAGAGAAGAAAATCAAACAACAATCAAAAATGTCTTATGCCAACGTGGTAAGTTTGCCCCAAATATCTGATAGCACCTCCTTCCCAGCTCTAACACCAAAGTCGAGACAAAAAACCTTCCAAGAACTGAATGCCAAAGAAATTGTTGATAACGATGTTATTATAAATGCCCTTGTGAAATCCATTCTCACCCTTGCAAATAGCAAGAATGAACCCATTACAAATAAAAGAATAAAAGAAATTTTACTGTCAAATTTAATTTAATTTGATTATATGGACATATTTATACGTATTGCACAATTTAATATTCAAAGTCTAAATAGTAAAAAAACGCTATTGTTAAAGTTTTTAACCACACAAAATGTAGATATATGTTTACTAAATGAAACATGGCTTAAGAAAAACAGTAAAATTCCAAAATTTCCATCCTATAATATGATTCACAAACTGTCTATAAACGAACATAACGGGGTAGCTATTTTAATTAAACAAAATTTTAAATATGAAGTTGTTCATACCTCATATTTTGAACCTATTCAGAACATTTGCATTGCATTGGATACATCATTTGGTAAATTACATGTGTTGTGTATTTATTGTCCCCCAAACAGCAAATTAAATAAATTTAACGCTAATAAATTAAAAAAAGTATTCACAGAAACTCCTAAGCCATGTATCATAATGGGAGATTTCAATGCCCATCACATATTACTTGGTTGTGTAAACAATAATAGTAGAGGTAATTCTTTGTACAATCTCATAGATGAGTTTGACTTGTGTGTTCTAAATAATGGTTATCATACTACAATTAAATATCCAAACAGGAATTCTTCAGCAGTTGATTTAGCCTTAGTAAGTTGCTCGTTAGCTTCTCTCTGTGAATGGCAAGTCCATGATGATCCAATGGGTAGTTATCATTTACCCACTATACTGGATATAAATGTGAAGCCATCGGTGTATGATGTCCGTTCTGTAGAAGAAAAATATTTGTATAACAAAGCAGACTGGTCTAAATTTAATACTTTATCTGAAACATACTTTTCTCAATTAGATTCGGAAAATTCAGATCCACTTGAATTATACAATAGTTTTGTAAATATCTTATATCAAATCAGAGATGAATCTATTCCTAAGCAAATATCTAATCACACTCCAAAAGCTCTGAGAAAACCAGCTCCATGGTGGAACACACTATGTGAAGATGCAGTTCAAAAGTCGAAAGAAGCTCTTAAGACATATCATCACTCTCCAACAATTCCAAATTTTATTGAATATAAACGTCTTGATGCTAAAAAGAAAAAGATATTAAAAGAGGAACAGGGAAAGTCATGGCATGAATTATGTACTTCTTTCAACAGAATGACACCAGTTTCTAGAATATGGAACTATGTTAAAAGGTTCAAAAGGATTAACAGTAATTGTAATAACAAATCACTAAATGACGAATGGATACCAAGTTTTCTAGAAAAATTAGCAGATTCAACATCAACTGATTTTTCCTCTTTGAATTTTTTAGATAGGTCTGACAATAGAGTGTCTTTCTTAAATGAACCTTATACATTGAATGAGCTTCGCATTTCTCTAAGTGGTCGGAAGGATACTACACCAGGTTTGGATAACATACCATATAAACTTATTAAAAAATTACATTTAAATGCTCTGAACATTTTATTGGCAATTTATAACAGACTTTGGAATGCATCAGTTATTCCTGAATCATGGAAGACTCAATGTGTAATACCAATTTTAAAGCCTAATAAGCCTGCAAATAATTCTTCATCATACAGACCTATATCTTTGTCATCCTGTATGGGTAAACTCTTCGAGAACATGTTAAAATTACGTTTAGATTATTTTGTGGAAACTAACTCTAAAATACCTAACACACAATTTGGATTCAGGAAGGGTAAAAGTTGCTCTGAAAGTTTTGTATCATTAATCTCAATTTTAAAAAAAGCAAAGCTTAGCCATGCTAATGTGGTCTGTGTCTTTCTTGATGTAAAAGGTGCTTTTGATAATGTCAACATTAAGAGCCTTCTTCTAGTTTTGTATGAGCTAGGACTGCCAACTAAAATATTAAAATGGATATTTAATTTTCTGGATAACAGAACCTTGTATGTTAAATTTAATAATAAGCTACATGGACCAAAATCTGTCAGTAAAGGCACTATGCAAGGAGCTACCTTATCTCCTCTTTTATATAATCTATATACATCTCAAATATTGAAGTATGTAAATACATCACACATTAACATTTTACAATTTGCCGATGACTTACTTCTATACTCTGAAAGTCAAAATTTAAATATGGCTGTAAATCACTTGAACTCTGCACTGCTGCAGCTACATCATTATTACAATAATGTATTAAAATTAGATATTAGTTCTGATAAAAGTTCTGTTATTGTTTTTAGTAGAGATCCTTTTGCACAATCTCTTGTTAAAATTAAATACAATAATGAAATCATTCCTGTAAGTAATCAACATAAATTTTTGGGAGTAATAATAGATAACAAGTTAAAATTTGAAGAGCATATTAAGTATATCTGCAGCAATGCAATGAAAAGTATTAATGTTTTAAGATGTTTAGCTGGCACTTATTGGGGTTCTGATCCTAAGACCTTGATCATGCTATATAAAAGTATAGTAAGAAGTCATTTTGATTATAGTAGTTTAGCTTATATGAATGCAAGTGTCACCTTATTACGAAAACTTGATGTAATACAAAATATGGCTTTAAGAATTATTAGTGGAGTGGAGTAGCTATGTGTTCCACCCCTATTAATTCTATGGAAATTGAAAACTGTATACCTCCATTAATCCTGAGACGTTTACTTTTGGCTGATAGATTTTGTTTGAAAGAGTTGACTGCTAATAATGATATAGTGCTGAATAATGTTTTATGTCATCCACAAATATCACACTCAGTTGAAACAACTAGCTTATCAGCCACATCTCTTATTTCCGGAGTTTTGCCTGAAATTACAGCAATAATGACATTGTTACAAAATACCAGTAAAAACATTTGTCCACATGATATCTGGCCAATATATAAATGTCCATATAATGCCTTGATTAATTGCTTAAGTATAGATTGTAATTTAGACGTATTAATAAATAACAAATTTGATTTTCTGGAATTCTTAGACAGTAAATCAGACTTTTATATTTTATATACAGATGGTTCTAAAGGTGATGAAGGAGTTAAAGCAGCATATTATGATCCACAAATGAATAAAACCCATTGTGTAAAGTTAGATAATAACTGTAATGTGTTTACTGCAGAAGCATATGCAATTTTAACTGCTTTAACATTTGTAAATAATTCTGTAAATAATATAAATATACTAATTGTAAGTGATTCCAAAAGTGTTCTATCTGCTTTGAATAATAGTAATTTTTCATATAATTTAAATTACATTGTATATCGTATTAGAGAACTTATAGAAATGATTGGTAAATCAAAGCATGTAGAATTTGTATGGGTTCCCTCACATTGTGGCATTCACGGCAACGAAACAGTAGACTTGGCTACTAGACTGGAGCATGATCTAGATCACTCAGATATATTGAAGGTGCCTTTCACAGATTACTATTGTGCAATCAAAAAGGATTTACTCAGAATATGGAAAGAATATTGGCACATTACCACAGAATGTAAGGGTAGATGGTATGCAGAAATACAGAAAGACTTACCTACCACTCCTTGGTACAACAAATTTAAATACTGTGGCAGAAAGTTTATTACAGTTATAAATCGTCTGCGATTTGGACATTGTTTGGTTCCAGCTCATTTACATAGGATTAAAATAGTCCCAGATGATAACTGTACATATTGTTCCCGACCGCATGCTGATATAAATCATATAATTTTTGTTTGTCCACATTTCCATTTACAACGACTAATTTTTGCCAGTGACTTATGTGACATAGCAGCTTATAACTCAATTAGTGTTCCCCGCCGCATTGAAGATTTACTAAAAAGTGAAGTCTTTTACAAACCTATTTATAAGTATATTTTAAATACTGTTGAAAAAATTTAGTTAAGTTTAATATTTTTATTTGTTTTCCATGTATGTAAATTTTTATCATATAAGACTTCGACTGAAGGACTTTGTATCCATGGTCATGAATAAATTAAAAAAAAAAAAATTCTGTGTGTGAGTAGAAATTCTGTCAATGTATTTAGGTTTTTATCAATGTAGTAAACTGCGTGAAGCCATGGAATAAGTAATAGTTTGTTTGTTTTGGCTATTCTCACGCAGTACCAATCTGGCGAGAGCTATCGTACCTGCTTACTTATTTAAAAACAGGTGTCTAGATCTACTGGGTGCTTGTTTGCTTGTAGGAGTGCTTAAAATTTTCTTAATTTTTGTGTACGGATAGGATATCGTGTACATACACGATTTCTTTTTGGATTTATTTTGGTTTGGTTACGCCATCTTTATTCTCAACTCGAACGCGTAGGTTAGGTATCATTTTCTAACTAGTCTGCGTTACAAAATCAATTTGGAACCTGATGCAGCGATATAATGAATGAAAATACCAATTTATCCATGGTAATGCTTATCACCAGGGAGCTTATCACGCGTTGTTAGGTTTCGTGTGGTTCAGTACATAACTGCTGTAGGTATTGAGTTTTTTTTTTTTTTTTTTTTTTAATCTTTATTTATTAAAAGGAGTTTTGTCATACATTGACTATGCCACTCCCGTATGGCTAGTAGCTAGTACTTACTTAAAGATAAATTTATATAGTTGTAGCAACATTTTGGCATCTCCAGACAATGGAAAGGCCAAAATGCTACTACATTGTCCTACGTTGTAACTGTCATAAGTTGTCATTAATAGATCTCTTCTAAGGGCCTCATTTCGGACACATTCCGTTAGCACGTGAAGCACATCCTCTACGGCTGTCTCACATTCCGGACAGTTTGGTGAAGCAACAATTCCCATGAGATGTTTAAATTTATTGGACGGTATGTGTCCGGAACGAATCCTAAACATATTCACTACATCTCTTCTATTCCATTCAGCCTCTTCGAACCACGGCCAGTGAGGAGGTTGACTTTGTATGGTCTGATACCAGATACCTTTATCACGTGATCGCTTGTCAAAGTACTCGTGCCAGAGTTTTGTACAGTCGGTCTTAGCCTTTTTTAATTGTTCAGAGTGTAGAGGTACACAACGATATGGTTCCCCATCTGTGGAGGCCTCCTTAGCTACGCGATCTGCCTCCTCATTGCCCGTTACTCCAATGTGCGATGGAATCCATTGAAGGATTACCTCTTTGCCTAAAGCACGTAGTTTACAAACATTGTCAATAATAGTGTATGCAATAGGGTGCCCACGACTGCCAAGTGGAAGTCCAATTAAATGGAAGAGGGCGCTTTTGGAATCGGTTAGAATTACATATTTCCTACTTTTTAATGTTACTATATAATTAAGCATCTCAGAAATTGCAATAAGTTCGCAATGCATTATAGATGTTTCGCTGAACTGGATCTTGAATTTCAAGCATTTATTGGAGACTGGGTCATATAAGCCAGCCCCACAACTATTATCGACTTTCGAACCATCTGTATAAAGTTTATGATATAATGCATAATCGACATCTATAATAGCATTGCAGATACTAAGCAGGTCTGATATATTGCAATTTCTTTTTGCAGCATTTACACCACTAATGCCCGTTTTAACATAGTTGTTGACATCATAACTAGATATCCACGAATCCAAAGAAAATATTGGGAAATTTCTACTCGAATACACAGGCACATTCTTATATTTTTTGTGAATTTCTATAAGTACGGGAATTTTCTTATTTCTTAGGTACATAGACAAAATCACATATATTACAAAGGCTTTCAAAGATATTGATGGTTAAATTATTTTCAATTGATTTACATCTCAACCAGAATTTAGCAGCTAAAGGTATTGAGTTGTACCTATATCATCTTATCAGAAATTAGTTACTTTCCTGTTAAAATAAAGAAATAGATTACCTCTTCAAATAACCTCAAAGAAGGCAAGGATGGTGGCTAAACGATAAAAGTATATATAGCACTGGTAAGTACTTACTTAGGTACAATTATTATATGCTATGTTCAAGCAGAATCTACTAGAATCTGCTAATAATGATGACCACTTCTAACCCTTTCTTTTAGTCAGTTCTTGCCATTCTGTATGTAGCCAACAATGTCATCAAGAATGAGATCATTTACAATGTTTTATTTTCTTTTGCTAAAATTTAGGTTTGTTCTACATAAATAACTTTGAGTCTAAAAGATAGCTTCTACCTTCATGTAGGTACATAGTTAGTCCACCAAAGCAGAGCAGAAAAACTAGGAAAAATAAACCAACTAGCATTGATGACAGGCAGAATTTTATTTAATAAACTCCTTAGGTACCTATCTTGTTTACTTCAAATGAAACATTACTTATTTAGTACAGAATAATGTCACTCTAAGGAAACTTGAAAATCCATGGAAGCCTGCTTCTAGTGTAACTGTGTCTCACTATCTAGGTATACCTACTGATGTTCCTGCATGACTTTGAACATTCTCCAGCTCACCTCAACTTTCAAGAGAGTTTTTTTCTGAGAATTTTGAGAACAATAGTGGACTGATTATCTAATTTATTAATTTTTATTCAAGTATGTATAAACTTATTATTTATCTAATAAAGTGTTCTCATAAACTAATATCTTAATCTTGATTGTTTTTTTTAACCTAATTATAATTTTCTAATAATCTTTTAAAGTAAATAAGTAACTATTTATATACCTACAGTTGTGGACTGTGCCCAGGGGTAGGTTTAAAACACAGAATGAATCTCCATAACTAGACTTTTTTTCATAATCTGTAACTTTACAATTAAATAGGTAGGTAGATAACCAACAATTAGATTGCAATTAAATTGATATGGTAAATAAATGGAATGGATGATGTGATCTTGGCTTCTTCGAGAACTTTCCCTTTGCCTGGTCACATCACCTGGAAATAAAGGCATAGTTAGATGCTGTATCAATTTTGGTTGAATTTGGTAAACCAAGGGATGTCTTTTATGTTATTTTTTATCGCAACATTTGAAGGTAACTATAGTACCTACTTACCTAAGCTTATATAATAGACATTTCCAAAGATGTTATTCAAATAACTGTAAATTAGACATACCTACTTAATTGTATGCCCAAGTAGGACTTTTTAACATTAAAGGTTAGACTTAAGTATAATTAACTCCTAATGTACCTACCAACTTATATTTTTTTATTTGCTATAAATACTGAATGCTAAGTATGGACAAGCTAGGTAAGTACATATTGTACTCAGGTACCTATCTATTAAGCCTAGTAATAGGTAATTAACTCTGAGCTTAAGCTATTAACTTATCATAGGGCTTTGTGATTTCTTAGTAGGTAGGTAGTGCCTACCTATACCTATGAGGTCAAATCTCTGATAAAAAGTTCACATAATACCTTCTTTCTCGTTAAAAAGAAACAAGAAATAAATAAATAAGTAAATAAATATTCCGGGACATTGCACACAGCGCCATCTAGCCCAACACTAAGCAAACGCTTGTGTCGTGGGTACTAGATAACGGATATATTACTTATATACTTTTCTTTTGTAAATACATACTTATTATACATACAAACAACCATACTCAACACAAGTAATTATATATATTTTTTTAAAGTAGGTACATAAATACTTGTGTCATGCGGGAATCGAACCCGCGACCTCTAGATTAGAAGGCAGAGCCACTACCAACTAAGCTAACAGGCCAGTCCAGAAATTGGAGATATCAAAGATTAAATTGGACAATCTTTCAAAAAAAAACCAGGGCAAGAAAAATAAGCTGATAAAATGTTAGCTCTATCTTCAGTAAAATATCAGTTTACTGTCTGCAAAGATACGTTTATTACAGTTGATATTGAATTTACTATCCGAGAATGTGCAAAGAAAGAGTCACATCTTGGTGGCCAAGGATTTCAGCATTGCAACTGTACTGGGGAATGTGTTTCTAATAGATGCAAATGTAAAAAGTCAAACCTCTTGTGTAACTCAAAATGTCATAAAAGCCTTACTTGTAAGAATAAATAATAATCATTTTATTGTATTTGCATGCCAGTTGTTTTTAAATATATTAATATTGTAGTTGTTAAGGAGTGATACCAAATACATCTCGTATTGATTTGTAAACCATTTTACTAAGCAATGTTAAATTACTCGTATTGATCTCTTTGTTTTATTAGTTTTGTCTTATGGCTATTGAACAAGGAATTTATTTTTTAACATACAATTTAAATCCAATAATCAATGTTAATTTTTATAAACAATGTTAATCAACGTGAATATATATTTTGAAAATTAATAAAATATAATACATACATACTTATTTCAATAACTATTTAAAATGAGACTAAATTGTTAGGTACTACATATTTATGCTTCATATTTTATATTTAAATAAAAAAATATAATTTTCACCTTTAACTTACTTTTTTATTACATTATCCAAGTATTCCAAGATATTTTATAAAATAGCTAGTTAATGTGATTAATTTTGTCTCAATTATCACTTTGTCTAAATTGATATGATATTATGTATAATAGCTGGATAGTATATATAATATCTGGATTTATTACTTTCGCTGTAACATATACATAAATACTAAGGGGCTGACCGCCTAACGAATAGGTACCTACCTAAGTCTAGGAAATCCCTTTTGTTTGTGACCACGTGACAGTTATATGGTAGGTACAGTGGGCCTAGCACAAGTTTGAGTCCGTAAAGTAAAAGTTAGTTGTAAGTATTACTTCCGACTTTCATGCATTGGTAGCTGGAGTTAGGTCTCGATGGTAAATAAACGAGAGTAACATTACCGGTTGATTAACTTCGTTCATTCTTTCATTCATTCTTTTCTACGAATATTTTTATCTGCGATTCCTATGATCCTGTCAAAACAACATGGCGCGAAATAAATAAAACTAAATTAATAAGATCAAAATACGTAACTTTTAGGAGTGTTTTTACAGTATCGATGCTTTTATTGTACAAAAGGAAGAAAAGAAGTTGATTGTGACAGTGCATATTATCGATTCTTGGGCCAGTTCGAAGAGATGACTGTTAGTTTGAGAGATTGGAAGAACGCCGAGGTTAAACTAATCTGCCCGATTATAGACGAGATAAAAGCAGAAAGGCTTCGCTGGCATGGCCATGTACAGAAGATGAGCAAAGCGCGTATATTCAGGGTGACCGTGGTGCAAGAGACCGGTGGCGCGCTATAAATATCGCTGGAAGGATCGGGTCGAAGAGTATCTCCACAGGATTCGTGATCCCAGTGATAATAGGACCTTGCTCAAGACCGCGATGAGTGGCATCTTCTAGTACCTATTGAAGGGCAGAAACCGGCGTGGTCACAGCACCAGCCAAAGTAAAGTAAACATAAAGTTTTCATACATTAAATCCGGAACAAAGAAAGAAAGCGGACGAGTAGGAAATACAATCGAACCATGGAGAAGTCTTTGTAATATTTGTAAGTACATTGGGAAATAAATCCATTCTACATTTAGTTTCATCATAGAAATTTAGACCCATAATTCAATTAATTAACATGAATAGTTTCAGTGTTTTAGAAATATGTACTCAATAAAGTTCTACAAATTCTATTTTACAGGTTAAAAGTTACTAGAAAAAGAATATTTTAAAACTGGCCTTATTGAATAAATCTACATCAAGACTGGAAGTAAACCGGCCGAATCTCTATCCAATGAACAAACAGCAAAAGGAGTGGAGAGCATAAGTACCAGAAGAAGCTGCAGTGGCATACTATGGTCCCATCCATCATACTTCTCTATACTTAGGTATGTATGACAGTGACTATACTCTATGATGAGTTTATATAAGGTTTTAATAAGGGCTTAACAGCTGCCACACTATGACAAACAGCTGGGTCACTACTTGTTACAATACTTTCCTTAATTTACTCAAGTTTCTGAGTGTATAAAATGAAAATTAATACTTTAACTAAATGCACTTAATCGATAAATTAAGGCACAAATTACCTGAAATTAATACATACTTTCCATTAGATTGATTGAAACTGTGAAGTGGTGCTAGTTTACGTTTTTTTTAAGTTGCTGTGTACAAACTTTTTCTAATCTAGATAATCACAAGATTCCTGTCTTCTATACTTGCCTGGTATATCTAGCTGAGGGACTTAAACTAAGACATGAATCTGGCATCTGATTAACTTATTGCAATAGCTTTGCTGGCTACACAGGTACCTACTTATTTTATGTGAACAAATAAAATGCAATTGTCCAATAATAGGTATTTTATTTTGCAGGGGCTGAATCTGCCAGGGAGAGAAGACATTAATATTGGTATTTTATGTCTAAGATTATTTAAGTATTTTATTTTATTACAAAACATATAATTTTAATTTCAATGAGTTTTATTTACAAAGTATATCCAGCCTTACCAGTAACATAACTAGTATAACTAATACATTATAATTAAACTATGTAGGTAGGTACCTCTTTATAGTAACCATAAAGTTGCAAAATAAATATGCTCAACAAATAACAATATCACACTAATTTTCTAGTTGTTGTGCAACAAACAGCAATGTATTGTGTTACATTAATGTTAGTTCGTTATTTGAAAAACACTTAGGAAGTATGTACCTACATTTACAGATTAGACAATGAAACCTATATCTTAAGACCACTTCAAAGCCTTATTAGTCATACTAAAATTAGGTAAGAGTTTATCTAATACTTTGAAGTATACTGGAAGTTCGAAGAAGTGTATTTTACTTCTTTATTGTACACAGTCTAACTATATATTTATGTACATTGTTACTGATATTGTTGGATACAATGGTGCAACTATATTAAATAAGAGATATATAATTTACTGATATGAATCCAGAACTAATGCAAAGATTACTAAAATACAATGTTTACTCCCACCTGTTCTGTTAAGTAGTTCTGTTGACAGGACTACTGGTAATTTCTCCGCATTAGTTCTGTGATTTAAAAAACTTTAGCAACCTTTGTATGTATATTGGCAATAAATAAGACATAAATGAAACAAAAAGAGAAATATATTTTATCAACGTTCAACAACAAAATAAAACTTCTTGCCTAAAGTAGGATAGGATACAACTTTACAAAACAATTGCAAACTTAGGAGATTAACATTAAGTTGTGTATGGTTCTAAAATGTAGGTATTTATAATACATATATGGTTTAATTCACAATGTATAAAAAATAATATCAACAACAGCATAAAACAGCTTTTCATTACTAATTTCTTGTAAATAATTATCTTGAAATATAAAATGCAAAGGATGTGCAGTATTTTTTGTCCATAACAACTCAAGTTTAGCCTAGTCTCTCTCTTCACTTATTCTGTTGGTAGTAGTCCGACCAAATCTTTACGCTGGCTTTGGAATGGCTTGTAGGTATTGTAGACAGCTTCCAGACTAGCTTCAACAAGGTTCCGGAATAGCATTAAGTGCTAATCTCTCTAGGCTAGCCTGAAACAATGTCCTGTAAATAAATAATTAAGTATGTACTTATTGGATTTTAAGTTTTCCACTAGACTAGCCAGGATAAACATTACATGCCAAGTATGCTCCTAACATTGCTTGTAGAGGTTTTTATATGGTTACTGTTGGCTCTCAAAAACAAGGCATCAGAGTGACATCCCCATACCTGGAATTCATGCTGGTAGTGCAATGGTTACTATCACAGCTCTTTGCAAAACCATCAATAAGTTATGCTATTCATTTGTGTAAGTTACTTTGGTAGGTGTTTTTAATTTCACTCCAGGCGCAACATCATACGAGGAGCGCGCGCAGCAGCATACGAGGAGCGCGCGCAGCAGCGCACCAGGAGTGCGCGCAGCAGCACACGAAGAGTGCGCGCAGCAGCGCACCTGGAGTGCGCGCAGCAGCGCACCTGGAGTGCGCGCAGTAGCGCACCAGGCGGGCGCGCAACAGCACACGAAGAGTGCGCGTAAGCCCCTGGTCTTGGATCTAAACATTCAAAGCTTTCACCATCATTACCGTTTTCTGAGGACAAAGGCAAAAATTATTCAAAAAACCCACTGTATGTAACCGTAACCAAGTACCGTTAATTTGTTAGTTTTTGTTAATCAAACAAGACTACTCGTCCTTCCCAAACATCCAATCCACGAGCTGGCCAATGCTCACGGATTAAAAGTTCAAAATGAAATATGTTACAAACATGCAATAAACCTCGGTATGGGCCCCTACCGAGGGAAAACTACACACAACAAATCTAGGTCACGATCAGAATCTCATTAACAAAAACGAAATGAGGGTAGCGTCAACTCGGGACTCGAAATAAAAATGGACAGATCTTACTTTGGAAATATGTCTTTGTCCGTAGCAGGCTCACTGAACCGCTCGGATCTCCAACCCGACGCGCTGGGGGAAGTTCACAAGCTGATGTCGTCAGCACCGAGCAGGAAACATGGAACACCCTGCGGCATCTGGTCTCGTACCCGAAGTCTGCGGGCTCGAATCTCGGGGTGTGGGCGGAGACGCGGCTTTCGATGACCCTGGAATTCATCATACACCAACGTTAGGAACCGCCGTAGATTTGGGAGATAGATTTATAAAATCCTCCCGCACCTACCTGATATATAACCCTTTTAATAACACCAGGAATGCGCGCAATAGCGCACGAGAAGTGCGTGCAGCAGCACACGAGGAGTGCGCGCAGCAGCGCACCAGGAGTGCGCGCAGCAGCGCACCAGGAGTGCGCGCAGCAGCACACCAGGAGTGCGCGCAGCAGCGCACCAGGAGTGCGCGCAACAGCATACGAGGAGCGCGCGCAGCAGCATACGAGGAGCGCGCGCAGCAGCATACGAGGAGCGCGCGCAGCAGCGCACCAGGAGTGCGCGCAGTAGCACACGAAGAGTGCGCGCAGCAGTGCACCTGGAGTGCGCGCAGTAGCGCACCAGGCGGGCGCGCAACAGCACACGAAGAGTGCGCGTAAGCCCCTGGTCTTGGATCTAAACATTCAGTGCCTTCA
Source organism: Macaria liturata (assembly GCA_964023185.1). Lineage (NCBI taxonomy): Eukaryota > Metazoa > Arthropoda > Insecta > Lepidoptera > Geometridae > Macaria > Macaria liturata. The sequence goes on along the minus strand of OZ026811.1, from coordinate 2,475,437 downwards.
CCATCATTATCGTTTTCTGAGGACAGAGGCAAAAATTATTCAAAAAACCCACTGTATGTAACCGAAACCAAGTACCGTTAATTTGTTAGTTTTTGTTAATCAAACAAGACTTGTTAATCAAACAAGACTACTCGTCCTTCTCAAACATCCAATCCACGAGCTGGCCAATGCTCACGGATTAAAAGTTCAAAATGGAATATGTTACAAACATGCAATTAACCTCGGTATGGGCCCCTACCGAGGGAAAACTACACACAACAAATCTAGGTCACGATCAGAATCTCATTAACAAAAACGAAATGAGGGTAGCGTCAACTCGGGACTCGAAATAAAAATGGACAGATCTTACTTTGGAAATATGTCTTTGTCCGTAGCAGGCTCACTGAACCGCTCGGATCTCCAACCCGACGCGCTGGGGGAAGTTCTCAAGCTGATGTCGTCAGCACCGAGCAGGAAACATGGAACACCCTGCGGCGTCTGGTCTCGTACCCGAAGTCTGCGGGCTCGAATCCCGGGGTGTAGGCGGAGACGCGGCTTTCGATGACCCTGGAATTCATCATACACCAACGTTAGGAACCGCCGTAGATTTGGGAGATAGATTTATAAAATCCTCCCGCACCTACCTGATATATAACCCTTTTAATAACACCAGGAGTGCGCGCAATAGCGCACGAGGAGTGCGTGCAGCAGCACACGAGGAGTGTGCGCAGCAGCGCACCAGGAGTGCGCGCAGCAGCGCACCAGGAGTGCGCACAGCAGCACACCAGGAGTGCGCGCAGCAGCGCACTAGGAGTGCGCACAGCAGCACACCAGGAGTCCGCGCAGCAGCACACCAGGAGTGCGCGCAGCAGCGCACCAGGAGTGCGCGCAGCAGCGCACCAGGAGTAAGCGCAACAGCGCATGGGGAGTGCGCGCTACAGTGCACGAGGAGTGTGCGTAGCAGCGCACCAGGAGTGCGCGCAGTGGCGCACCAGGAGTGCGTGCAGCGGCGCACCAGGAGTGTGCGCAACAGCATACGAGGAGCGCGCGCAGCAGCATACGAGGAGCGCGCGCAGCAGCGCACCTGGAGTGCGCGCAGTAGCGCACCAGGCGGGCGCGCAACAGCACACGGAGAGTGCGCGGAAGCCCCTGGTCTTGGATCTAAACATTCAGTGCCTTCACCATCATTACCGTTTTCTGAGGACAAAGGCAAAAATTATTCAAAAAACCCACTGTATGTAACTGTACTCAAGTATCGTTAATTTGTTAGTTTTTGTTAATCAAACAAGACTACTCGTCCTTCTCAATCATCCAATCCACGAGCTGGCCAATGCTCACGGATTAAAAGTTCAAAATGGAATATGTTACAAACATGCAATAAACCTCGGTATGGGCCCCTACCGAGGGAAAACTACACACAACAAATCTAGGTCACGATCAGAATCTCATTAACAAAAACGAAATGAGGGTAGCGTCAACTCGGGACTCGAAATAAAAATGGACAGATCTTACTTTGGAAATATGTCTTTGTCCGTAGCAGGCTCACTGAACCGCTCGGATCTCCAACCCGACGCGCTGGGGGAAGTTCACAAGCTGATGTCGTCAGCACCGAGCAGGAAACATGGAACACCCTGCGGCGTCTGGTCTCGTACCCGAAGTCTGCGGGCTTGAATCCCGGGGTGTGGGCGGAGACGTGGCTTTCGATGACCCTGGAATTCATCATACACCAACGTTAGGAACCGCCGTAGATTTGGGAGATAGATTTTTAAAATCCTCCCGCACCTACCTGATATATAACTCTTTTAATAACACCAGGAGTGCGCGCAGCGGCGCACCAGGAGTGCGCGCAGCGGCGCACCAGGAGTGCGCGCAGCGGCGCACCAAGAGTGCGCGCAGTAGCGCACCAGGCGAGCGCGCAACAGCACACGAAGAGTGCGCGTAAGCCCCTGGTCTTGGATCTAAACATTCAGATCTTCACCATCATTACCGTTTTATGTAGGCCAATGCTCACGGATTAAAAGTTCAAAATGGAATATGTTACGAACATGCAATAAACTTCGGTATGGGCCCCTACCGAGGGAAAACTACACACAACAAATCTAGGTCACGATCAGAATCTCATTAACAAAAACGAAATGAGGGAAGCGTCAACTCGGGACTCGAAATAAAAATGGACAGATCTTACTTTGAAAATATGTCTTTGTCCGTAGCAGGCTCACTGAACCGCTCGGATCTCCAACCCGACGCGCTGGGGGAAGTTCACGAGCTGATGTCGTCAGCACCGAGCAGGAAACATGGAACACCCTGTGGCGTCTGGTCTCGTACCCGAAGTCTGCGGGCTCGAATCCCGGGGTGTGGGCGGAGACGCGGCTTTCGATGACCCTGGAATTCATCATACACCAACGTTAGGAACCGCCGTAGATTTGGGAGATAGATTTATAAAATCCTCCCGCACCTACCTGATATATAACCCTTTTAATAACACCAGGAGTGCGCGCAATAGCGCACGAGGAGTGCGTGCAGCAGCACACGAGGAGTGTGCGCAGCAGCGCACCAGGAGTGCGCACAGCAGCACACCAGGAGTGCGCGCAGCAGCACACCAGGAGTGCGCGCAGCAGCGCACTAGGAGTGCGCACAGCAGCACACCAGGAGTGCGCGCAGCAGCACACCAGGAGTGCGCGCAGCAGCGCACCAGGAGTAAGCGCAACAGCGCATGGGGAGTGCGCGCTACAGTGCACGAGGAGTGCGCGTAGCAGCGCACCAGGAGTGCGCGCAGTGGCGCACCAGGAGTGCGTGCAGCGGCGCACCAGTAGTGTGCGCAACAGCATACGAGGAGCGCGCGCAGCAGCATACGAGGAGCGCGCACAGCAGCGCACCTGGAGTGCGCGCAGTAGCGCACCAGGCGGGCGCGCAACAGCACACGAAGAGTGCGCGTAAGCCCCTGGTCTTGGATCTAAACATTCAGTGCCTTCACCATCATTACCGTTTTCTGAGGACAAAGGCAAAAATTATTCAAAAAACCCACTGTATGTAACTGTAACCAAGTACCGTTAATTTGTTAGTTTTTGTTAATCAAACAAGACTACTCGTCCTTCTCAAACATCCAATCCACGAGCTGGCCAATGCTCACGGATTAAAAGTTCAAAATGGAATATGTTACAAACATGCAATAAACCTCGGTATACGCCCCTACCGAGGGAAAACTTCACACAACAAATCTAGGTCACGATCAGAATTTCATTAACAAAAACGAAATGAGGGTAGCGTCAACTCGGGACTCGAAATAAAAATGGACAGATCTTACTTTGGAAATATGTCTTTGTCCGTAGCAGGCTCACTGAACCGCTCGGATCTCCAACCCGACGCGCTGGGGGAAGTTCACAAGCTGATGTCGTCAGCACCGAGCAGGAAACATGGAACACCCTGCGGCATCTGGTCTCGTACCCGAAGTCTGCGGGCTTGAATCTCGGGGTGTGGGCGGAGACGCGGCTTTCGATGACCCTGGAATTCATCATACACCAACGTTAGGAACCGCCGTAGATTTGGGAGATAGATTTATAAAATCCTCCCGCACCTACCTGATATATAACCCTTTTAATAAAACCACACCAGGAGTGCGCGCAATAGCGCACGAGGAGTGCGTGCAGCAGCACACGAGGAGTGTGCGCAGCAGCACACGAGGAGTGTGCGCAGCAGCGCACCAGGAGTGCGCGTAAGCCCCTGGTCTTTGATCTAAACACCAGGAGTGCGCGCAGCAGCGCACCAGGAGTAAGCGCAACAGCGCATGGGGAGTGCGCGCAACAATGCACGAGGAGTGCGTGTAGCAGCGCACCAGGAGTGCGCGCAGTGGCGCACCAGGAGTGCGCGCAACAGCATACGAGGAGCGCACGCAGTAGCGCACCAGGCGGGTGCGCAACAGCACACGAAGAGTGCGCGTAAGCCCCTGGTCTTGGATCTAAACATTCAGTGCCTTCACCATCATTACCGTTTTCTGAGGACAAAGGCAAAAATTATTCAAAAAACCCACTGTATGTAACCGTAACCAAGTACCGTTAATTTGTTAGTTTTTGTTTATCAAACAAGACTACTCGTCCTTCTCAAACATCCAATCCACGAGCTGGCCAATGCTCACGGATTAAAAGTTCAAAATATAATATGTTACAAACATGCAATAAACCTTGGTATGGGCCCCTACCGAGGGAAAACTACACACAACAAATCTAGGTCACGATCAGAATCTCATTAACAAAAACGAAATGAGGGTAGCGTCAACTCGGGACTCGAAATAAAAATGGACAGATCTTACTTTGGAAATATGTCTTTGTCCGTAGCAGGCTCACTGAACCGCTCGGATCTCCAACCCGACGCGCTAGGGGAAGTTCACGAGCTGATGTCGTCAGCACCGAGCAGGAAACATGGAACACCCTGCGGCGTCTGGTCTCGTACCCGAAGTCTGCGGGCTCGAATCCCGGGGTGTGGGCGGAGACGTGGCTTTCGATGACCCTGGAATTCATCATACACCAACGTTAGGAACCGCCGTAGATTTGGGAGATAGATTTTTAAATCCTCCCGCACCTACCTGATATATAACTCTTTTAATAACACCAGGAGTGCGCGCAGCGGCGCACCAGGAGTGCGCGCAGCGGCGCACCAGGAGTGCGCGCAGCGGCGCACTAGGAGTGCGCGCAGCGGCGCACCAGGAGTGCGCGCAGTGGCGCACCAGGAGTGCGCGCAGCGGCGCACCAGGCGAGCGCGCAACAGCACACGAAGAGTGCGCGTAAGCCCCTGGTCTTGGATCTTAACATTCAGATCTTCACCATCATTACCGTTTTATGTAGGCAATGCTCACGGATTAAAAGTTCAAAATGGAATATGTTACAAACATGCAATAAACTTCGGTATGGGCCCCTACCGAGGGAAAACTACACACAACAAATCTAGGTCACGATCAGAATCTCATTAACAAAAACCGAAATGAGGGAAGCGTCAACTCGGGACTCGAAATAAAAATGGACAGATCTTAATTTGGAAATATGTCTATGTCCGTAGCAGGCTCACTGAACCGCTCGGATCTCCAACCCGACGCGCTGGGGGAAGTTCACGAGCTGATGTCGTCAGCACCGAGCAGGAAACATGGAACACCCTGTGGCGTCTGGTCTCGTACCCGAAGTCTGCGGGCTCGAATCCCGGGGTGTGGGCGGAGACGCGGCTTTCGATGACCCTGGAATTCATCATACACCAACGTTAGGAACCGCCGTAGATTTGGGAGATAAATTTATAAAATCCTCCCGCACCTACCTGATATATAACCCTTTTAATAACACCAGGAGTGCGCGCAATAGCGCACGAGGAGTGCGTGCAGCAGCACACGAGGAGTGTGCGCAGCAGCGCACCAGGAGTGCGCGCAGCAGCACTAGGAGTGCGCACAGCAGCGCACCAGGAGTGCGCGCAGCAGCGCACCAGGAGTGCGCGCAGCAGCGCACAGGAGTAAGCGCAACAGCGCATGGGGAGTGCGCGCTACAGTGCACGAGGAGTGCGCGTAGCAGCGCACCAGGAGTGCGCGCAGTGGCGCACCAGGAGTGCGCGCAGCGGCGCACCAGGAGTGCGCGCAACAGCATACGAGGAGCGCGCGCAGCAGCATACGAGGAGCGTGCGCAGCAGCGCCCTGGAGTGCGCGCAGTAGCGCGCAGTAGCGCACCAGGCGGGCGCGCAACAGCACACGAAGAGTGCGCGTAAGCCCCTGGTCTTGGATCTAAACATTCAGTGCCTTCACCATCATTACCGTTTTCTGAGGACAAAGGCAAAAATTATTCAAAAAACCCACTGTATGTAACCGTAACCAAGTACCGTTAATTTGTTAGTTTTTGTTAATCAAACAAGACTACTCGTCCTTCTCAAACATCCAATCCACGAGCTGGCCAATGCTCACGGATTAAAAGTTCAAAATGTAATATGTTACAAACATGCAATAAACCTCGGTATGGGCCCCTACCGAGGGAAAACTACACACAACAAATCTAGGTCACGTTCAGAATCTCATTAACAAAAACGAAATGAGGGCAGCGTCAACTCGGGACTCGAAATAAAAATGGACAGATCTTACTTTGGAAATATGTCTTTGTCCGTAGCAGGCTCACTGAACCGCTCGGATCTCCAACCCGACGCGCTGGGGGAAGTCCACGAGCTGATGTCGTCAGCACCGAGCAGGAAACATGGAACACCCTGTGGCGTCTGGTCTCGTACCCGAAGTCTGCGGGCTCGAATCCCGGGGTGTGGGCGGAGACGCGGCTTCCGATGACCCTGGAATTCATCATACACCAACGTTAGGAACCGCCGTAGATTTGGGAGATAGATTTATAAAATCCTCCCGCACCTACCTGATATATAACCCTTTTAATAACACCAGGAGTGCGCGCAATAGCGCACGAGGAGTGCGTGCAGCAGCACACGAGGAGTGTGCGCAGCAGCGCACCAGGAGTGCGCGCAGCAGCGCACCAGGAGTGCGCACAGCAGCACACCAGGAGTGCGCGCAGCAGCGCACTAGGAGTGCGCACAGCAGCACACCAGAAGTGCGCGCAGCAGCACACCAGGAGTGCGCGCAGCAGCGCACCAGGAGTGCGCGCAGCAGCGCACCAGGAGTAAGCGCAACAGCGCATGGGGAGTGCGCGCTACAGTGCACGAGGAGTGCGCGTAGCAGCGCACCAGGAGTGCGCGCAGTGGCGCACCAGGAGTGCGCGCAGCGGCGCACCAGGAGTGTGCGCAACAGCATACGAGGAGCGCGCGCAGCAGCATACGAGGAGCGCGCGCAGCAGCGCACATGGAGTGCGCGCAGTAGCGCACCAGGCGGGCGCGCAACAGCACACGAAGAGTGCGCGTAAGCCCCTGGTCTTGGATCTAAACATTCAGTGCCTTCACCATCATTACCGCTTTCTGAGGACAAAGGCAAAAATTATTCAAAAAACCCACTGTATGTAACCGTAACCAAGTACCGTTAATTTGTTAGTTTTTGTTAATCAAACAAGACTACTCGTCCTTCTCAAACATCCAATCCACGAGCTGGCCAATGCTCACGGATTAAAAGTTCAAAATGTAATATGTTACAAACATGCAATAAACCTTGGTATGGGCCCCTACCGAGGGAAAACTACACACAACAAATCTAGGTCACGATCAGAATCTCATTAACAAAAACGAAATGAGGGTAGCGTCAACTCGGGACTCGAAATAAAAATGGACAGATCTTACTTTGGAAATATGTCTTTGTCCGTAGCAGGCTCACTGAACCGCTCGGATCTCCAACCCGACGCGCTGGGGGAAGTTCACGAGCTGATGTCGTCAGCACCGAGCAGGAAACATGGAACACCCTGCGGCGTCTGGTCTCGTACCCGAAGTCTGCCGGCTCGAATCCCGGGGTGTGGGCGGAGACGCGGCTTTCGATGACCCTGGAATTCATCATACACCAACGTTAAGAACCACCGTAGATTTAAGAGATAGATTTATAAAATCCTCCCGCATCTACCTGATATATAACCCTTTTAATAACACCAGGAGTGCGCGCAATAGCGCACGAGGAGTGCGTGCAGCAGCACACGAGGAGTGTGCGCAGCAGCGCACCAGGAGTGCGCGCAGCAGCGCACCAGGAGTGCGCGCAACAGCACACGAGGAGCGCGCGCAGCAGCACAACTGGAGTGCGCGCAGTATCGCACCAGGAGTGCGCGCAGTAGCGCACCAGGCGGGCGCGCACCAGGCGGGGCGCGCAACAGCACACGAGGAGCGCGCGCAGCAGTGCACCTGGAGTGTGCGTAACAGCACACGAGGAGCGCGCGCAGCAGTGCACCTGGAGTGTGCGTAACAGCACACGAGGAGCGCGCGCAGCAGCGCACCTGGAGTGCGCGCAGTAGCGCACCAGGCGGGCGCGCAACAGCACACGAAGAGTGCGCGTAAGCCCCTGGTCTTGGATCTAAACATTCAGTGCCTTCACCATCATTACCGTTTTCTGAGGACAAAGGCAAAAATTATTCAAAAAACCCACTGTTTGTAACCGTAACCAAGTACCGTTAATTTGTTAGTTTTTGTTAATCAAACAAGACTACTCGTCCTTCTCAAACATCCAATCCACGAGATGGCCAATGCTCACGGATTAAAAGTTCAAAATGGAATATGTTACAAACATGCAATAAACCTCGGTATGGGCCCCTACCGAGGGAAAACTGCACACAACAAATCTAGATCTCGATCAGAATCTCATTAACAAAAACGAAATGAGGGTAGCGTCAACTCGGGACTCGAAATTAAAATGGACAGATCTTACTTTGGAAATATGTCTTCGTCCGTAGCAGGCTCACTGAACCGCTCGGATCTCCAACCCGATGCGCTGGGGGAAGTTCACGAGCTGATGTCGTCAGCACCGAGCAGGAAACGTGGATCACCCTGCGGCGTCTGGTCTCGTACCCGAAGTCTGCGGGCTCGAATCCCGGGGTGTGGGCGGAGACGCGGCTTTCGATGACCCTGGAATTCATCATACACCAACGTTAGGAACCGCCGTAGATTTGGGAGATAGATTTATAAAATCCTCCCGCACCTACCTGATATATAACTCTTTTAATAACACCAGGAGTGCGCACAATAGCGCACGGGGAGTGCGTGCAGCAGCACACGAGGAGTGTGCGCAGCGGCGCACCAGGAGTGTGCGCAGCGGCGCACCAGGAGTGCGCGCAGCGGCGCACCAGGAGTGCGCGCAGCGGCGCACCAGGAGTGCGCGCAGCGGCGCACCAGGAGTGCGCGCAGCGGCGCACCAGGAGTGCGCGCAGCGGCGCACCAGGAGTGCGCGCAGCGGCGCACCAGGAGTGCGCGCAGTAGGGCACCAGGCGAGCGCGCAACAGCACACGAAGAGTGCGCGTAAGCCCCTGGTCTTGGATCTAAACATTCAGTGCCTTCACCATCATTACCGTTTTCTGAGGACAAAGGCAAAAATTATTCAAAAAATGGACAGATCTTACTTTGGAAATATGTCTTTGTCCGTAGCAGGCTCACTGAACCGCTCGGATCTCCAACCCGACGCGCTGGGGGAAGTTCACGAGCTGATGTCGTCAGCACCGAGCAGGAAACATGGAACACCCTGCGGCGTCTGGTCTCGTACCCGAAGTCTGCGGGCTCGAATCCCGGGGTGTGGGCGGAGACGCGGCTTTCGATGACCCTGGAATTCATCATACACCAACGTTAAGAACCGCCGTAGATTTAAGACATATATTTATAAAATCCTCCCACATCTACCTGATATATAACCCTTTTAATAACACCAGGAGTGCGCGCAATAGCGCACGAGGAGTGCGTGCAGCAGCACACGAGGAGTGTGCGCAGCAGCGCACCAGGAGTGCGCGCAGCAGCGCACCAGGAGTGCGCGCAACAGCACACGAGGAGCGCGCGCAGCAGCACACCTGGAGTGCGCGCAGTATCGCACCAGGAGTGCGCGCAGTAGCGCACCAAGCGGGCGCGCAACAGCACACGAGGAGCGCGCGCAGCAGTGCACCTGGAGTGTGCGTAACAGCACACGAGGAGCGCGCGCAGCAGCGCACCTGGAGTGCGCGCAGTAGCGCACCAGGCGGGCGCGCAACAGCACACGAAGAGTGCGCGTAAGCCCCTGGTCTTGGATCTAAACATTCAGTGCCTTCACCATCATTACCGTTTTCTGAGGACAAAGGCAAAAATTATTCAAAAAACCTACTGTTTGTAACCGTAACCAAGTACCGTTAATTTGTTAGCTTTTGTTAATCAAACAAGACTACTCGTCCTTCTCAAACATCCAATCCTCGAGCTGGCCAATGCTCACGGATTAAAAGTTCAAAATGGAATATGTTACAAACATGCAATAAACCTCGGTATGGGCCCCTACCGAGGGAAAACTTTACACAACAAATCTAGGTCACGATCAGAATCTCATTAACAAAAACGAAATGAGGGAAGCGTCAACTCGGGACTCGAAATAAAAATGGACAGATCTTACTTTGGAAATATGTCTTTGTCCGTAGCAGGCTCACTGAACCGCTCGGATCTCCAACCTGACGCGCTGGGGGAAGTTCACGAGCTGATGTCGTCAGCACCGAGCAGGAATAATGGAACACCCTGTGGCGTCTGGTCTCGTACCCGAAGTCTGCGGGCTCGAATCCCGGGGTGTGGGCGGAGACGCGGCTTCCGATGACCCTGGAATTCATCATACACCAACGTTAGGAACCGCCGTAGATTTGGGAGATAGATTTATAAAATCCTCCCGCACCTACCTGATATATAACCCTTTTAATAACACCAGGAGTGCGCGCAATAGCGCACGAGGAGTGCGTGCAGCAGCACACGAGGAGTGTGCGCAGCAGCGCACCAGGAGTGCGCGCAGCAGCGCACCAGGAGTGCGCGCAGCAGCGCACCAGGAGTAAGCGCAACAGCGCATGGGGAGTGCGCGCAACAATGCACGAGGAGTGCGTGTAGCAGCGCACCAGGAATGCGCGCAGTGGCGCACCAGGAGTGCGCGCAGCGGCGCACCAGGAGTGCGCGCAACAGCATACGAGGAGCGCGCGCAGTAGCGCACCAGGCGGGTGCGCAACAGCACACGAAGAGTGCGCGTAAGCCCCTGGTCTTGGATCTAAACATTCAGTGCCTTCACCATCATTACCGTTTTCTGAGGACAAAGGCAAAAATTATTCAAAAAACCCACTGTATGTAACCGTAACCAAGTACCGTTAATTTGTTAGTTTTTGTTAATCAAACAAGACTACTCGTCCTTCTCAAACATCCAATCCACGAGCTGGCCAATGCTCACGGATTAAAAGTTCAAAATGTAATATGTTACAAACATGCAATAAACCTTGGTATGGGCCCCTACCGAGGGAAAACTACACACAACAAATCTAGGTCACGATCAGAATCTCATTAACAAAAACGAAATGAGGGTAGCGTCAACTCGGGACTCGAAATAAAAATGGACAGATCTTACTTTGGAAATATGTCTTTGTCCGTAGCAGGCTCACTGAACCGCTCGGATCTCCAACCCGACGCGCTGGGGGAAGTTCACGAGCTGATGTCGTCAGCACCGAGCAGGAAACATGGAACACCCTGCGGCGTCTGGTCTCGTACCCGAAGTCTGCCGGCTCGAATCCCGGGGTGTGGGCGGAGACGCGGCTTTCGATGACCCTGGAATTCATCATACACCAACGTTAAGAACCACCGTAGATTTAAGAGATAGATTTATAAAATCCTCCCGCATCTACCTGATATATAATATGTTAATATTTCATAACTCTTGTATTGACGTGTAAATAATTTACGAAAATAAAATGATTATGATTATGATTATGATTATAACCCTTTTAATAACACCAGGAGTGCGCGCAATAGCGCACGAGGAGTGCGTGCAGCAGCACACGAGGAGTGTGCGCAGCAGCGCACCAGGAGTGCGCGCAGCAGCGCACCAGGAGTGCGCGCAACAGCACACGAGGAGCGCGCGCAGCAGCACAACTGGAGTGCGCGCAGTATCGCACCAGGAGTGCGCGCAGTAGCGCACCAGGCGGGCGCGCAACAGCACACGAGGAGCGCGCGCAGCAGTGCACCTGGAGTGTGCGTAACAGCACACGAGGAGCGCGCGCAGCAGCGCACCTGGAGTGCGCGCAGTAGCGCACCAGGCGGGCGCGCAACAGCACACGAAGAGTGCGCGTAAGCCCCTGGTCTTGGATCTAAACATTCAGTGCCTTCACCATCATTACCGTTTTCTGAGGACAAAGGCAAAAATTATTCAAAAAACCCACTGTTTGTAACCGTAACCAAGTACCGTTAATTTGTTAGTTTTTGTTAATCAAACAAGACTACTCGTCCTTCTCAAACATCCAATCCACGAGAAGGCCAATGCTCACGGATTAAAAGTTCAAAATGGAATATGTTACAAACATGCAATAAACCTCGGTATGGGCCCCTACCGAGGGAAAACTGCACACAACAAATCTAGGTCTCGATCAGAATCTCATTAACAAAAACGAAATGAGGGTAGCGTCAACTCGGGACTCGAAATAAAAATGGACAGATCTTACTTTGGAAATATGTCTTCGTCCGTAGCAGGCTCACTGAACCGCTCGGATCTCCAACCCGATGCGCTGGGGGAAGTTCACGAGCTGATGTCGTCAGCACCGAGCAGGAAACATGGATCACCCTGCGGCGTCTGGTCTCGTACCCGAAGTCTGCGGGCTCGAATCCCGGGGTGTGGGCGGAGACGCGGCTTTCGATGACCCTGGAATTCATCATACACCAACGTTAGGAACCGCCGTAGATTTGGGAGATAGATTTATAAAATCCTCCCGCACCTACCTGATATATAACTCTTTTAATAACACCAGGAGTGCGCACAATAGCGCACGGGGAGTGCGTGCAGCAGCACACGAGGAGTGTGCGCAGCAGCGCACCAGGAGTGCGCGCAGCGGCGCACCAAAAGTGCGCGCAGCGGCGCACCAGGAGTGCGCGCAGCGGCGCACCAGGAGTGCGCGCAGCGGCGCACCAGGAGCGCGCGCAGCAGCGCACCTGGAGTGCGCGCAGTAGCGCACCAGGCGGGCGCGCAACAGCACACGAAGAGTGCACGTAAGCCCCTGGTCTTGGATCTAAACATTCAGTGCCTTCACCATCATTACCGTTTTCTGAGGACAAAGGCAAAAATTATTCAAAAACCCCACTGTTTGTAACCGTAACCAAGTACCGTTAATTTGTTAGTTTTTGTTAATCAAACAAGACTACTCGTCCTTCTCAAACATCCAATCCACGAGAAGGCCAATGCTCACGGATTAAAAGTTCAAAATGGAATATGTTACAAACATGCAATAAACCTCGGTATGGGCCCCTACCGAGGGAAAACTGCACACAACAAATCTAGGTCTCGATCAGAATCTCATTAACAAAAACGAAATTAGGGTAGCGTCAACTCGGGACTCGAAATAAAAATGGACAGATCTTACTTTGGAAATATGTCTTCGTCCGTAGCAGGCTCACTGAACCGCTCGGATCTCCAACCCGATGCGCTGGGGGAAGTTCACGAGCTGATGTCGTCAGCACCGAGCAGGAAACATGGATCACCCTGCGGCGTCTGGTCTCGTACCCGAAGTCTGCGGGCTCGAATCCCGGGGTGTGGGCGGAGACGCGGCTTTCGATGACCCTGGAATTCATCATACACCAACGTTAGGAACCGCCGTAGATTTGGGAGATAGATTTATAAAATCCTCCCGCACCTACCTGATATATAACTCTTTTAATAACACCAGGAGTGCGCACAATAGCGCACGGGGAGTGCGTGCAGCAGCACACGAGGAGTGTGCGCAGCAGCGCACCAGGAGTGCGCGCAGCGGCGCACCAAAAGTGCGCGCAGCGGCGCACCAGGAGTGCGCGCAGCGGCGCACCAGGAGTGCGCGCAGCGGCGCACCAGGAGCGCGCGCAGCAGCGCACCTGGAGTGCGCGCAGTAGCGCACCAGGCGGGCGCGCAACAGCACACGAAGAGTGCACGTAAGCCCCTTGTCTTGGATCTAAACATTCAGTGCCTTCACCATCATTACCGTTTTCTGAGGACAAAGGCAAAAATTATTCAAAAAATGGACAGATCTTACTTTGGAAATATGTCTTTGTCCGTAGCAGGCTCACTGAACCGCTCGGATCTCCAACCCGACGCGCTGGGGGAAGTTCACAAGCTGATGTCGTCAGCACCGAGCAGGAAACATGGAACACCCTGCGGCGTCTGGTCTCGTACCCGAAGTCTGCGGGCTCGAATCTCGGGGTGTGGGCGGAGACGCGGCTTTCGATGACCCTGGAATTCATCATACACCAACGTTAGGAACCGCCGTAGATTTGGGAGATAGATTTATAAAATCCTCCCGCAACTACCTGATATATAACCCTTATAATATCACCAGGAGTGCGCGCAATAGCGCACGAGGAGTGCGTGCAGCAGCACACGAGGAGTGTGCGCAGCAGCGCACCAGGAGTGCGCGCAGCAGCGCACCAGGAGTAAGCGCAACATCGCATGGGGAGTGCGCGCAACAATGCACGAGGAGTGCGCGTAGCAGCGCACCAGGAGTGCGCGCAGTGGCGCACCAGGAGTGCGCGCAGCGGCGCACCAGGAGTGCGCGCAACAGCATACGAGGAGCGCGCGCAGTAGCGCACCAGGCGGGTGCGCAACAGCACACGAAGAGTGCGCGTAAGCCCCTGGTCTTGGATCTAAACATTCAGTGCCTTCACCATCATTACCGTTTTCTGAGGACAAAGGCAAAAATTATTCAAAAAACACACTGTATGTAACCGTAACCAAGTACCGTTAATTTGTTAGTTTTTGTTAATCAAACAAGATTACTCGTCCTTCTCAAACATCCAATCCACGAGCTGGCCAATGCTCACGGATTAAAAGTTCAAAATGTAATATGTTACAAACATGCAAGAAACCTTGGTATGGGCCCCTACCGAGGGAAAACTACACACAACAAATCTAGGTCACGATCAGAATCTCATTAACAAAAACGAAATGAGGGTAGCGTCAACTTGGGACTCGAAATAAAAAATGGACAGATCTTACTTTGGAAATATGTCTTTGTCCGTAGCAGGCTCACTGAACCGCTCGGATCTCCAACCCGACGCGCTGGGGGAAGTTCACAAGCTGATGTCGTCAGCACCGAGCAGGAAACATGGAACACCCTGCGGCGTCTGGTCTCGTACCCGAAGTCTGCGGGCTCGAATCCTGGGGTGTGGGCGGAGACGCGGCTTTCGATGACCCTGGAATTCATCATACACCAACGTTAGGAACCGCCGTAGATTTGGGAGATAGATTTATAAAATCCTCCCGCACCTACCTGAAATATAACCCTTTTAATAACACCAGGAGTGCGCGCAATAGCGCACGAGGAGTGCGTGCAGCAGCACACGAGGAGTGTGCGCAGCAGCGCACCAGGAGTGCGCGCAGCAGCGCACCAGGAGTGCGCACAGCAGCGCACCAGGAGTAAGCGCAACAGCGCATGGGGAGTGCGCGCTACAGTGCACGAGGAGTGCGCGTTGCAGCGCACCAGGAGTGCGCGCAGTGGCGCACCAGGAGTGCGCGCAGATGCGCACCATGAGTGCGCGCAACAGCATACGAGGAGCGCGCGCAGCAGCAGACAAGGAGTGCGCGCAGCAGCGCACCTGGAGTGCGCGCAGTAGCGCACCAGGCGGGCGCGCAACAGCACACGAAGAGTGCGCGTAAGCCCCTGGTCTTGGATCTAAACATTCAGTGCCTTCACCATCATTACCGTTTTCTGAGGACAAAGGCAAAAATTATTCAAAAAACCCACTGTTTGTAACCGTAACCAAGTACCGTTAATTTGTTAGTTTTTGTTAATCAAACAAGACTACTCGTCCTTCTCAAACATCCAATCCACGAGCTGGCCAATGCTCACGGATTAAAAGTTCAAAATGGAATATGTTACAAACATGCAATAAACCTCGGTATGGGCCCCTACCGAGGGAAAACTTCACACAACAAAACTAGGTCACGATCAGAATCTCATTAACAAAAACGAAATGAGGGTAGCGTCACCTCGGGACTCTAAATAAAAATGGACAGATCTTACTTTGGAAATATGTCTTTGTCCGTAGCAGGCTCACTGAACCGCTCGGATCTCCAACCCGACGCGCTGGGGGAAGTTCACAAGCTGATGTCGTCAGCACCGAGCAGGAAACATGGAACACCCTGCGGCATCTGGTCTCGTACCCGAAGTCTGCGGGCTCGAATCTCGGGGTGTGGGCGGAGACGCGGCTTTCGATGACCCTGGAATTCATCATACACCAACGTTAGGAACCGCCGTAGATTTGGGAGATAGATTAATAAAATCCTCCCGCACCTACCTGATATATAACCCTTTTTAATAACACCAGGAGTGCGTGCAGCAGCACACGAGGAGTGTGCGCAGCAGCACACGAGGAGTGTGCGCAGCAGCGCACCAGGAGTGCGCGCAGCAGCGCACCAGGAGTAAGCGCAACAGCGCATGGGGAGTGCGCGCAACAATGCACGAGGAGTGCGCGTAGCAGCGCACCAGGAGTGCGCGCAGTGGCGCACCAGGAGTGCGCGCAGCGGCGCACCAGGAGTGCGCGCAACAGCATACGAGGAGCGCGCGCAGAAGCGCACCAGGCGGGTGCGCAACAGCACACAAAGAGTGCGCGTAAGCCCCTGGTCTTGGATCTAAACATTCAGTGCCTTCACCATCATTACCGTTTTCTGAGGACAAAGGCAAAAATTATTCAAAAAACCCACTGTATGTAACCGTAACCAAGTACCATTAATTTGTTAGTTTTTGTTAATCAAACAAGACTACTCGTCCTTCTCAAACATCCAATCCACGAGCTGGCCAATGCTCACGGATTAAAAGTTCAAAATGGAATATGTTACAAACATGCAATAAACCTCGGTATGGGCCCCTACCGAGGGAAAACTACACACAACAAATCTAGGTCACGATCAGAATCTCATTAACAAAAACGAAATGAGGGTAGCGTCAACTCGGGACTCGAAATAAAAATGGACAGATCTTACTTTGGAAATATGTCTTTGTCCGTAGCAGGCTCACTGAACCGCTCGGATCTCCAACCCGACGCGCTGGGGGAAGTTCACAAGCTGATGTCGTCAGCACCGAGCAGGAAACATGGAACACCCTGCGGCGTCTGGTCTCGTACCCAAAGTCTGCGGGCTCGAATCTCGGGGTGTGGGCGGAGACGCGGCTTTCGATGACCTGGAATTCATCATACACCAACGTTAGGAACCGCCGTAGATTTGGGAGATAGATTTATAAAATCCTCCCGCACCTACCTGATATATAACCCTTTTAATAACACCAGGAGTGCGCGCAATAGCGCACGAGGAGTGCGTGCAGCAGCACACGAGGAGTGTGCGAAGCAGCGCACCAGGAGTGCGCGCAGCAGCGCACCAGGAGTAAGCGCAACAGCGCATGGGGAGTGCGCGCAACAATGCACGAGGAGTGCGCGTAGCAGCGCACCAGGAGTGCGCGCAGTGGCGCACCAGGAGTGCGCGCAGCGACGCACCAGGAGTGCGCGCAACAGAAACAAAAATTATTCAAAAAACCCACTGTTTGTAACCGTAACCAAGTACCGTTAATTTGTTAGTTTTTGTTAATCAAACAAGACTACTCGTCCTTCTCAAACATCCAATCCAAGAGCTGGCCAATGCTCACGTATTAAAAGTTCAAAATGGAATATGTTACAAACATGCAATAAACCTCGGTATGGG
Source organism: Macaria liturata (assembly GCA_964023185.1). NCBI lineage: Eukaryota > Metazoa > Arthropoda > Insecta > Lepidoptera > Geometridae > Macaria > Macaria liturata. Next base: position 2,458,177 of record OZ026811.1, on the reverse strand, counting down.
TCCCTACCGAGGGAAAACTGCACACAACAAATCTAGGTCTCGATCAGAATCTCATTAACAAAAACGAAATGAGGGTAGCGTCAACTCGGGACTCGAAATAAAAATGGACAGATCTTACTTTGGAAATATGTCTTTGTCCGTTGCAGGCTCACTGAACCGCTCGGATCTCCAACCCGACGCGCTGGGGAAGTTCACGAGCTGATGTCGTCAGCACCGAGCAGGAAACATGGAACACCCTGCGGCGTCTGGTCTCGTACCCGAAGTCTGCGGCTCGAATCCCGGGGTGTTGGCGGAGACGTGGCTTTCGATGACCCTGGAATTCATCATACACCAACGTTAGGAACCGCCGTAGATTTGGGAGATAGATTTTTAAAATCCTCCCACACCTACCTGATATATAACTCTTTTAATAACACCAGGAGTGCGCGCAGCGGCGCACCAGGAGTGCGCGCAGCGGCGCACCAGGAGTGCGCGCAGCGGCGCACCAGGAGTGCGCGCAGCGGCGCACCAGGAGTGCGCGCAACAGCACACGAAGAGTGCGCGTAAGCCCCTGGTCTTGGATCTAAACATTCAGATCTTCACCATCATTACCGTTTTATGTAGGCCAATGCTCACGGATTAAAAGTTCAAAATGGAATATGTTACAAACATGCAATAAACTTCGGTATGGGCCCCTACCGAGGGAAAACTACACACAACAAATCTAGGTCACGATCAGAATCTCATTAACAAAAACGAAATGAGGGAAGCGTCAACTCGGGACTCGAAATAAAAATGGACAGATCTTACTTTGGAAATATGTCTTTGTCCCGTAGCAGGCTCACTGAACCGCTCGGATCTCCAACCCGACGCGCTGGGGGAAGTTCACGAGCTGATGTCGTCAGCACCGAGCAGGAAACATGGAACACCCTGTGGCGTCTGGTCTCGTACCCGAAGTCTGCGGGCTCGAATCCCGGGGTGTGGGCGGAGACGCGGCTTTCGATGACCCTGGAATTCATCATACACCAACGTTAGGAACCGCCGTAGATTTGGGAGATAGATTTATAAAATCCTCCCGCACCTACCTGATATATAACCCTTTTAATAACACCAGGATTGCGCGCAATAGCGCACGAGGAGTGCGTGCAGCAGCACACGAGGAGTGTGCGCAGCAGCGCACCAGGAGTGCGCGCAGCAGCGCACTAGGAGTGCGCACAGCAGCACACCAGGATTGCGCGCAGCAGCACACCAGGAGTGCGCGCAGCAGCGCACCAGGAGTGCGCGCAGCAGCGCACCAGGAGTGCGCGCAGCAGCGCACCAGGAGTAAGCGCAACAGCGCATGGGGAGTACGCGCTACAGTGCACGAGGAGTACGCGTAGCAGCGCACCAGGAGTGCGCGCAGTGGCGCACCAGGAGTGCGCACAGTGGCGCACCAGGAGTGCGCGCAGCGGCGCACCAGGAGTGCGCGCAACAGCATACGAGGAGCGCGCGCAGCAGCATACGAGGAGCGCGCGCAGCAGCGCACCTGGAGTGCGCGCAGTAGCGCACCAGGCGGGCGCGCAACAGCACACGAAGAGTGCGCGTAAGCCCCTGGCCTTGGATCTAAACATTCAGTGCCTTCACCATCATTACCGTTTTCTGAGGACAAAGGCAAAATTATTCAAAAAACCCACTGTATGTAACCGTAACCAAGTACCGTTAATTTGTAAGTTTTTGTTAATCAAACAAGACTACTCGTCCTTCTCAAACATCCAATCCACGAGCTGGCCAATGCTCACGGATTAAAAGTTCAAAATGGAATATGTTACAAACATGCAATTAACCTCGGTATGGGCCCCTACCGAAGGAAAACTACACACAACAAATCTAGGTCACGATCAGAATCTCATTAACAAAAACGAAATGAGGGTAGCGTTCAACTCGGGACTCGAAATAAAAATGGACAGATCTTACTTTGGAAATACCTATATGTCTTTGTCCGTAGCAGGCTCACTGAACCGCTTGGATCTCCAACCCGACACGCTGGGGGAAGTTCACAAGCTGATGTCGTCAGCACCGAGCAGGAAACATGGAACACCCTGCGGCGTCTGGTCTCGTACCCGAAGTCTGCGGGCTCGAATCTCGGGGTGTGGGCGGAGACGCGGCTTTCGATGACCCTGGAATTCATCATACACCAACGTTAGGAACCGCCGTAGATTTGGGAGATAGATTTATAAAATCCTCCCGCACCTACCTGATATATAACCCTTTTAATAACACCAGGATTGCGCGCAATAGCGCACGAGGAGTGCGTGCAGCAGCACACGAGGAGTGTGCGCAGCAGCGCACCAGGAGTGCGCGCAGCAGCGCACCAGGAGTGCGCGCAGCAGCGCACCAGGAGTAAGCGCAACAGCGCACCAGGAGTGCGCGCAACAGCATACGAGGAGCGCGCGCAGTAGCTTACCAGGCGGGTGCGCAACAGCACACGAAGAGTGCGAGTAAGCCCCTGGTCTTGGATCTAAACATTCAGTGCCTTCACCATCATTACCGTTTTCTGAGGACAAAGGCAAAAATTATTCAAAAAACCCACTGTATGTAACCGTAACCAAGTACCGTTAATTTTTTAGTTTTTGTTAATCAAACAAGACTACTCGTCCTTCTCAAACATCCAATCCACGAGCTGGCCAATGCTCACGGATTAAAAGTTCAAATGTAATATGTTACAAACATGCAATAAACCTTGGTATGGGCCCCTACCGAGGGAAAACTACACACAACAAATCTAGGTCACGATCAGAATCTCATTAACAAAAACGAAATGAGGGTAGTGTCAACTCGGGACTCGAAATAAAAATGGACAGATCTTACTTTGGAAATATGTCTTTGTCCGTAGCAGGCTCACTGAACCGCTCGGATCTCCAACCCGACGCGCTGGGGGAAGTTCACAAGCTGATGTCGTCAGCACCGAGCAGGAAACATGGAACACCCTGCGGCGTCTGGTCTCGTACCCGAAGTCTGCGGGCTCGAATCCTGGGTGTGGGCGGAGACGCGGCTTTCGATGACCCTGGAATTCATCATACACCAACGTTAGGAACCGCCGTAGATTTGGGAGATAGATTTATAAAATCCTCCCGCACCTACCTGATATATAACCCTTTTAATAACACCAGGAGTGCGCGCAATAGCGCACGAGGAGTGCGTGCAGCAGCACACGAGGAGTGTGCGCAGCAGCGCACCAGGAGTGCGCGCAGCAGCGCACCAGGAGTGCGCGCAGCAGCGCACCAGGAGTGCGCGCAGCAGCGCACCAGGAGTGCGCGCAGCAGCGCACCAGGAGTGCGCGCAACAGCGCACGGGGAGTGCGCGCAACAGTGCACGAGGAGTGCGCGTAGCAGCGCACAAGGAGTGCGCGCAGTGGCGCACCATGAGTGCGCACAGCGGCGCACCAGGAGTGCGCGCAGCAGCGCACCAGGAGTGCGTGCAACAGCATACGAGGAGCGCGCGCAGCAGCGCACCAGGAGTGCGCGCAGCAGCACACGAAGAGTTCGCGCAGCAGCGCACCTGGAGTGCGCGCAGTAGCGCACCAGGCGGGCGCGCAACAGCACACGAAGAGTGCGCGTAAGTGGTCTTGGATTTAAACATTCAGTGCCTTCACCATCATTACCGTTTTCTGAGGACAAAGGCAAAAATTATTCAAAAAACCCACTGTATGTAACCGTAACCAAGTACCGATAATTTGTAAGTTTTTGTTAATCAAACAAGACTACTCGTCCTTCTCAAACATCCAATCCACGAGCTGGCCAATGCTCACGGATTAAAAGTTCAAAATGGAATATATTACAAACATGCAATAAACCTCGGTATGGCCCCTACCGAGGGAAAACTACACACAACAAATCTAGGTCACGATCAGAATCTCATTAACAAAAACGAAATGAGGGTAGCGTCAACTCGGGACTCGAAATAAAAATGGACAGATCTTACTTTGGAAATATATCTTTGTCCGTAGCCGGCTCACTGAACCGCTCGGATCTCCAACCCGACGCGCTGGGGGAAGTTCACGAGCTGATGTCGTCAGCACCGAGCAGGAAACATGAAACACCCTGCGGCGTCTGGTCTCGTACCCGAAGTCTGCGGGCTCGAATCCCGGGGTGTGGGCGGAGACGCGGCTTTCGATGACCCTGGAATTCATCATACACCAACGTTAGGAACCGCCGTAGATTAGGGAGATAGATTTATAAAATCCTCCTGCACCTTCCTGATATATAACCCTTTTAATAACACCAGGAGTGCGCACAATAGCGCACGAGGAGTGCGTGCAGCAGCACACGAGGAGTGCGCGCAGCAGCGCACCAGGAGTGCGCGCAGCGGCGCACCAGGAGTGCGCGCAGCGGCGCACCAGGAGTGCGCGCAGTGGCGCACCAGGAGTGCGCGCAGCGGCGCACCAGGAGTGCGCGCAGCAGCGCACCAGGAGTGCGCGCAGCAGCGCACCAGGAGTGCGCGCAACAGCGCACGGGGAGTGCGCGCAACAGTGCACGTGGAGTTCGCGTAGCAGCGCACCAGGAGTGCGCGCAGTGGCGCACCAGGAGTGCGCGCAGCGGCGCACCAGGAGTGCGCGCAACAGCATACGAGGAGCGCGCGCAGCAGCGCACCTGGAGTGCGCGCAGTAGCGCACCAGGCGGGCGCGCAACAGCACACGAAGAGTGCGCGTAAGCCCT